>JACCHV010000041.1:3647500-4089724 GCA_018907245.1 Eupristina koningsbergeri
ATTTCTATAAATCTGAAAATTTTTTATTAATTAAAAAATTATTCATTGTTTCATTTAAATTATTCGGTTAATATAAGAATTTTCCTTGATTAAAAATAAAAATTAATTAAATTAAAAAAGATAACTTTTTAAAATTAGATATCCTTTAAAAATTAGTACTAATATTAGTTAAAAAAAAAATTGATTGAATTAATTGAAAAAATTCATTATATTTAATGATTTTTATTTCAATATTGTTAGGGATAGAATTGGGCATTGGTCCTAATAGACGTACGTCCTGGATGTGGGGACGCCCGCAAATTGATGAAACATTAAAAAGGGCCTATAAAATGCGAAGTTTTGTTTTGTGCGCTGGCCGTGTGTATGTGTGGAGAAAAGTGGCTCATAGGACGTACGTATAGCTCCGCCTTTTATGTGAAATGGGAAGGGTTGCGTTTTAGTATGTGTACATATGCGTAGGAATGTGTGTGTGTATTCGGAAGAACGTACTCGTGGACGTCTCCATCTTTTCTCTCTCTTCGCCGCGAGCATGACTCGGCCGAGCCCTACAATCTCACTATCTCTCTCTCTCTCTCTCTTTCTCTCTTGCTAGTGCTCTCATTTCTCTATTTCTTTCTCTCTCATTCGTGTTGCATGACCCGTTACTTTTTCTCGCTCTTTCTATAATTTCTGGAGACGAAGACGTACCGTCATTTTTACATTGCAATATTCTGTCAATTTATGAGAATGTGCGTTTAGATTGTTTCGGCTTTTTCTCCCATCGGCAAGCCGGGAGTGTTTTATGCCTAGGGAAATGTTAGAAGTGTGAATGTATGCGGACGCGGGGTCAGAAAATATGTTTGATCGGAAATTCGAGACGTCGTAACGGTTGAAACAATAATATCAACCGCCCCTTTATTCGGGGATATAATAGATGAAAATCGAGTCGCGAGGGGCGGGGACAAGTTCGGCAGCCTAATTACGCGCGAGAAATTATTGTAAAGTCAGTTGCGCTGACACCTCGGAATTATGCAATTGTGTAATATTATGATCAGCTTGGTGAATAAAGTAATTGTTTGTGGCTTGTCAAATAAGTGCCTTTTTTTCGATTATCCACCCAAATCAATCAATCCTCCATTCCAAAATAACAAATATTATTTCTTCGTTATTTATTTGTAAATTCTTTATTATATACTTTTAAAATTTATAAATATATAGTAAGATAATTTAATACTATACAAATTATATATATATATGTTACAAGCTATTGAATATTTTTTTAACATGAATCGAAAACATATATAACATAATATTGTTTCAAACTAGTTTTTATGTATTAAAATAGAGTAATAAAAATGAATGAATAAATAAATAGTTGTATATAGATTAAATAAATAGATTTATGAAATAAAGCATCTTTCTATTTTCACAATTCATGAGAACATTCTTGATCAAATCTGTCTGTTTGTCATATGTTTGAACACCTACTGGTTACCAATATTTGATCATTCTATAATTTTATTTATATCTGTCTTTTTGACTTTTTCTTTATTCATACATCCGTATCTTTCTTTTTGCTATATATTTTTTATCGCATACATTCTTTACTCTCTCTCTCACTCCCTCTCTATTTATCTATCTATCTATCTTCTCTATTTCTATGAATTCACTGACTTTTGACTTTTTTCTTTCATGATTCTCTTTCTATATCTTCTTTCTTTCTCTTCTGCGGTAAGATTTTCTTTTTTCACATTTTTTTAGCACCAATGAAATCGTTTCTAATATATAGGTAAAATATTTCTGGTCAGATACTCTGTAATATTAGTTTTCATACGAGAATTCAAACGATATTACTATTTTCATAACCCTCTATAAAATTAAATGACGATAAAATTCTGAGAAAAATGTTGTAAAAATACTAGGAAATTTTATAAAATTTAAATATTAACAAAAAAAATTGTGATTAAAATTAGCATTGAATCATTATTATTTGCATAATTTCTATAGTCGTAATTTTTATAAAGATATTACTAATATTACAAAATTTTACATTTTACAGATTTATATATTAAAGTTAATTATTATTTCGAATTTTCTAGATTGATTTTCAAACTTTTCATAAATTACATTTTATCAATATCAATATATTTTTTATTTTCTTACAATATTACTTTCATTAATTCTGCACAAAATAAATTTACAATAAATTTACAAAATAAACTGTAACAGCTATCCTGATAAGTATATTGACGAAAAAAACAGCACTTTTCTTACTAGAACCAAAGAACATAAAAAATGTAAAAACAGTTCCTCGTTCGTTTCATCACATGCAGAAGGGTGCAACCATAATATGTATTGGAGGAATGTTTTTATTGTAAGGAGAGAAAGTAATTACAAAAGTCGCTTACTATTGGAAATGCTACATCTAAAAACAAATATAAATATGTTAATAGACAAAAAAGTGGATACAAAAAATTTAAATCCACAGTAAAATCATCTAGTATACGTGTATTATGTAAACATGTCACATAATATAGAGATGACAGTTGATACTAAACCTTTGACTGCGCATGGTCTTTGTGCATTAGAATTAATTTTATTCCATACAAATAAGGTATTTATATTGAAAAAATTTTTGTATATTGTTATGAAATTTTTACTATTTATAATTTAATAATTAATAATAAAAAAATGTTAATAAAGGCCTTGAAAAGGACGATAACCACATCATCAAAACGTCGGCGTCACACCTAACAAGTTGTAATTCTTATACACTTACACACCCAAAAAAAGATTTATATTTTCCACGCAGGAATTAGTACTATTAAAATGTTGAATGCACATAGACTTGTTCATTATAATTTATTTATATACAGTTTCTTTTTTACATGGAAATCACAAAAATTTATTGAAAATATATCATTTCAAACTTTAATATAAAAGTTCAACAATTGTAAAGTGAGTCAAATAAAGAATAATGCTTGTTATTGTAGCTCGTGTTTATATAGGCTTTAAAAACAAATTATTTTTCTCTTATATTTATTATTATATTTTCAAAGTCACAAAGAACGATAATTTGATAAACATCTGCTTTAAATTTTTTATATACAAAATTCATATTAGCAAAATAAAATTACCTCGAATTATAAATTCAATAGTACAATATTTTATTAAGCAAATTCGATGCTTTAAAGGATTTGTTAATTAACTATTTTACTATTGAATATAAAACAAATGTATGAAGTATATGCCTGTACTGTGGGATACAAACTATCGCGGCATTAATAGTTTCAATTCACTTGATTATTCCGGAGCATATTATTCCTCACGCTGAAAAATTATACGAAACTTGAGTTAATCTGAAATTTATTATGTCTCTTGCTTGGAAAATTAGCCCAGTATTTGATTATGGCATCGAGGTGCATTTCGGTACATTACATCATTCTGTATTCGTGGACCGGGGTACGGAGTATTATCAAGCAAAGTTGGTGGTAGCCGCGTATAAACGTTCCCCATGTTTTGATCCGTGTTTTGCGGCTCACTTTGCCCCGGCGATGCGAATTCATGCCGCCTCAACTTTCCACGATGCGCCAAACTTGCTCCACTCTCCTATTCACGATTAAAATTTGTGCGCTCTTGAATATTCGGTTAGTCACATTAGCCGAGCTTGGGACATCCTTTAAACGAGTCCAACTTTATAATTGTATTAACAGTAACGAAAGAAATTTCTGACGATAGATTTTAAAAAATGAAACGCAATGAAAAGTTAAACATAGAATAAAGCTAATTGTCTAATGTTGACGCGATAAAAAATTACATTTATTACACATAATGTATTAGTAGTGCTTTTACTTGATTAGTTGCTAAACCAAAAATCTATATACTACTATTCGTAAAAATTGTCCATTATATACATTTTTTATTTACATAATAATCGGATGATAAAAGCAATTGAAAGTTTATGAATTTTTATGCGTGGTTCTTAGAAAATAAATTTTCCCAGAAATACAGATGCATTACTAAGCAATAACAAGCATTGTTTTTTATGTAAACCTTAAAACGGTGGTTACAAAGCAACTTTATGCGTATTGTGATTTATATTCTTACCTTTATATTTTCTCTTAAAAGATTGTTAATGATATATAAATACCAATTTTCATATATAGTTATTCATAAATAAAGTTCTTTAATTGAAAAGAGAGTTAAAATAATATCGTGCACATCATATCATAAAGTAAAATGAACTTCGCATATAATTAGTTACTTGAAATTCGAAAGAGTGCGGTCAATTTTATTTCATTCTTATCCAAAAAAAGTCAATATTTTATCCTTCAGTTTCATTAATAACACTAAACATAACTTGATAATACGTTTCATAAACGTTTCGACATGATTAAACATTAGACGAGAGAAGGTAATAAAATTTTCCGAGTACGCAAGCTCGTTCACACTGTAATACGAACTGTTGAGCGAACAATACATGTCGCGTGATTTTCAGCACATGCAAATTAGCCAATCGAGCCTCGCTCGGTTTGTTTAACTTGAGAAAATAACGCGCCAAACTCTATAAGCTGGTAGAAGCAAAAAATATAAATTGCTCTAGCACAGTATAATGTTGCAATATATTTACTATACTTAAAGGCCACTATACAACAACTACTACTACTTCTACTATGTCATCGTTTAATTGCTTTTATTAATTTTAGATTCACTTAAGAACTATATTCATTTAAAAACTATAAATAAAGATTTAGAATTTAATATTGTTGATTTTAATTTTCTCATTTTTGCATAGTTTTATTAAATTTAAAAAAATCTTTTTTCCATTTTCTTAAATATTTGTTTACTAATTTTAATTATTTATTCTTAAACTATCATTATTATTTTATATTATAATATCAATTTATTTGATTTATTAAATATATTTATTAGTTATTATATATTTATTATAATATAACATGCTTAATAAATTGATTATTCATTCTTAATGCTATTTTTCCAGTATTTGTATTTTTGAAACTAAAAAATAGTTTAAAATTTATATCCCATTCATCAATTGTAATTACCGAAGATATGCTAGAAATTTACGAATAATATACAATAAAATCATTAACTTAATTAGGAAAAACACTTGTGTCAGAGTCTTATCTTGTGAAAATATCTTATACAGATTTTTAGCTTTTACAGATTAATTATTAAGAGAAAGGGTAATATTGTTAAATAACATTTATTTCAATCAGTAAGATTCAAAATCTTATTTTTAGGTAAAGTTAGTGAATATAATTGTATTGTATATAACAAAAACTATATTAAACTATATAATATAAACTACAATTTAATAAAAATAATTATGAATTAAAATTTTTAATAAACTTTTCCAAATATTATCGAATTGAATATAAACAAAATAACCTGATACATTTATATAAATAAATATATAAGTAAGACATGACATTAAAAAAAATTTTTAACTATAGAAGAAATTTTAATAATATAAAAAATTTTACAAATTAAATAGAAATTATATATTTATAATAAAAAGTTTTACAATTATGAAATATTTTCTTTTTTTTTCCTTATTAATTTTATTTATTAGTACCTTAACTACTTTAATGTATGCAATGAGATTTCCTATATAATTTAATAGCAATTTAATAGAAAAGTCAAAGATCGTGGACTACAGCAAAAGAAGTTGCTTATTGGTAATCCTTCGTTATAACAATATTAATTTTTGAAGTGACTAATTTTAGGAGATCGAGATTATATTACTTAGACAATGGAATCTTATAAGGATCTGACCCGATTTTTCTTTTATGATTTAATCCAACACAATTCGCTTCATAAGAAATCAATACAAAAATGTAAGAAAAAGAAAACAAAAAATACGCTTGCCCAATCTGATTTCATAGATTTTTATACTTATAAATAAAAATTAGAGTTATAATTTTAATTATAATTAGAATTTGTTCAAATATAATTAAACAAATATTATTGAATTCGAATGAGCATATGTCAATTTTTATTTATATTTAATCAATATCTTAATGTTAATTTATTATGAAATAAATTACATAAAATATGTGTAATCATAAAAAATTTATTCTTTAAAATTACTAATACACCTTTATCTCTCAATATCAATTTATGTCTGTCTTTTTGTTTATTCAAATAGAATAGCGCTAGTTTTACAAATTTTTTAAAATTGATTAGGCCCCACTTTGTTCTCTCTCTACTCTCTCTCTCATTTATATCTATACAAATATCTATATGATAATAAAATTTACATTTATTATTGTTAATATATATATTTATTAAAGCTTCAAATCGTATTTTTATTACTTTAATATTTTTTAAATTTTGATACAATATACGGAAAGCTATTGTACAAATCCGAATTTAGACGATCATAAATCATCTAACCTATAATAATTCACTCTGTATTCTCTTTTATCTAGTCGGATGTATCTTTCATTCTTCTATCATCACAGAGTCAAGAAAAGTTATATATGTTAACATATATAAAACGTGCGAAATTCACACACGAACATATTAAACAACTTTGTAAACTTTTCATAATAAATAATAGCAATTGCAACTATAACTTCACGAATAAAGTAAAACATTACGCAAATATATTTTTCAAAATCATATCAAACTTAAAATTTTTAATAATTTACAGCTGAAAGTATAAGATTTTTTAAATTTATCGAAATAGTGTCCATTTTAGAGAAAAATGTTTTTTTGAAAAAAATGATTTTCTTGATTATTAATTTATTAATTAAATAATATTTAACCTAAACAGAATGAAAATTTGTTCAGAAGAAATATAATACTCGTGAAAGAAATTTATATGAAAAATGTAATAATAAATTCTTTGAATTTATTCAATATAACTTTAAAGAAAAATATATGGATACGTAAATTGTAAATTAAATGAATAATAAAGCTGTATGATCTTTTAAAGTTAGTAAAATGGTAAAAAAATTTGTAAAAATCTATGAATAGTATTTATTATGATCGTTTAAAATAGTTAAATCAATTATAGTTTATTTTTATTTTATTTCAATTTATTTTTATTATAAAGTTTAAATACATGTTTTATGCATATTCATAAATAATCTGTCGAGAATATTGAATGCACATTATTGAAGTTAAATTTAAAATTTAATTAATTGTTTTATATTTTAAAATAATTGTATATTATCCGTAATTATATTCAAAGTGAATGCTTGTATTTTTCAACAATTGTACATTATTTATAATTATATTTTATTTTTATGAAATATATTTTACTAAAAAGATTTACAAATTGTATTTGCAATGTGTCGAAGCCTTCATTATAATGCATTATGCTGATTGACGCACTGTAGAGATTTTATACAAATACTTTTTCTCGCACCTGTGTGATTCCGGTACTGTTACTGTTGACAGCACAAAGTTGTCTTATCCAACTGAACTTTTTTTTATTCTTGAGTTTAGGTAGATAATACAACTTCACTGTGTTATTCTTCTTTTCTTTTTTTTTTTATACACTTATCTATGTTTTGTTTTTTTCTGCTTTATTTTTAAATTGTATGACATAGAATTTCGTTTATATGCAACATTTGTTATTTAAGAAACAATGTGCTTAATATGCTGTAAAAATAAGGATTTTTTGTGAAAAATACTCGTGTTATATAAAATATATTTACATTTCTATACACGAATGTAAGTTGAATGAATAAAATAATTCATTATAATTATATTCAGGATATAAAATATTACTGATGAATTACTTTCTAGTTTATGATGTCCACCAAATACGGTATTTCTTTTTAGTTATTTGACTATGTAACCAGAGAACAGAGTTTTACAAGAGACAATACAATTTTTTGATAAAATTTTTATACAAATATAATGCTGTCAACTATTATTCAAGAAGGACGTCTTACCTTGATTATAATTTATGGTTAAACTATTCATGTATGAGATTGTCAAGAATCTTATAAATTTCAATTGCATCATATTGCATAAATTATACATACAAGTGCATATAAATATATTTCATCTACACAATAAAGAATTGTTAATAAGTATACTTATATTTAATTTTTCTTATAATAGTTTATTTTCAAATCTTTTACCTCCGAAGACTATAAGTCTTTTTAGACGTTTTCCACAAAGTTATATCTTTTGGTAATGCTCGTTTTTCCTAAGTAACTCAAATGATATGCACGTGAGAAGAGTGATGAAGCGTGTCCTACAACACTTATTCACACGTGACATAACACGCTAGATGTCCTCACTCGTGACTCCTTTATATACGTAAATGGATTCTACCAATCCATTTGTTTCAGCATATAAAACTATAATCGAGAAAACCCGCTGAAGCTTTTCCATTTTACTTCAATCTTGATTGAATTTCAGATGTCTTTACTATTTGTAGATTCTTGTCTTTACAATTTCCTTTTCTTTGAGTTTACTTAAACTTTTGTCATTAAACTAACCGATCAAAAAATTTACGAACAAATTTTCGGAATAATTCGCATTAATGCATGCTAAATTTAAAAATTATTTTTCTTTTCAATCACCTCGTTAAGTAAAATAACAATGAATTATTTTCAAAATACATATGGAGAATAAATTTACATCTTAAATAAATTTTAATAAATAGGCTCTTCCACAAGTTTATATTAATACTTACAAAATGTTTTTAAATAATGTCTATTTATATGCAATTTTAACATCAATTGTTTTATTTAAGATGAAAATAATAACAAAGTGACTTTTAATTTCAATGACTTCATTTCAGTTTGAACTAAATTTTATTATTATTTTGTTAATCTATTTTGTTTTAAAGAAAAATTAAGGTTTATATTAATATATTATTTATTAAATCTATTCAACAAGTCTTTTTTCGTTATTACCGTGGTCACATAATACTGAAAATAAACAATGTCTAAATAACTAGTTTATACATAATCTAATTTTTTTAATTAGATACAAAGATTATTTTTAATATTTTTTATGCAAAATATTGATTTTTCTACATGTCCGGCATATTTTAATTGCGAATTTTTTCAATTATTAAAATTATTATTGTTAAAATAATTAATTAAATAATAATTTAAAAAATATTTTACTGTGGGGATTTAATTAATATAAGTAACTCATTATGATTTTGTCGAAAAATTGAAATTTATAATTTTTATTTAAAGTTTTTGCCATTTTTACATATGAATTTTTGTGATTCTAAAAAAAAATTTCCAAAATCAAATGTATAAAAGTTATTTTATTAACATTACACCTTCATTCAACTTTTTTAATTAATTTATATTTATTTAGACAATCAGACATAATAATTTGAATATTCCTCATATAAGTAAAGAATCTATGAGAGCTTAATTTTAAAAATAATACACTTATAATTGAGATATTTATACTTAGATAAAAAAATAACGGATTTTTTTTTTAATATTACAAACAATATATATAGTTTAAAACTAAATCAGGATTCTGTATACTAAGTACACAAATATTTGATAATAATAGTTATTTGATTTTTTATGTACACGTGTATTAGTTTATACAAATATTCAATGTTTTTAATACAGACTTTAAATTTTTATTACCTGTAGATTAATTTATACCATTATTATCCACAGATAAAAAAATACTCCGCAGTGGTTGCCGTTTTTTTGTGTATGTTCAACCGTAATCTATAATGCTTACTTCCTTGAGATCGATCAACTGTGAAAGCCAAAGAACTGATTATTTTAAAAACAAAATAGTTGAGCCTGTAGTGTTCTAATTTCCGCTAGTTTTGGAATTTCTCCTTAGACATACTTATTCAACATCCATGTCAACTAGCACGTTTTCAGACTAATTAATATTCTATGCTAATTAAATTTTGCATTTGTCTCTGTAACGCTTGACATCTCGGAGCAATAAGATTTTATGAGGGAGATTAAGAATATCTGACCAAGGGTGAAAATTTCCTTGAACGTATATGTTCTATCTGTTTTCTTCATGATCAAAGGCTTCTTCAATAACGTATAATAGCCCAGCATACTAAGAGAACTTAAACGTAAGTTATGTCCATAAAGTTTTTATCTTCTCATATTTTATCACCTCTGTACTAAGCGAGTCCTGATGAGAGACGGCCTTCGTGTAGGAAAAGCCAAAAGAAAAGCGTAAAAATGAATGCCCTCAGGATTCAGTCTCTGGGATTAAATTTTGAGTATACCTGTAGTAAATGTACTATTTATTGAACTTGCTATATTATTAAACGTACTAATATAAGAGTCCGAGTTATTTTTGATAATTACCAAGTTCTCCAATTTAGTTAAAATACTTATTTTAAATATATTTATACATGTGCGTGTGTTTTTAATATCTTTTGCTCCGCTGTTTATTAAAAAAATGTACATTTTTATATTATTAATTATTTAATTTATTAATTTATTCATCATCAACAATAATAATAATTCATTTAAAGATTAAATTAAATTTTACGTAAATTTTTATCTTATCTATCCTGTACAAATTTTAGCATAAATATTGTATTAAAATAAAATAAATAAAGAAAAAATTAAATTTATAAAGAAGTAAAATGAACAAAATATGTGCTGAAATCCGTATAAAATTAGAACCGATCATTAAACAGATTAATATTATAAATAATTTATGTGCAACTGATAGAAAATCATTTAAAATAACTAAATAACAACATGAATTAAGATAGAAAAAGACACTTAACATTGTGACTAATAAATACTTTAATTACATATTTAATAAAAATTAAAAGCGTCTATTTATTTTATGACCATATTACATTTAAATATATTGTAATTTTAATTATAATTTTTAATACATATATTAAAAATCACATTTTTTCAAGACTATATTGCGCAAAATAATGTATTAAAAATTTATCGATTTTCATAATACATCAATAACAGATTCTGGTGTATTAAGGTTTGATTATATGCAATAGATTAACGTGTATAAATAGTTAAAGTTTGTATATTTTAAAGATAATCCGAGTAAAAAAAGCTCATCTCTTTATTTTTCTTATAGCTTCACATTCATACACATTTTATAACAATTTTCTATAACTGCTCGAGCTATAATTTTAATAAAATGTAGTCAATTTAAATATTATTGGATTAGTTAAATTGGTATGTTGATAAGTGGATTCGTCTGAAAAAAAATTATTTATTGAATGAACAATTGAAAATAGTGAAACCTTTCTTAATTCTGTATATAAGATTATGCGCTTCGCCAACCAGCAACGTCATATCGTCGTTTGAAATTTACCAATATCGTACTTTCCCGGTTTATCGGGCTTTCACTGAGCGAATTAGATACATTCGTATCCTGAAGTTTTATCTGTTCAACTTTTATCCCTTTGTTAACCAATTTTTTTTTTTTATGTGACTGTATAGCTCTATAAAGTTTTTGACGTACAAGCAATCAAACTGTAAATTCTCTAGTGACAAAATTAATTTCATATATCTGTATTAAACCTTTTATATTATTGAAGCTTCAATATTATTATTAATTATTACTATATTTACATGTATTTAATTAATCGATTCTACAATTGAATTAATTATTATTCTAATAAAATATTTATTTTAAATTAACGTAGCCACATATTTTAAAAAAATTAATTGATAAACAGAATTTAAGTGAAATTAGTACGTAAATATAATTTGTATAAAATAAAAATACATTTCGAAATAAATTGAAATTTAATTCTAATTTTATTTAAATTTGTATTTAAAGATTTTTAATATTATTATTACTATAATTAATCGAACAACATACAACTATAATTTTAATTTAAATAATAATTAATTTCATTTCAATAAAAAATTAATAGGTAGTTAAATCATAGTCTAATTAACAAAAATTACTGAAGTTGTATTATTAATATACTTAAAGATTAAAATATTTTCCAAAAGAAACAATAAAAAACAAAACATAAAATAAAAAAACATAAACTACTAAAATATATGTTTTAGGTTTATCCAGAAGAGTAATAAAAGTTTCCACCAACCTCAAATAGCCTATACTAAAAAAGCCGAATATGAAATGAAAAAAAAAATTCGATTTTGCGTGAAAAGTAATTTAGTTGAAAAGCAATATCCTTGAATCAAATACTTCAAGTACTTTACACAATTAAAGTATTATATTTAAAAAACCACGAAAAAGAGAATTATTAATTGAAATAACGTTAGCATTATCAATTTAATTCATATAAAAAAAATTCTTTAAGAATCTTTTTTTAATCATAGAATTCATGAGAAAACTGAAATCAACACTCAAGTTTAAGCCTAAGTAGCTTAATTCTATATAGCATCTGTTGAATTCTTAGCTTTATAATAATGTTTGCATTTTATTCTATTAATACGTCAACGAAAATTTCAACTGTAGATTTAAGCCCCTAAAGTTAAATTGTATTCCATTTATTTTTTACAAGTATCAAATCTTTGAGATTATTTAATTTTATGATGCATGATTTAGTTATTTAATGTTGAATGCTTTTCATTCTACAATCGTCATCATTTTATTTATATATATGTATATAAACATTTGATGAAATTTATATTAAAAATATAAATAGCTAGGAAAGCATCAGTCTATCTGTGCTGATTCATAATATATAGAATAAATAATGAAAAGTAAAATCTTTAGGATCTTAACTTATATCAAAGTATTTTAAATTATTTTACAAAAATGGACTTTTAACTTTATGTTTTCTCATCATGATATTCCAAGCATAGTTTAATGAATTTTTCAATCTATTGAATTAGCAACTAGTAATAATGAAATAATTATTTTAAATAAATACTATAAATTAAGACATCTTGATACAAATATTTTTCTGCAAAATAATTTTATTCTCTATATTATTAGCGTTTTATAAAAATAATATTTTAATCAACAGTTTTACATTGCAAAGATTGGATTATAAATGTTAGATATTCACAAATAAAGTTACACTAAATAATTAATTATATGAATATACTAGATTCAGTTAATGTTTCGATATTTTTTTCAACAAAGTATTTATAAATTGATTAATTAACAAATAGTTTCTACAAATTTAAAATTTTATGATTTGCATGCAATAAATTTATGTATAAAAACAGATATAAAATATAAAGTTGATTTAGATATTATTATCGTATATATTTATTAAGAGAAACGTAGTTACTCGATTATAATAAAATTTGTTGATAAAAATATAACATAAAAACAATATAACTTTATCTTAAATTGTGTGTTAATGTATTCTATATTTAAGAGTTATTTTAAATTAAATTTTTTTAATATTCTAAAATATTAATTGAGCCATTACTCAATTATAATTTGCAAACTAGAATAGCAAATGAAGATTGTTGCATTATCATTTATAATTCTACAATACACCATATTATTTTAAATTAAAAATTTGTAAACATATTCATAATAATTTATATTTGTTTTTATTAATTAAGAATATATAATAAATTTATGTAAAATTGATAAAATATGTTTATATTTATAAATAAAAATACGAAAAATATATGTTCAGCAACCTCAAATACACATAACTTTTTTACTTATGTATTTGTGTATTTCATTAATGTAAATTATTTTAATTTATTTTCATTTAGTATAAAAATGGTAAGCTTTAAAATTTTCTAGTAAAATATTGTGAAGCAGTTACGTATTTTTAATACAAGAAGAATTTTAAACAAGTATCGAAGGTCTTTTTTGTTAAAGAATAATTTTTATTTTATGTTGAGCAAATATTTTTTTAATCCAAATACTAATAGGATTAAAATTAAATGGTTAATTATTTATATTTATTTGAGTATTTTAAAAGTTCTTTCTTTACGTATATTTAAATAGATTTTGGAAATATATATATATTTTAGTTTACTCTTATTCAGTAATATATAATATGTTCCATATTGTATGTATTATTAATTATTGATTAAAAAAAAATCTTATTTAATTTTTTTTTTATACATTACTTTTTATATATATTTGAGTGAAAAAGGATAAAGATAAAATGAGTAATTATATAATAGATATTCATATATGAAGTTTTATTATTTTATTTCTTTATTTTTATTATATGTATACGTTCTGTCGTAAAGGATTGTATGAGTTTATGTAGAACGCTAAATCTAGAACAGTTTATCAAGGTACAATATATTTTTTATATAAGTATTATAAATGATATTATCCAATCAAAATAACCAGTCGGAAGTAACTAGAATTTTTCTGTACTCTTTTTACTTTCTATTAGTAGAAAAGTATTATGCTCAAATTGTAGCAATAAAATGTCGTGTTATTTTAAAAAACTATTACTGACATAATTCATTTATGCATGTATTATATTTCATAATTATTAATTTCACTATAAATTTTATGTTATTTTTTTCTTATCATTGTATATTTTGATTTGTTTAAATATATTTTCATTCACTATGTGATTTTTAAATAATTGTGTTAAAAAAAAGAATGTCTTTTTAATTACATTTTTAATTTATTTGGTATTTGTATTGGAAGTTTTATTCAGAATGAATGTAAGATAAAACTATATTCATCTGCTTTATTTGACTTTATTCCATTTATATTTATTTAATCTTTTTAGTGAGAACAATATTTCGAACAACTCAATTCTAAAGTTTTTTTCTATTATGATTGAACACTCGCATTTATCAGCAAAAATATTATAGGATAAAATACTTTTATTTTTTCATCATTATAAACTCTGAGAAATAATTTCAAAAATTTTAACTTTCAAAAAATTGTTATTATATACTACAAAAGATTTTTAGTGCGATTTAAAATAAGGGTAGAAAAATATTATAAATATTTGGAAAATATAGAATTCTAAATTAGGTGATTTAAAATTGGATGCAAGTTCTGCAACTGTAGAACTACAAGTACAATTTGGTAGAGATTTAAGAAATCATACTGAATAATGCATTGCTATTATTACCGTGATGTGCGGTTTATAAATCGGAAATATTTCGTTAGAAGATTACAGTTGTCACAATTAGAAAAGTAAGGCAATAAAAGTTTTACCATCAAAGAAGGAAATTCTCAATCAGTCAGGATAAAATACCATACCCATGGACAAAGTATCCAGTATTCTGCTATTCTCCCAGATGAATTTATCATTTTAAGACTCGGCTAGTATTTAACTCGTTTGATACTCTCGACCGCACCACGAATCTTGTCACCGTCTCAACTGTCCCCCTGAGAATTTATGAAGAGAAACTACAAAAGCACCACTCCTCTCGACGTGATAGTTTGCCCAGTGTAATTAGTACTATCCAAGTCTTATGGGGTTTAACTACGCCCTTTCCTGTATATTTCGAAATTTAAAAAAAATACAACAAAGAACAAACTTCAACAATGTTTAGTGTTTATTGTGTCGTGTGCTACAAGGTGCAATTTAGGAAAACAATTTAAGTTGCCGATGGAAGCCCATAAAATGATTAACGATGATTTCGTCATTATAATTTAGTTTTCCTATACGCGCACGTGTATAATACGTTCAGAACTGTTAAAAATAAATAATTTTTAAAAGTTTTTTTAAAAAATAAAAGATATTCTATAATCAAGTTCTAATAAAAATTAGATATAACTCGAGTAGTGTGTTGATATAAATAACAAATTAAATAGAGACGATAAAATACCAACGAATAGTGACAAAAGGTGCTTTAGAATAATATATCATACTAACGTGTAAAAGAATTTTAATATCAGTAACAAAAGAGAAATATAATAGGATAATGAGATGTAATAAAAGACAATGAAAATATTTATATTAATTAAAATAATAAAATAATTATAATTTTATTGCATTAATAAATAAATACTTTATTCATTTATTATTATTATTACCGATATTTTTATACAATTTTATTAATTAATTTATGATTTTATTATACATAATTATTTTTATTATACTAATCATAAACTTTCCATGTTGTAATAAAATATTTAATATTTTTTGTAGTTGATTTGGATAAAATAGTAAAAACTTATATTATACTTTATAAATCAGTGTTATTTTTATATTTAAATTATAAAAATATTAAAATACTACCAATCTAGAATAATATCAGTATATACATTTGAAAGGACATCCTATATAGGAAGTAATCATAAAAATAATCAAGATATTGATTTGAATGGAAATTTTTTCTCACCGCGTTTCCTAAATTTAAAACTTCTTTATTATCTGCTTCTAAAATTGATAATTTCTAATTTCTATATCCACTAATATCTCAAAATATTAATTTTATAGATTCCATGTATTTAAATATTTGTATCTATCAAAAATTTTAAAGAAAAATATAATACCACAAATTTTTATTTATATATTGGATGGAATAAAATTTTATCTATATATAATTTTATAATTGCCTTATTATTTCTCTCTATTTCTCACCTCCTCTCCCATGTCTCGTTATTTTCACATTACATATATATATTATTCTTTATGCATTACTAAAATGTAACACAATAAAAGCAATATGTTCATTTTTGAATAATTTAATATTGAACTAATTTACGATTTATTTTAAAGACTCACAAATGTTTGTAGTGAAAGTTTATTGCTCATTGTTTTTAACTACGGTTAAAATACTTAAGAACATAATACAAAGGGAATTTCTACAATAATGCAAATTAAACTTTTTATTTTATACAATACATCTAATTGCAGTATCTGTATTTGAAAATTGAAACAACGCTAATAAATATTAAGGCACTAATTTGTGTTAATATAAACAGGTCCTCGGTAATGATAATGAATTACTAACATAGTTTATGTAATAATAAAAAAAATTAAAACTACAAAAGAATATAATAATATTGTATAGTGAGTAACTACTTTTTTTTAAAAAAAATTCATAATAATAACGAAAGAATGATTTTCATATTTTTGTTATGTACGACACATAGAACCGCCTATCCTCTACCTGGATCGAACCGTCGAAAGCGGAAGCACTTCAATAATTTCTCATTATCGAAAATTGGAAGTGAACGATTGAGTTTTTGAATCCGGTCCGCGAACCAAACAACACCTACTCGGAACTTTAACCTTTTCTCGACAAGCTTAAGTTGTGCGCGGGTACGCGAACTCCTGGTGAACTGTATCTCCAGCTTACGAATATGATACGCGCCGTGTCATTAGACTCTGTGTGCAAATCCCCTTCCGAGTCAAAATAAATAAACACGCAAGTTCATTAATATTATGTGGTCTTGTATCTTTTTCAACATCCTTGTTCTTCTTGCTCTTCCGCATAAAGATTAGGTCTGTCACTTAGCCCCGCAGCTTCACCCGGGGCTACGTAAATATATCTATATAGTTACTTACGTAATATTTTAATAAATAAATTTTTAATAAAAACCAGTAATCAATAAAATATAAAAAAATTTTAAATTACTATTTAAACATTTTTAATTTATTTTTAACATAATTGAGAATAAATTATTTATTTCAATATTAATCATAAATTTGAAAGCAAACTTCGTTAAGAGTTCTTAATTTCAAAAACTAATTTTTCAAGGTAAACTACTATACACTTTAAGTTGTCTCCAACTAAGCTCTATATTTCAATTTAAGTTTTAAAATTGATATATTTAATTTAATCGATAAAAGATTATAAAAAATTATTTTATAATTAAGTCGTAAGCCAATAGTTTCTAAATATTTTATTTTATATGATTAAATATAGTGATTAAATATATAAAGTAAGAATAATAACATCAGAGAGAACAAGATCTTAATTGCTTTTTCTACTACATGTATTTAAGTATTTAATTATATGATTTTGTTTATTCTTTTATAAAAATTTTAATTTTAGTTTTGAATTAAATCTTATAAATTATTTAAAATTATAAATTATTAAATTAAAAAAAATAAATAATTACGGTATAAGATTCACAATATCATTTAATTAATTAGATGATAAGATATTTGATATTTAAATGTCACGTTATTAAAATTATTACTAATTAAATATAACTATATAATAATTATTTTGGTATTTAAAATTAAGTGGAAAAAGATGTTTTTATAATTAAAGAGAATTTTCAGCATTTATATATTTGTAGTTTATTCGTAATGGGATAAAAGCCTTCCGTTATTTATTCTTAATTAATGCAGTATTACTTGAAAATAAAATATTTATTATTATTCGAGCAAAGTAAGTTATTAATTTAAATAAAATAAAATAAAAATTATTAATTATATCTCATAAAATTATAATACGTTATGAGCAATTATTGTAGCGAAAATTTAGGGAAAAAATGGTTTTAATCCCTATAAATTTTACGAAACAAACTAATTCAGGGGTATACTAAAAAATAGAATACCCTATATTAAAAAAAAAAAACTTATTTGATATAACATCGTACGCCACTTATAATTTTTACAGTTCATTCAGAGCAATGATTAACAAAGCTCATCGCTTATGTAGAGACGCGGGTGCGGATTACAATGGATCATGAATCGATGCAATGATTTTTTCCCGCCTCGCCATTTCCAATCCCATTTAGCCAGTGCAAATGCCAATGTAGAGTCTAAAAATGAACGTGAACCTCTCTCGTTTTTCATCGATTGGATAATATCGTTTAGCTATCGTTAAGCCGATAAATGCCCTGGGTCCATTTGCAGTTCCGAAGGAATTATGACTCTATCTTTCACATGCGTTCCAATAACAGGGTGGGCTTTTGATGGTTGTGCAACAACCATGTTAAAAACAAAAATAAAAAAAAAAAACATTTTTTGCAATGATGTTTAAGGGAATTCATATCTCCCTTTCTATTGAAATTTTTTAGGAAGGTAGGGGATTTATCTTGAAAAGTTTCAATGCATAAAAAGAGCCTTCACAGAGATTTTATCAAGAAAACCAAACAATAAATAAAAATTATTCAAAACCAGTGATTCAAAATATAAGAAATTTCTTTAAAAATGATTTTAACGAACAATTCAAAATAATCAAATAGAAACATTTATTATTATTTATACATATAGTCTAAAATTAAATACCCAAATTCAATTTTGTATCATATTTTTTCAAGGGATATTCAAAATATATAAATATTACTTTGCCAAGTCCAAAATAAAATGTTTAGAATTTACTCCAAATTATTCAGTCTTTTCAAATTTCTAATCACTGTACACATACAGTTTTAATACATACAATTTTTTAATCATAATATTATTAAATATAAAATAAGAAATATTATCTATGGCTCTTTTACTTGAAATAGCATCGACAGATTTTTTTTAATTTTTGCATAATTTGAATTATTAAGTAATTTGAATTATTAACTACTACACTAGCATAACTAATATATTTTTTAAAAGTTCTTCAAAGATTATTCTTCTTAGACTGAACAATATGAATGAGATATGTATGAAAATGATCATACTCATAGAATGTTAATTCATTTTCATGATCAAAGATTTGGTCAGTAAGAATATGAATTTTTTTCATCTGTATATCACTTTTGTTTCTTATTAAATTTGGTTGAATGAAAAGTTAAATTAAAGAAAGGATTAATTATTAATTTGAGAGAAATTATATGAAACTGAGTAGTTTCAAGAATATTAAATATATAAATTTTTTTATAAATAATCAACACAAATACTATTATAATGTTATAGAATTAATAAAATAAAAATTATAATAAAAATACTTTTAATCGGATTTAATAATTTAACAAAATATAACAAAATTTAAATACAAGGAGTTAGATATAAGAAAAACCTTCATTTTCTTTTATATGATATATCCGTTACAACTTATCAGAACAACTTTGGTTCCCCACAATCCTAGAAGGAAACTTTTCTTGATAACGCTTATACAAGATTGTCCTAGATATAAGTTGTAAAGGGTCGTAGTTTAAAGGTTTTCAAAAAAAAAATATTGTGAAATTGTGCAACCAGATCAGTAGTAGATCATTTTATAGTCTATTAACTTTTTATAAAAATATAAATTTTAATTATTTTTTTTTTATTATTGTTAATGGCTTCTATAACCATTTTTTTTTAATACCGCAATTTTTCCCGCCTATTCAATGTATTTAGATTAAATCTTGAAAATTGATCAGAACTTGATCGATATGTAAATTTAATTAATTAATACTCATTTAAATCACAAATTATTACTGAATATATTCAGAAGTGGTGCAAAAATAACACACTCCAAGGAATAAAATTGTTGAAGTAACATCATTTGCTGTTCATTTATAAATTTAACCATTAAAGGCGTTAAATATCTAAAGTAGAAATAAATAAATAAAAATAGAAATAAATCACTTTTTAGATTATTATATGCTATACAAAACTACCAGAAGAGTACAAAGTCGATTCATTAGGTTACATCATGATCTAAATAATGGCGTGTTCGTAATAGACGAAGGCTTCAGAGCTAATTCAGATGTAAGATAATTTGGCTATCGTAAAACATGGTAAGAGTACTGGAATAGAAAACAATATGCATAATCCGTAGAAGCTAGTTATATAGTAAGTTCTGGGTACACTTATTTTCGCAAGTACTGTATAGAAATACAAAGATCCGTTCAATGAACTTTAGGGAAACTTGGTTAAGCTAAAGGACAATTGATTTTTTACAAGGAGAAAAAAAAATCACGTGTAAATCTTCAGGATAAGAAGAGTATAGAAGAAGAATGGTAAAAGGATCAGAAGGAAAATAATATGGGAAAATAAAAATAACATAAAGAAAGAACATAAAAAATAAACGAAATTGATTAGCAATTTCTTTCTTTCTCTAAAAATTTGGTACAGTGGTAATTTTAGAGTTTAACAGAATCAAGAGATGTTATCGTAGAAATTTATAGCGCGTAAAGATTTTGGAAAATTATCGGAGACCCGTAATGAATGATTTCTGGAAAACAGTTATTTTGAAAAAGAAACGTTAAATTTTGTAAGCTGTATAAAATTCATGTGTATAAGTGGATAAATAAAAAAAAAAATTGATAATTGTCAGTACAGGTATTTTTTTCCGAAAAAGATGTAAAAATCTAATACTCCGAGGATCATAAAAAATTATTTTGTGAATGAATAAATTATGTATAGGATGATAGTAATAACAAGCAAAATTTATAAATGCACGTGCATGAGTATGTGCTATTCGCGTGTAAGACCATCGTTTTAGGACAAAAGCAATTGAAGGCCGTTGAATGCGAACATAAAAGTATGGATGAGTGAAGGATATAAACTCGATCTCAAGCCATTTGAGTTCGTTGATTGTAATCAGTGGTCAAATGCGGGATTGCCATAGTACTCGTTGCGATCGAAGACTTTTTTATTGGTCAATTGCTGAAATAGTAGATATGTACTTTGAAGAAAATAAAAAAAGGAGGTCCTTGGCTATTTTCTTCGTCGACTTCTTTAAACTGAGAAAATATGTACGATAATTTCCACAAACATCTATTTGGACAAACAACAAGAAATATATTATTATATTCATATAAATAGATCAATAATTTACTTTTACCATATTATCAAAATTTTTGCTCATATGAAAACATATGAAAACACATATATACTTTTAATACGTTTTCATATAAATTAACAAAGTTTATTCTGAGTACTCCATAAGTCGATATACTGCGCGAATAAAAACGGAATCATTGGCAAAAAAATAAAATGATTTATAAGGTAAAGAATTAAATGTAATAAAAAAAATTATATAAAATACAATGATTACTAAAGAAATTTAGAGCATTTGCATTTCTCATGTAGAAACGATGACGACTGAGTTAAATTTAAATTTGTTTCTGTTGGTCTATTGCTTCTTAATCTAAGAATTTCATTTACAATTTTTTAGCTAATTAGCTGTGATCATTATTCACTCGTTGTAACAGATGCTCACTATATTATATCAATTGTTCTTTCATTACAGACGCTCACCGCCTATTAATATTAAACTGTTGTCCACACTCTCTTGTTGTCTCTTTTATTCCTGCTGTTTACAATATTTAAATAACACAATTCGTCAAAAAATATCTTCTTACTATAAAAAGAAAAAGGTCATTTGCATTTAAGCTAATTTTTTTTTTCAGTTTATAGCTACGTATTATTCATTTTAATATTAAAAGCTTTTTGTTTTCCCCTGAAACCAGACTTCATTTCTATTTATTTTTTAGACGGACGTTACTTAAAATGAGTTTGAAGAGTAATCCGATTGCAAAATAATCAGACAAAAACAGAGAATGCGTTTGTATAAGGCGAAATAAGAGAAAGAAATGGTTAAAAAAATAATACGGTATTATCACCACATAAACGATATTGTAATTTCCTCTTCATATATAAAAAATTTGAACATTTTATTTCTTAAAAAATTTATGTTTATTATTTCTGTTTTTGCTCAACAAAATATAATTAATTATTAAAAGCGAACAAAATTTCAAAACCGCAGGTAAAAAAAAATCCAAGTAACCAGTTTCCATTAATTAGTTTCTTATTACTTTATCTCATTTATTTCTGGTATTTTTTATAATACTTAGGTATACTATTATCATTAAATTTTTAATATTATTATGTAATTTCAACGAGTGATGTTCTTATTTAAAATATTCAAATAAAAAATATAAACTATTTGATAAATGTCAAACTATGAGTTAAAAATGTCTAATTAATACATTTCTATATTCATATTATTATTATAATTTTTTCTGTAATTAAAATAGTTTATTTAAATCATTTTAAACTTTAAAAAAAAAATTTTTTTTTATGTATATTTAAATAATAGTACATAATTTCAATTCAAATTTATTTTTCAACATTTAATAACATATTCTAATTTAATTTCATTAAAATATATAATTTTAAAATGAATATAATATTTATTGTTAATAAATACCAATTTTAAGTATTATTTTTGGACATTCCCAATGAAATTAAACAGATATATGAAATTATGATAGTATTTAAATAATTCTATGAATGATTATTATTGTTTTCATTTATTATTACGTTAGCTCCGAAATTACTTTAGATTTACTTTAAAAGAAACTTGATACTCATTGTATTATTGACTCAAATTTAAGAATTGAATTTATTGATAAAATGAACCGAGTACCAAAAGATTAAAATTAATATATAATTATAAATATATACTGGACTTGATTGCTAAAATTTATTATATTACAATAGCGCGAGATGACTTATATAAAACCACATTTATTTCGCATTCAATTTACATAAATTATTAATAAATTCATAAATTATGCCGTACAAATTAATTATAATTATAAAATATGTTCTGTTTTTACGTAAATTTTTAATTAAAAAAACAAAGCAGATTTAAATTTTTAAATAATATTGTAATTCTCATGTACTATGGAGATTGGATACAAAATAACAACTTTTAATATTTTTTTAAACTATTTAAAAGTAAATTAACATTTATGTACATATCATAAAGTATTATATACATACGATCTATTCTTACTAATCAAACACATTAATAAACATAATTTTTTAATTAAAAAAAATTAAATATTTGCAACTATTTTTGATTTTATTCTTATTATATTTTTTATGTACTGTTTGAATATATATATTTATTTTTCACTTTTTCATTATTTCGTTTATTTGTACTATTTGCTTTATACATTATGAAACTTATGCATATTAACAAAATATCTCATCATCATTTTCAATTGAGTATCACAAATACTTAAAATTTGCTTGAATGTGATGATTGTTAGACTATTGGAAACATCGACAGGATTGACTTTTTATTATTTGTTTATATTTACATCGTATATCATGGAACATTTATTTCTTCTTGTTATTGATATTTCTTTCGGTATTTTTATAAAATCGTTTGCTCAGCGCTTGCTTTTTATATTTTTCATTTTCAATATTTGCTAAAAGCTAAAAACTATAACTAAGAACATCAATTCTTTGTGAATTTACTAGCTTATAAATGTAAAAATCTTTATTTAACACGTAACAAAACCGAAATTACTTAAGAAAATCTAATTTTAATATTTTTTTTAGAATTTATCACATTTATTAATTTATTATTAAAATATTGTTATTGAAAATTAAATAAATATCATAATTGAATATACTATGTTATTTAATGAATCATCTTTGTAATATAATTTACGATTCCTTATTAAAGTAAGAACTAAACTTTAAGCTTAAATTTAGTTGTATATACATGGATATATTTTATTAATGTATGATTTATATTATAATTGATGCTGACGAAAATATTTTAAGTAAGTCAATATAAGCAATTGTGTAATAAAATAAAAGAGATAAGCTACGGTGACGTAAAATTGGCAAAATAGTCGAAAATTTTTAAAACAGAAAAAGGGTAATATTGGAGGGTCGAGTTACCTGATCGGTGCATATCTGTGGGGCTAATTTTTTCGCATATGTGACTTATGGCCCTACCAATGGAAATTGAAAACTGAAAGAATTTTTCCCATAGGTGCAAACTAATTCCCCGTACGAGACAAACAAAAGAAAAATGTTTTGAAAAATATGTAAAACATATCTACTCTTTTTTTTATACTCGCCATCTCAAAATTAAGTATATGTAAATGTAATGAACAGCCATAGTTATCGAAGGAATTCATTTTTTTAAAAAAAATTTTAATTTTTATGTCAGAATATTTTCACAGCGATTTCTGTCCTAACCGGCCTTCGAATTGTTATTGAATAAAAAGGAATGTGCATGGCGGGAAATTGATTTAACGAATTCGTAATATATGTATACAATATACACAATTACGTTACGATATAAAATGCTCAAAAATGTTTTAAAAACATCGTTCCCTCCAATTTTTTACACTATTGATTCCTTTCAATTATTAACACATCAAATAAATGATACCTTAATAAAAAAATTGTTGGTAAAATTTTTATAAATGAATATTGCCAATATTATTTTTACTGAAATAATATTTAATTTAGAAAAAATTTGTTCAAATATAAATTTTCAATATTGAAGTATAAAATAATGAAATAAATGATTTTCTTCAAAATTATAAAAAGGAGTTGACGTATTTCCAAATACGTTAATAATACGTTATCTTTATGGTAATTGGAAAAATAAATTCATTAATAAGGTGTAGTGTCGCATCTGATACACTGGTACCTCTGCTTATTTCCATAGCATTAAACTGATTTTAAAAGAAAGTTCAGTAGGAAAAATATATATTAACATATTTAGACCGAAGTATCGTTTTACTAATTATATATTGAGGCACACATCATTTATCACCGGCGATGCAGCCTGCACTTCCTACGAGTATCAGAGAGCAAGGCTCTCGAAAGATCTCGATGGATCGACAGAAATTTTAGCGTAACCCTATTTGCCAAAGTTACCCTCTAGCTCCTCGCGCCGACAGCGTCAAAGGGAGAAGAGCATAATTTGGAGGAATGCGAGGAGCGCGAGCCGCCAAGATACGCACACACACACGCGGACACACTAATTCATCGGGC
Organism: Eupristina koningsbergeri; assembly: GCA_018907245.1. Lineage (NCBI taxonomy): Eukaryota > Metazoa > Arthropoda > Insecta > Hymenoptera > Agaonidae > Eupristina > Eupristina koningsbergeri. The sequence continues at coordinate 3,672,981 of JACCHV010000041.1, forward strand.
GGATGAAACTCCGAGGGATAGACACGTGCACCTTGAAATGTGTCACACGTGCGAACGTCGGGTGCTCAATTTATTCACGAGCTGCTCAAAAGTCGAGTACCCGGGCGGCTGCATTACCAATGTATGGATGTCGCTCCAGAATACTCCCGTCCCGGATCCAACTTTCTTTCGAGCCGCGGCGGCGGCGGCGGCGGCGGCGGCGGCGTCCCACCACTTCCATCGCTGCTTAAGTTCTTCCGACAGCTGACAACCCGGATACTTCTCAATGCCACTGCTATTTGAACCAAAGTTTTTTTTTGTTCGCAATATACGCGTGGTGGAATCATCTCCTAGCACTCTAACGCGAATATCACATTGGATTAATGCGATCCACTGGCAAAGCTGTTTGTTGTTCGTCTCGGCTCAAGAATCACAAAAAGTTGATGGTCCATTTTTCCGCAGTAATTAATGCTAATTCGAACTGGTCCCTGACAAAATGCGGTTCCATTGAAGTGCATCAAGAATAGCCGCATCCCAACAAATTATGAAAAGTTGTTGTAATTGCCATAATTCATTTAATCATAAAATTTCATTTCAACTAATGGAATTAGCCTGGTCTTATTAAGACTTTATCATTACTTTCTATTTTATTCTTTTTATCCAATTTTGCATTTTATTTTAAATGCAAATATGTAGTAATGATTATTGATATATCAAATTATAGCTTTATCATTGATTACAAAAAAGGAACAAATAATTTTTTCTTTCCTCTAGATTACTAATTGTGTGTGATTCATGAATTAAAAAATGGCTTTAATTTTCTTTGTTTCTGTGGTGTACAATCCCGAACAAATTTCCCTTGAAAAATGCATTTATAAAATAACGTATTCAAATGCAACGAAAATTTACAATTAAACAAAAACGTTACATAAACTACATAAAAAGTATCGTTTACTTATGGCATTAAGAAAGCAAAATATAAGCCAAAATTACATATTTCTAAGATAAGGGAGTTAACCTAAGACACAATAGTGCCAAGACAAAATTTCTGCAGGTATGAAGAATCTTGGATCCTTTGACCTGGAAATGAGGATTTAATTTTTTTTTTATTCTAAACGAAAATGCAATCTGAAATGTAAGTTTTTCACTGAGCTTGTTTTTGAAATTTCAACCTTTATACTGACCACTAAATTTTCTAAGTAATAATATAATCGTATAAACTTTTTCTTTTTTAACAGTATTGATTTTGAATTAATAAAAGTCATTTTAACATGGATGATAATTCTTTCATAATAATATAAATTGCAAAACCTACATTTCTGCATTTGCTCTAACATTATTACAGATTAAATTAAAAATCAAAAAATAAATAAAAAATATAAATTAGCTTAAAGTGATATATAACCATAATTATTAATAAGTTATGCAAAATATTAAAAAAAAAAAAAGATTAATTTTTTTTCTGATGCATTTAAAACGTAATTTCAATTACAAAAAATAATTCAACATAAGAAATCATTGATAATAAGAATCTACCAACGACAAAACTGCAAATGTACGTGTGTGAATATAAAAAGCGTTTGAATGTATACGTGTATTTAATGGTTGTGTACACATGTATACATGTGTTGCGTATAGGCACCGAATTCAAAGCCGTAAACTCCACTCTGCCAAACTCTCATAGGAGAAGTTTACAAACGTCGGAAAAACTGCGAATGAAGAATAGAGAGGAAAAAGAGAGAAATAAAAGGAAAAATGAAAGAGACAACAAAAACGAGAAATAGAGATCAAGTTTAAAAGGGGTCTAAGGGAAATCTTTTCACGCGTTCACTCATCCGCTCTTCCTCTCGATGCAGCTTGACTTTAGCCTCAATTTAGCCTTCACTCGCACACGAGTACATGCGCTCACATACATTCAAAATTCTCGAGGGATGCGGAAATCGAATTTTCGTTAAGGCAGAAGTCGATTTAAGAGAAAATAAAAGATTAAAGAAGAAAAAACAAATGTGGGAAGTAAATTAGTCGGTGAAATATTCATACTGTATTGTATGGTTTTGTTATATATTGTTTCTCACTTAATAAGTTAACTTTAACCAAATTTCTAATTTTATTTAAAATCGCATTAGAATCATGATTTTTCGGAAATATTAAAATTGATCTATCTTTAAACATTAATCTTTGAAATCTGTTGTATTTATTTACTTAAAATGGAATAAAGTAACATTAAACGATTCTACGATAGATTTACAAGTATAAATAAAGCACTCGTGACAGCTCTTTTTAAGTTAAAAAGGGATGATTTTTAAATTTGTAATGTAACAATACTAGAAATTAAGCAAATATTTTTAATATACTTATAAAATAATTCACATGTATGTGCACACGTATATATAATTAAAAAATGGAAGTTTCGAAAAAAAATTCAACTACAGCTCTGTTTCGAGTCTATAAAAGTATAATAATTTATTCAGTTCAGTTAATAGCTTTAGACACGTATGCGTAGTAGAACAATGTTTCACTCAGTCCAACCCTTCGGGCTAAAAGTAAAGAAGTTATCCGCATCCACACTAATGGGACTTAACTCTTTCACTCTATCACTCGCCCCCTCTTCTCTCAATCTATCTCTATTTCTCTCGCCTCTCTAGTCCACTTTCTCGCTTAGCCCGCTTTTTTCTCGTTTTGCCTTATTCTTTCACATACACAAATTTTTATATCTATATTAATCCATTAAATTTCCATGCTATTAACATTTACATCCTTTTTCTACCATTAAAAAAAGTAAATAAAAAATAAGGTACATTTTAACAAATTTGGTAATGAAATAAAATATTTCTAGAACCATTAATAGAAAAGTTTTTTAATTTGAACAAATAATTTGTTTACTTACTTAATATAAAGATCGAATACACATTGACATATTAAAACATAATTTAATATAATCGAACGATTTTAATAGGATATTTTTCGTTATTTTAATACTTTCAGTATTATTGAAAATTATGAAATTAAAATGATCTTGAATAATGAAAATATTTTTTTTCTTCCAAATAAATATAATTATCTTAACATATAATTACTATTAATGCCTATGTTCCATATTTGGTAAATGAACTTTAAATTTTATTTTAAATATAAAAAATTTATAATATTATCCTATTTTATTTAAAAAAATAAATTAATGACTAAAAGTTTACAGATTTACAGAAACTACCCCATGTTATTTTTTAATTCAAAAATTTTTAATAAATTTTAAATTTAAATCAATATTTAAAAAATGTAATACTCTTAAATTAAAAATTGATTCATTATTTTAATAAATTATTATTTATTAATACTATAAATAAAAATATTTTGCAAAGTCGGATAAATCTTAAGTTTTAAAATATACGTATTTCCAAATTATAATGTACAGATAATCCGGATACTACAATGAAAACATTATTAAAACTTAAAAATTTTTCAAACATGATAAAAGTATTGTACTTTCTGAATTTAAATAATTAGTTTTTATAAATAACTGACTACTTTATTTGAATAATAAATATATAATTTGAATATCATGACATAGAAATAATAAAGAATATTTAAATAAACTACAAATAATATGTGTATATGTGCGAGCGTTCGTGTGGATTTGTGTTACAAAAATTTCATTTGGTATAAGTATATTATAAAATTTTAACATAATAGGATTTAATATGAAAAGAGATGTTAGAATAAATCATAATTATATATTGAAATATAGCAGGTAATTTGTTTTTGGTTGAGACAAATTAATCCACCATCATAATAGAGCATCGTTAATCAATTTTCTATTAAATTATTATGAATTATTCCGCAATAATCTTTATTTACATTGAATTAAATTTGATAATTAATTTCTTAATCTTTATAATTATTCTACATAAATAACACTCAAAAATAAAATTATTATTATTAGCAATTTAGTAAGTAATAGTAAGTGTAAAATTATTAAACCTTGTAAATACATTCAAAACAATACAATTACAATTTTACACTATTAACAGAGAAATTAATTACAGCAAATTTATTAGTTATTTCAATACTGATAAATATTCATGCTTTTTCAAAATTATTTATATTTAATCTTCCTTAAGCGAAAAGTTATTATTAATAAGTTATTAAAATTATTTGTATTTACTTTTTGTACTACAATATTTATAATATATTATTTTCTACACTTATTTAATGTAGAAAAAAATTTATTATTTAATTGTTATTATCTGTTACTAAGAATATCTGCAAATTAGCATATTAAATAAGGCAATTTCTTATTAAGAGAAAAATTTTCTATAATTAGGGTTGGTACATTTAAATTAAAAACACGACATGAGTGGTATTGACAATCGTATTAATATAGTTAATGTTGTTTAATGTATGTTAAAAGTCTAAGAATTTTTTAATATTGTAAACGAATATAGGATTTATAAATTATTACTATTTTTTACTAACATAAATAAAAAAAATATTGTATTCCATAAATTAAATCAATATATTGATAATTAAAGACTATAAAAATGCGTATGTTAAATTATGAACATGCAATAGTTTATAAATATTTTTTTTGCTGAAATTTTAAAATAGTGATTTAATATAATAAAAACCTAATAGCTTTAAACCAACAAGTAATAAAAATTTATTAAAATTATTATTAATGATTCTCAATTTCGAGTAATTGAATGTATTATAATCTAATAATTGATGGAAACTCTAATAGGTAAATGAATTATGAATAAAATTATGGTGAAAATTATCTAATTTAAAATTTTTTAAATACATTAAAACATTATACATTTTCAAATTTCTTTTATTATTAATCAAACTTAAGTTTCTCTATATAAATTATTGGAAAATTTAGATTGTTTCAAAATTAATAAATTTTTTTAAAAATTTCTCATTAATAATTAATTGAGCTGATCTATTTTTGAGTATCCATGAATTGAAAAAGAGTTACTCCTTCGCTTTTTTACGTGCCTTACGGCTACTGGAAAATTGCTTCTAATTGAACTGAACGCTTTTTCTCGTTCATCCTCATTTGCATTACGTTTATGTTGCCATAAGGTATTAATAACCTTAATAGCGCAAGAGAAAAAGAATCTTAAAAGCTGAGTTAATCCATGATGAAACTTTCTTTCTTTTAAAGTATTTAATTATTGGAAGAAGATTCTCCGCTCTTCTTTACTTTTTTTACTGCAGTATATAATGATGTAAACTTGTATATTATAAATGACATTGCTTCATTATTTTGAAATTGCTGTCACCTTTATAATTTTTATATTAGTCTGTAATACTAGATATTAAAGGTTAATATATTACATACACTATGTATTTATAAAAATATCACAACGCTAAAAAATATTACTAATATAATATTAAGTAATATTAGAAATACAGAAAATAAACGTTTAAATTCTTTAAATTAATAATTCAAAATAATTTTTTCATTTGGCATAATAGAGACGTTAAAAAAATCCACTAATTAACAAAAAAACCTTTTTACGGATTTTCAGAAATGTGCAAATATCTTTATTTTCATATTTGTCAAAGCAATAGAACCTTTTTAAATCTAATTGTGAAAATTAAGTTTACTAAAAAAGTGTTTGAAAATATTAGATGAGTTCATTTATTTTGATATGCATTGAATATCAATTTTGAATATTATTTAATATTAATATTATAGCTAATAATAAATAGAAATAAATTTCTATAAAAGTTAATTTTGTTACGTATTTAATTTACCACGATATATATTTGAATTATCAATCCGAGATAACGTAACTTGTACGAATTTCAACTCTGTCCTAGTTAAAGCGGTCATAGTGCCTCGATTTTAGGTTCAATGAATAAAATAAATATATCGATGATAGTTAAGAAGACAGAATATTGTTTATACTAATAAAGATATAGAGAAAAGCAAAGAGAGAAAGAGAGAGAGAGAGAGAGAGATTTTATATGTGATATAATAGATTGAATAACCCATGGGTCTAAACACGATCGCGTACAAAGTAACCAGTCGTATTAAAGAAACATCTAAGTTTCGATTTTATTGTTCATGATTTCTTATGAAGGATGTCCGAACCAGAATGTACTCGAGATGTTAACCCGTTCAAGACTCGGAACATTTTTTCCGATTCGACTAATTACTTACGCTGCATAGGGAATTGCAAATCCGTGAAATCTCCCTCCGGATGTCCGTGGTATCTTCGAATTGCTTGATTAGCGCTTTATCAGCTACTTTCGCTATTGTCTTTCAATTGACCCTTCACTTATTCATTTTCCACTCTGCCGCAGAATTTTCAAGAAAAATAACGGATTCAGAACTTCTTATTATTCGCAGTTTTCAAGTTACTTGTTTCTTAGTTCCATTCCTTCATCATCAATTCCGGAATGCTTTAATTTTCTTTGCAAATTTAATTTTTAAATTTAATCTTGACGCAAGTATCACTTTTCTCTTTTTTCGGGCTTCACCGCGTATGCAATTGTCGGCATTAACATCAATAATAATATTACATACATGGTGCATCCACGAAGTATCGATTTTTTTTTCATTTTTCGCCTATTCTTTATAGAAATTCGGGAGAGGTCTTAAAATGTCGACAAACTCTTTCCGCATTTGTCCTTTTTTTTGTTTTGTTTTTCGACAATTAGGCGCGGCAGGATTTAACTTCGCGCGAAGGGTGTTTTTCAGTTTTTTGGATACGGTGCAATGGAGCGACTACTCTAATAGCGTTACGAGATAAAATTTGTTTGCAATTAAAAAAAAACAGTGTAGAAATGTATCAAATTTGCAAGAAGCATATGGACATAATTGCATGTCAAAATCGCAATGTGGAAAATGGCATAGAGCTTTTAAAGAGAGCCGAGAAAGAATCATCGACGAGCCTCGATTTGGGCGCCCAAAAAACTTTCAAATGGTTAGAAATACCGAGCGCGTGTTAGAAATTTTAAATTTGGACTGTCGATTAACAGATAACGCAATTCAGGAAAAACTGAATTTAACGCGATCTTCAGTGTACAATATAGTGCAAAAAAATTTATAAATGTTAAAATTTTTGAAAAACAACAAAGTCAAAGAGTTTGAAGATGCATTTGAAATTTGGGAAACATGCCTTCAAAAATGTGTTGATACAGAAGGAAATTATTTTGAAGAATTTAAAATTTTTATTTTAACCTGTTTATAAGTCCACCAATAAATCATTTTTCAAAAAAGAAAGATAAGAATTTTTTTTTTTTTTGATCTTTGAACAAAACATTCTCGCGTAGTGGTTTTTCGCTAATCGCTCAGCGCGCCGTGTCAAAAATTTGAAAAACACCCTTTGCGCGAAGTTCAATCCTGCTGCGCCTAATTATCGAAAAACAAAACAAAAGAAAAGAACAAATGTGGAAAGAGTTTGTCGACATTTTAAGACATCTCCCGAATTTCTACGCCGAATAGGCGAAAAATGAAAAAAAAACTCGATACTTCGTGGATGCACCATGTATGTGATAATCTATATTTTGAATCACGATATGTAAATTTTTATACATTGTACAGAATAAATAAAATATTCACTCAAAATAAATTATTTTGAGTTTTAAGTATTATTTTTATCAGTAATGAATAGACTATCTAATTTAGTAATAATTGTCTTTTAAAGATGTAAAAAAAACGTAAACAAATTCAAAGATAGAATCGTATCATTCCATATGTGGTAATAACAGTTTGTATAACTATTAATAACATTCATAAATTCACTGTTACAACAAAATTCTTGGAGAAAACGTGATCTGGAATTTTGATTGTCAAAGTTTAAATACTTTAGTGTAAAGAAAAAAAATATTTACAAAGTTTTTATAACTTGTAGCTTTATTGAATCAAACCAATTTCTCGTTTTTTAAACCTGCATATTTTCAATGTAGATAATTTAATCTATTAATAAGTAAAACATTAAATTATTTACGTTATTTTTTTAAAATTTTTTTACAAATTGAATTATAATATAAAAGTAACATTACTTTTTTTAGTCACGTATATTTAAATCCATAATTTAATCACATAATTGTTATTTAATTGAATATTGAGAAATATAATAATATTACAATATTCGAAGCATATTGTACTAAAATTTTATTATATTATTAAAAAATTTAATGAAATATCAGAAAATGAATATTTTAAAAAAACAAAATTATTTGATCTTTAAACGAATTTTTTCGTATACTATATAATTGAATATTCAATTGTACTTTTATCGAATTGTAGATTAGCTTTTTCATAGTGTTAATAGTTTTAATTTTATTGCACATTCATACAATAGTATAATTGATTATCACAGAGATTAAAAATAATAAATAAGTAAATCATTTACAAAGATATTAATTTATAATAAAAATTTATAATCAATTATGGAAAGTATTAATGGAAGTTTTTAATGCAAGTGTGCGTCTAGGTTTTTCCACCGTAGAGATAACTATGTTGTAAGATTTCGACTTCTGAACTCTTAAAACAAATTCATAACGGCTATTGTTGTAATGTGTGAATGTGTAAAAAATAACAAATAAATGTAATTTCTAGTAAGGCAATAATCAGATTTAAATGAATTTCGTGATAAAGCAGTGAGTCGCTCGTTCTCCTTTTTAACAGCTCCATGACTTTGTGCAATATTTTGATTATAAACAGAGATTATCAAGAAACTTAAGTTTCATTTAAAACCTCAAAATATCACGATATTCTACAATAATTAATAAATTGATTAATTATATTAGAATACTAGTTTGTTCTATTAATTTTTAGCCTTGAAGGTTTCACAAGACTTTTCTCATTAAAGTTTCTTCAAGATTTTAAAGTTGTACAATGTGGGAAATATCTGGTTTATAATATGAAAAAATACTATATTTCTATTTGTTTATTTTAATAATTTAGTTTATTTTATATAATTTACTAAATAGTTAAAAAAAACTGATAAATATTGCTACTTAAAAATAAAATCACGTTACGAATGAATCAATATTATAACCGTCACCAGAAATCTTTCGTTGCATCCTATAGCAATTATAGTAATAATAATAACAACAACAACAACAACAACAACAACAACAACAACAACAACAACAATAATAATAATAATAATGATAGTAATAATGATAGTGCATATTACTTAGTTTCTTTTGTTTTCAAAAAACTACTAAAACAACTTCAAGTGAGAGAAAAGAAATAAATATAAATTGCAATTTTCATGTATTATCATTATTTATTAATATGTATATATATTGTTTATAATTTCTCAATGTTTTCATATATAGATAGAATAATTTATCGTATTTTCGTGTTCAGTTGTCTGAGAGACTTACATGACGAAAACTATAAATGACATACAGTGGCGTAACTCAATGTTAAAAAATGACTTAAATTGTTTGTCGTGAATTCTTTTCTTTCATTGAAATCCTTCGATTTATTATAAGTATTTAAACTTGATTAAATATATAAAATATACCACTAAAGTTTTACGTTAAATTATGCATACTTAATATGTGTGCTATGTGCGAAACTATAATTTCACGTATGCAAATAAATAATGAAATAATAGAAAGTTATAATCACTGAATTTGAGAATAATTGAGTTTGCGCATTCACTTTCATACACGATATTAAGTATTAATATTTAATCGGATTGAGTTATTAAAAAGTAAACAAAAAATAACTTAATTTTTCAGTCAATCAGACGTGGAATTAATATATGTACTGGAATAATACAGAATTAAGATAATTGTAATTATATCTGAAATTAAAAAAGTATTTAATTTATTTTAAACTTTTTTTTATACAATACAGATCTATACTTATACGCTTATTGCTTTATTTTTTCTTTAAACAATAAATTTCTTATATCAATTTCGTTATAGACATTCATTTTTGGACAATTACATACATAAAAATAAATTTAAAACATGAAATATTTAATACAATAAAAATCCAGAGTTTTTAAAAATCCTTCATAATAATGAATTTTGTACTAGAAAAAAAATTGAATATATAGTAATATCCACTCTAATAAGAACATTATAACTTTAAATATATTTATCTTCTAAAATATTTTTCCTTGAAAATAATAATAATTTATAGACAATTTCGTATAAATAATTAAAAAAATACTGTATTTTTTCTTAAATGTCCTACTAAATAAAAAATTATTATTATTATATCCAATTAGCTAATAATAATCTCTAAATTAGTGATATTTTAAATTTAATATTATATATATTATCATTATTGAATAATTAATATTTATAAATAGATTAAAAATAATTATTAAATATACTATAACAGATATTTATGTAAATTAAATTATTGACGAAAGTTTTAAATAATAATATTTGTTTCTGAACATGTGAAAAGGATAATTCAATAAAACTAATTAAAATAAATAATTTAAAAAATTAAATTTTCAAGGTTTAAATCATTTAAGTTATTATTATTATTATTATTATTATTATTATTATTATTACATTTTTTATTATATTTCTATTTATTTATATTCCATAATAATTACAAATATAACTATCATTTCCATAGTAATTAATTGTAAATATTAACAATTTTGCTGTTGAATGAAATAAATTATTAGTGTAAATCGTATCAATATTTGGTATATGATAGTTGAGTCAAAAAGTCATGACTTAAAGATTAATTTTCAAAGGTTTCACTGCAAAGCGATATAAAGAACCAACATTATCGACGTAAGCCCATGTAAATGTATACAGTAAATTTAAATTCAAAATATATATTTGAAAACCAACATTTATGTGAGGGTATATTTTTTAGCAAATGAAATGAATATATGCATCTTAATTCATAGATTATTCTTAAATCTACTCTCATTTTCAAGCATAATAATGAATTATTGTTTTTTATTGTAACATAACTTTCTGTGATTTATATATGTCATTTTTTTTATCCACTATGAGTATAATACTATATGTATATATAAAGAGTTGAGTCTCTCTCTCTCTCTCTCTCTCTCTCTCTCTCTCTCTCTCTCTCTCTGTCCCTATTTACATTAGATATATTATAATTCAATTAAATTTATGCGAGAACTATCATCGTATATCGTACATACAACTGTACTTACAAATACGTTTAGCTTGTAATCGCTTTTTCTTTCATTTGTAAATCAAAAACTTTTTATGCTAAGGATTATTATAATATTAATAAAATAATATTTCATAACTTTCGTTAATATATAAAACCCTTTTTAGTAACCTATAATGAAATATAAAATATATTGTAAGATTATAATTATAGATTGTTGGTGCAATGAGTAAATATTAAAAATCAATGACCATTACTCGAATTATCCCAAATTATTTAATATTATTAATGCATGCAAATCTTGTATTTTTACATGTAAAATTTTTTTTGTTTCTTATAAATATTATAAAAATATTTATATTAATTATTTACTTATTATATTTTTCATTCAAACATTTAATTAACCCCAATAATAATAAAATTGAGCAACATTTTTTATCAGACTATGGGTAATATTTGAATTAGGAAAGGTTTTTATAAGAAAATAAAATGAATAGTTATTTTTCTGTTATTAATTCAAAGAATTTTTAATAAGTAAACTTCTTTTATTATAGAATAATATATTCGCAATGAAATTAATGTTACAAATAAAAAAAAAACATAAATTTATAAAAATTTTGAGAGTTTTATTATAGATTTATTATACTTATGTTTCACCGTTTACTTGATCATGTATTACACACTTTCATATAAAATTATATAAGTATAAAATAAAATAAATATATTAAGAACATGAATGCAGATTTATAAAGATTATTCATCTCAATATTACCACAATCTTTTTAGTAATCATTTTTCTCCTGTAAACTTTTGATAAAATAATATTAATAGCGAATAATTCATATTATATTGTCCTCTTTTATAAAAAAAAGAAAAAAGAAACCATAAGTAACCACTATAATTTTATAAAATCGAAAATAAATCACTGCCTTAATTATTAATTAATGATTATCGATATAAGTAACATACAAATATTATATTTTTTTATAATTTACCTAAAACAATTGATAATCTGCACAAATTATAATACAATTTCAATGAAATATTAATCACAATTAAGTATAAAGTAATTCTTACATTTATATTTTTCACTATATGATATTTTTATGATTTTTAAGCTATACGTTTTGAAGTTAAGATATCACTTGATGTTAAATATTAATATCATTATACGTGTGAAGAAGTGAATTCCTAAGGTGTCGATATACATAAGCATATATAATAATAATGCTATTCTACAATTCTACACATTAACGCTAATAAACAAGTGTAATAAATAGTTATGAAGAAATAGAATAACTATATATATTCAGTACTTAAATCCATTCATCAATTGGAAACAAGAAATTTATTTTCACAATAACATTTAATAATATTTCTCACATTTATTTTGTAAGGTAATTTTTAATATAAATTTTAGGTTTTTCATTTTCTGTATTAAATTTTAATAAATATCTATAATTTTACATACAAAACTAATTTTTAACATAAAATAAAAAGGTAAATTAAACAATATTTGATTTATTTATAACAAATGATAATTGGAGATGAAATAATTAGTATAGAAATTTTTTTTTTCTTAAATAAATAGTAAATAAAAATTTTAACTTTTAGTGCCAAAAATATTTTCTGACATTATTTATAAATATTTTTAAGTTTTTATAATAAATACGTATAATCATTCTTTAATAAATTTTATAGAACCATTTCTCATTTTTTCTTACTGAATACAAAGAATAATTGAATGTGTAATTTTGCAATTTTTTTTAAATCTTACTAACCTGTTACATCTGAGGTGTATTATCTCTTTTTATTTAATCTTAAATACTATTTTATCCCGAAATATTTATACACAACTCATGGGATTATGTATTTGTTTCTGCCTCAGTTTGATATAATATTTACAAAATATGTTTGTAACTATTAAATTTTATTGTTTTTAAAAAGTAATTTATAATAGGAACGGGTCCAAACTTGTATAAAAAATCCAAAAAAATAAACGTTGCGATTGTATTATTTATTTTATAAAACAACTAATGGAATCGTGATTAATCAAAACAGAAAGGGTCAAACAAAGTTTACATTGAGTGTTATAAATTACCCGAATCAGACTTATTAAAAAATTAAGTATAATAGATTGTTGGTTTCTTTTTCAGATAGATTTTACTTAGGGATTCGTTTTCGCGAGTGTTATAAAATATAATTTTAACTCATCAAGTTTTCTTCATTTAATATATACAAAATATGTTGATATTTAAAACAATTATGGTAGATTAGTGCAGTTGTCCATTTATATATAAATCCATTTCAAAATTTATTGCAGTTAATAGCAAAGTGAAAACAATTTGGATGCTAGCCAGAACTGCACTCGTTTAGGTTTAGTCGATGACATTCCATACAGGCGCCAGTAATTTCATGCGTCTATAAAAAAAGAAGAAAAAGTAACGCAACCCCTACACACTTTATTAAAATATCTATCAATATTTGACGTCCATGACTTCCATCGACGTTCACACATTATTTCATAATCAAAGCCCTTTCTAATAGAATATCCAATGTAATATTTATTACACACATCTAAAAAATCAATATGAAGAAAAATTAAACTGAAAAACTGCTTCCTGAAATTGAAATATATCAATTTTGCAAGCAGTAAATTTATGTATTACAATTTTTGATTTATTTCGTATTTCTTTATTAGTTTAGCTTAAATTATTTTAACGCATAAATACAATACATGCACACTTGATTTTTATTTACACAAATCCGGGAAATTCGTTTGCAAATAAAAATTAATACTTTTTTAATCTTATAGTAAAAAAAATTCGAAATTTACTTGGCATAACATATAGATTTTTGTATTTATGTTAACCAACATTTCTTTTTGTCTATACATTACAAATAAATTATATTTTTTATTTTATATCAATCAAAAAATAACATATCATAACAAAAAATAAATTATAAAGAAATAATAAATAATAAAAACATGAAAGTACACAGAAATATACATTTTTTAAATAATCCTTGATATAGATATTTTTGAATATTTTATTTAATATTAATCACCATAAGTATTTGTGTACAAAAAAGTTACTATCAAAATATATTATTTCATATTTCTGAATAAATAATGATATGATCATTATCAAAAGAAGTAAAAAATATTGTAATTTTTTTCTACTTTTAACTAATTAAAAAATAATTGAGAATTTAGTATATTATTTGCGTTTTGTTCTTTTTTTAGAAGTAATCAGGAGAACTTAAATTATTATATCAATACTTTCCGATGGCCTTGTCAATATTAAAAAAAATGATATACATATGTAAACATAACGGTATTATAATATACAAGAAAATATTTTAAACTTTAATTATAAATGGATGAAATAGAAGATTGGATGGAAATAAATCTATTGCTTCTTGAAGATGATAAATCATGTATATATCATTGAGATGGTAGACTTTCAGGCGAACGCATTGAAGATGATTATTAAAACTCTAAGGTATATAATTATCAAATGAGATGAAGAAAGAATGACAAATTTTTTTTAAAAAACTATTCAAAATAGATAGATAGAAGATAGTTGTGATGTATTTATTTGATTGAGTCTAAAATATTTTATCATAATTCTTATCGGAAAATATATTTTGGCTATTATCAAGAATAAATCATTTATTGATGATTTATAGTGATAACATAATTGTTGCCAGTAATGTTTAATAAATATTTTTACACGATTTTTCTTTTTCTCCATCTTAGTTACTGTAACTGTAACTTTATTCCATTATTGTATCTCTATTTCGAAATTAATAAAGCCAATGTCTAGCATAAATGCGATTCGAACATTATTCTTGACCTTTACGTGCAGTTAAGACAACCTATGTATTTTTTAAGTTAGATATCAATCAAAATTAAGTATTTAACAATAGATTTTTGTAAAATAAATGTTTTTATTCTGAAATATTAGAGCGAGCATTACTATATTACTATGAATTTCCTTTGACAATGTATTTACCTTATTAAAAATATGCGCTAATATTAAAATAATAATAATAATAATAATAAAACTATGTTTCTAAATTTACGTTATTTTCTTCCGAAAAATGTGTGTTCATGGAAATTCATCAGGAAATATTAAGAAAGTGTGCATTCTACGATTAGGATGAAGTGATCGAAATGACGAGGAGCTTAATACTGTAAAGCAAGAAAGATCTAACATCGTGCGCACGTAATCCAACTACGCTAGAGTGTACGAAACGTTTTTGTACAATGGGATGATCTATAGAAGCCTTTATTACAGCACTTTGAAGTCATGGATGTACATGTGCTTGGGAACTTCGCCCTGGCGTCATTTGCATTAACAAGCCTCGATTTCGCGGTACGGCAAATTTGATCACCCCCGGGTCGTCAACGCTGCCCCACCTTCGAAACCTTCGAAAATGCTGCAAATCGGATGCGCTCGTTTAAATAATTTGATGTATGTGGATTTAGATCTACGTTGGCAAACCACAAACCACTTTTTTATTAACATTTTGCCGTTGTTTCCGAATAATTTTATATTTATCCACGCATAAATTGAATATTATTTTTTGTATTTGCATTGGTCTAATTAATTGAATTGAAGGGTAGTACATTGCGGCATTAGTCAATTAATTCTATATGTCATACCAATCCTTACTGCCATACCAATGCTTCTGTCTGTTAGTTTCTATAAAAGCTTTGAATACATTTAACAATTCAGTTTAAAAATTAAAGTATATTTTCGTTGCTTTTCCAACTCTTTTTTTATAATGAAAAAATCAAATAATTTGTAACGACGTAAAAAAATGGATAAAAAATTATATTTTAAAATATCGATTTTATTGAAATACTCTGGTGTTATCAAGTAATTTTTACCTAATTAATGTCATGTAATATGTATTTGTTTAAAATTCAAAAAATATACCATATGATTATATGCAGTAGTTCAATACATGTCCATTTTAATTTAATGCAAATAAAATTATAAATTTAACATGATTACAATCAGAAAAGCTTTGAGTAAAAATTTGTACATGTCACTAATAAAATATATATGTTTATATCTTGAATGCAATAAAATAATTTTTTCGAGATTTTAGGAAAATAAACTATCAGAATACGGAGTCCATTTGTGAGAACCAAAGATATCATAAATCGGCAACCAATCGCCATTACATTATTAGAATCTAAGTACCAACAAAAAGGGAAAAGAGAAAAAGAAAATTTACATTTGAAAATGTAAATCCTGGCTTCACTAAATTAACAAAAAATAGTTGTTCTTTATTTCTATACGGTTATACGTTAGCGTATGTACAACTCAAATTATTTACTGTAAAATATTTTTCAACTATTTCTTTATATCCGTGACAAATAAGTTATTATTTGTGTTATTTTCGAAATTTCCATGAGGATTTCCATCGTCTCAAAAGTAAAGAAACCTATCGACCATTTTTCATTAAAAATAAGTATTATTCTAATATAATTGCTGCAACGATATTTATTTCATATGGACGTTCTACACAGAAGAAAAGTTTTCAATGTTTTATGTAAGCTCTTAACAAATCAAACATGTATGCAAGTACAATAATGACTTTTAAACCTTAATTTCTTTCTTTTTCTTTACATCTTTATAATTATTCTAAATTATACTTATGTTTATTTCTTATTAATATATTAAACAAAAATATAATTTATGTATTCGACATGAATAAAAAAAAAAAAAATAAAAAATTGCATACTACATAATCCACACGAGTTTTCTATTATTGGCTGTTAGTATATTGACTACATTGTATTATAATTATATTTACTTTGATTAATATTTCGTGTATATTAGTAAAACATATCTGTTTATCTCGTTTAAGTCATGTATCATGGAACATGTCATTCATTCATTATACATAATATGTAAAGTAGTAGACTAAATAATACAGATAATATTTAGTAATCTTACGTATTTATATAAAATATACTCATGTAATTATGTAAGTTTAGTTGAAACGCAGATAAAAATTTTTTTTTAATATTTATTATTAATATATATTTATTGTTAAAAAATTATTCGCAAAATTGTATTATATTTTTTCATTTAAGTAATTTGAGAAAATTTAAATTTATGCTATCTTTTCAAATAATTTTCTCGATATCAAGTAATTAAAAATGTGGTTGATTAAATTAGTTTTTTCAAATAAAACTCAAAACACCTTAATTGCATTATCCAATACTTTTTATTTTACATTTAAATCGATAACAATTCATTTATGTATACGCAAAATAAAATAAATATTCTTGCCTATTTTCTTTAATTCACACAATTTTCAAATACGTTTGGCTATGTATTTATGTAGATATATGTATACATGTCATTTACGCTATTCATAAAGTGGATACAATTGTCTGTTTATAATTTTTTTAAATATAAATAATTCTATGAAATGTTATTTAGAAAAATACACATTGAGTAAATGAGTAGTATATGGTGCAAATTCGATAAGGATTAAACGTTTTCTGTATACTATTTGTTTTCTCAGACTATTTTTTAGGCGATTATATTTGAATTTTAAGTACAGTAAATGTGTATAAAAATAATAAAAATCATTAGTATTGTAACAAATATTTTTCATAAATTATAATTTTTATTTTAATTATAATTATACTCTTTATACACTTAAACTCAACATAATAGAAATGAAAATATAAAATTTTTATGCTATAGAAAAATCTATATATGAAAGAACAAATATTTGTAACTATAAAAAATTTGGATTTGGTTTTAAAAACTTTATTTTTTTTAAATATAAGCAATCAGAATTGAAATTAAAGAACCAAATTATTTTTAAAATATGAATATAAAATTCTATCTTTTATATTAAAGCTTTTCTCAAAAACGATAGAGAGAAAATATTATTAATTATTCATTATTTTCATATTAAATTTAATGTATTCAATTATTTTAAAAAAATATGTTTTTATATTTTTGACTATTGTATTTTTATTATGAAACAAATTATAAAAGAAATAAATCATTGATTTAAAACACTGTTTTATTCCTTAATTCAATTAGTTCAACAACTTCATCGATTTTATTTTATCAATTTCTCTTAAATTCTTATATTAAATTATGGCTTAAAATAAAAACGTATTCATATTATAAGTATATTTATAATAAGAATTATTATTTATATAACAAAAATACGACTTGATATCTACTTGGTAATAATTTACTAAGTTTGAAAATATCTGCCACTGTAAAATTTACGAAATGTAGTAATGTAATACTGAGTAACTTCAAC
The DNA here is from genome assembly GCA_018907245.1 of Eupristina koningsbergeri. NCBI lineage: Eukaryota > Metazoa > Arthropoda > Insecta > Hymenoptera > Agaonidae > Eupristina > Eupristina koningsbergeri. The sequence continues at coordinate 3,691,366 of JACCHV010000041.1, forward strand.
GACTCACTATAAAGCTTGTTAAGAATTTAGCAGCTGCTTTAATTTAATCGCATAAATTTGTTTATTATCTAAAATTATCGAAAAATTTAAAAAACTAAAGATATTAATTATATTCATATTGACCAATTTCATAACAATCTTTAATAAAATAAAATATATATTTTTTTTTTTATAATATTATATATGTATATGTGCATATATGTATATTTATATGTATGTATTTATATAATTGCATTTGTATAAATACATATATCTTAATATTGTATATTTAAAAGTATTGTAAAAAACTTTTGCATGAACTAATATTGTAAGAAATATTTTTATTTAGCAGTAGATAATAATATGTTTCGTAATATATTTAATTTAAAACAGATATTGAATTTTAGAAAACGAGTAGTGTTCGGTTACTCCAATAAAAACAGGAATATCATGGTAGAGGTTTTTCAATAACAGTATAAAAAACAAATATTCATACTCATAAATTTGATTACTTTTTAAAAATCAGTTTACTGTATGAAAACTAATTTAAATTGTATGCTTAGTATTCTAAGTTATTCTTTATCACTCTTTTTTGATGCACTTTTCTCTATATTATCTTTGTAGGATTATATTTATGTAATATACTATATTATACTATAATATACTATTTGTACTACATAATTATATTAAAGCATATCTTTAATATCTTTAATATAATTATATATTTGTATGTAATGTTTTGAACGTAACATTCTTATTATAAAATTATAATAATATTTTAAGTATTACTTCAAGATTTTTTAGTACATATATTAATATTGATACATTAAAATTTATTAAATTCAAAATGAATTTTAATGAACATATTAAAATCATAATAAAATAGAGTATCTTAATATATTTCAATTATTTTTTTCAGAATGCAGTTTATAATGTACAAAGTTGATTATAAATGGTGCTATAGTCATTATTTTTAAAACAAATAAAAAGTGAGATAGAAGAAAGTGGAAGAGGATCAAGGATTTTTAAAATATTAGAATGATGGAAAAGTTGAGAGTTTCATTTGTCTGGTTGTGTTGTCTTTAACAATAAAAATTTTCAAAAACCGAATAGCTTGTGTCGATCTACCTGGTGAACGCATATTTGTGCGTTAGATTTTTTAACACGTGAAGTTTACAACTTTTCTTAGAAAAAGACTATTTTTCCTGATTGATATTTGGGGTTTCAGTTTTCTGATAAATCGAAACACAGTATTATTCTGTACGAATAAAAAAAACATTTACAAAGCGAATTTCATGACTTTGATAAATCTCCTTCGTAACCATCATAATTTTATTACCAATTTTATTAAAAGCTTGAAAATTAAGTCAGAAGTACGAAAAAATATTTCTCAAAATAATATTTGTATCGGATAATTATATATTTTATTCTATTTAAATAACAGACATTACGAAATTAAATTTATTTGTATTATTTTAGAGATAATCAATTACATAATGAAATTCTAAAATGATTCACTCTTGTATAAGGTTTTTATATGTTTATACTGTATCAACTTATTACCGGTGAACGTATTTTTAATATCAATAATGATATTTAATCTTATAAGAGCTGTAGCCATAAGTGAAAATAAGTAGAAATGTGGAAAAAGTTGACTCTTTTCAAGACTAATCGGGCGATAATGCACTTTGTGAATCGGATTTTCGTTCGACCACCTCTATCTGCTGCATATGAGTCCGCATACCTGAAAATACCTGACTTTTATAGCATCTCATCCAAGTTTTAAAGAAAAAAGTAAAAGCTTACTATACGTCAATGCTCTTTGCCGAGTACGTGCGAGCTGCAGTTGAGGAATGCTTGCGTCTACTTTCTTTCGTTCTTTCTTTCTTATCGTCTTTTTCAGCTGCGATAATGTTGCGTCTCTTGACTCCTTTTTCTCACTGCACAAGCACTGCAACGATTTCTCTGACTTTTCGAGAAATTTTGTGCAATCGATCAAATCAAGGTTTTGGCCTCGGGTTCAAGAATATGAACACCAAGTTAAGGAGACAAAGAAAACAGAGAGAAAGCTTTCGAATTTCTTTAGCTTTTCATTTGATTTCATTTTCTGTCTGAAAATGAATGCAAAAAAGTCAAATTAACTTATGCATACATAGCTTCATAGGAAATCTTGAATATGAATGTTATATGCATCTTCTTTTATTCAAATTTATTTGTAACCAAAAATTTTCATCATTTTCTCATACATTAAGACTTTTACATTAAGACATATTCTTGGTAGAGCATTATTTGTAAAGCCAAAGCTAATTTTTAATATGAATAACATTTGAATGCCAATATTAGTGATATTATTATTAGAAAATTAATGCAAAATTGTATATGACAACTTACAGTATAAATTATCGATTGATCTTATCAAAGATAAGCTTAAAAATATGTTGTTTTTTTTTACTTTCTGCGCTGCATAGTCAAACAATTACTTAATCACTGCATAGTCAAACAATTTTTTTAAATAAAATATTAATATTTTGTTACATTGATTTATACAATTCTTTTTCAATCAAGTAAAATGAAATGATTTTTAATATAAAATTTCTTATTGCTTGAAATAGTATAAATACAAATGTCTATTTTTTTATTAATTTTTATTTAATTAACATTATCATTAATATTAAATTACATTCATAATAAACTAAATATGCAAATATTTTTTACATTAATAGATTTAAAGTTATTGCATATAAATAATGTACATAAAATTAAAATTCTTGATTTTAAAATTCTAATAAAAAAAATAAAACGATATTGATTAAATTTCTTATATCTCATCAGTTCCTATATCGAAGCTAACAAAATTTAAATTTTTTATTTTTAATATACAACTGATTTTCAAATTTATTAAAAATTTAAATACATTTAATAAATATTAATTAATGTTATAAAAAAATTTAATTTTTATTTATAATTTTATGTAAATTTCAATATATTTATACAAAATTTACACTACATTTATACGCAATTTATCAAAATAAGAAACATTTTTAGAAACAAAGAATGAAAAATCATTAACGTTTCTTTTTTTCTAATTGAAATATATTTTTAAAATTATACTTATTTAATTTGTTTAAATTTTCGAAATAATTTATATATTCAAAACATCAAAAATTTTGTGTTTATACTTATCGAGTACAAACAGTATAATATTTTAATTATAATACATATGATTCCAAATTATGCTTAAAATATTTTTCCTAAAATTATAATAATGAATACATTTTTCTGTAATTGTTAGATTTCATAATAGCTTTGTAATAGTCATCATAATTAAAATAAATCGTATTTCACTTTATTATTAATGGTTCTATAACTATTTATATATTCTATCTTGTTAATTAGTTCTACCACTAATTAATTTATAATTAGTTCATTAATAATCATTTTTCGAAATTACAAACATTTCTTGACGGGAATGTCCAGATATTGATTTTTATTAAATATATTATTTATTTAAATTATCATGAATCATTGTAAATATGTTCACATTAATTTCATTCATTTCAAATAACTTCACATAAGTAACTTTAATTAATTGCCATAAAGAAAATTAACGATGTTTTAATAAATATACTTTATATGTTTGTTAATTGTTATAGTAAAAGTAAAATTAATTTATCGTAAATAGATTCTACAATAAAGAAACTCAAGGGGGTTTTAACCTGCCTTTGACGTTTCTATCCGATAAAGAGTAGTGGTGAATATTACTCCCATAAGTAAATCAAGTATTTTCTCAAGTATTAAGACTCTCTCAAGTATTCCTTCCTTTACACAATCGTAAAAAATAATCAACACGATCAAAATTTGTTGATGTTTATTAATTTGCGTAAATTTTTTCCAAAGTTTCTTCTACATCAGTGATGAAAAGAATATTGGTATTGTAATACTTTATTTTATTTTACAAATGAGTCCGATAAAGGTCCAATACATAAATTAATAAATTCGCAGTTTAAATTATACTTTAACAAATTGGAGTCGCCGCTTTTATACCCTCAATGAACATTCCGGGAAGTATATCTTCGTATATTTGTGTCGATAACGGAATTTGTCCTTTCTTTGGATGACACAGTGCCGTGGCTTCCACTCGTTCAATGAGTTGCAGTCTTGACGCCAAATGAAACCGCAATTCCTTGCACTCGGAGATCGCTGAGTGTTTTGTATTTATGTATACTTTCACAAAATTTGGTTGTCCAAACTAAATGATTGCTCTGCGCGGTGACTAAGCCCACTCTGCCTTCCTTAGCGCCGACTATCTGATTTTATAACCCCCCCCCCGCGCACACCTAATTACTCATAAACACACGGTTTTACACAACCTCTTACCAACGACCATTACAGTATCTTCAAAAATTTCAGAATTCCGAAGAAACCATGTTTAGCGTAGGAAAATTCGGAGAGTTTTATGATAGGTCAAATGAAGTTTTTTGAGCGTTCGGGGATCTCCCGATCTCTAAACTGGGACAGCATAAATTACTAAATTGTAAATAATGGCTTGAAGAGCTCTTAATTTAGGGTTGAGCGATATATCTCTGTGAGTCAAACAGAGATATAAGGGATAGTGAGCTGTACGAAATTTGTTTTGAACTTCGAATATTTGGTAATTAAATCTTAGATGAAGATCAATCCGTTTGGCTCCAGGTGAATTTATGTCTATCTACTAAAAACTAGGAAGGTTGACAAGACCAATTCAAAAAGAAAATATCTTTGAATTTATCTCGATTATTAGTCAACCTTCATTTGGCTAATCATATATGCAGGTAAATGAGAATTTTTTGTATAAATCGATAAGTAAAAGAAATAGCACGCGAAAAGTGAAAAAGAGCTAGATTACCGGCATATTGGGCAAATACAAATTTTCTTATTAGTCGGAATATCACTGATTAAAAGATTAAATAACAAAGGTGTATGCTTTGAATCTTGTGGAACACCTACAGTTATTAGGAACATGGGAGAGGAATCATTACCAACTTTCAAAAAATCTAGTAAAATTTTGTTTTTATCAACTTATGTAGGCGATGACAAATATATATATAGTTCATCATATACATAACTACATACATTCCTTTTTACCTTTTTTGTGTCTTTACAATTCAATGGGTTTCACCTTGTAGTAAGTACTAGAAGAACAATCACAATAAATTATTCTAAAAATATGTTATAAAAACTAATTTTTTCAACGAAGTCATATGTTTTAACTTTCTACTTATTTTATACTTTACATCTAGTAAATTTATATCTAAAATGTAAAATACTCTATATCTATAAATATTATTATTATTTAAATAATGTATCAGAATTTAATATTTACAAAAAAATATTTTACTAAAATATTAAAAAATAAAAAATATTAATAAATCATTGTTCATTTGTAGTAAAACTTTCTAATATACAAAAAAATATAATTTATTTATAAGACATTTATAATTTTTTAATATATATGCGTAAGGTATACAAAAATTAAGAACACTTACTTGAATTCTTAATAAAATTGATACTTTGGTACACTAATTTATAGAATGAAGTTACACGATTTTTGGCTGCATCTACAAAATAAATACAGAATTAAAATTCTATTAAATCCTAAGAATAATGTTCTGGGAAATATTGAAACGATTTCACTTTTTATCTTTAATTATTGAATAATTTGAAATTATTATAATATTTATTATTTATTTTGTATAGAATATCGTACTTTTAAAAATTTAATGATTGAATTTGGTATTTTATTTTATTCATAGTATATTGTTTAAAGGCTTTAGCTCAAAAGTGGCCATGGATAGAATTATCAAAGTAATATCCATTTTAAGTCACTACATTTTCGTCTCATTCTAGTACTCTACGAATTCTACACCAGAAGAACGAATCGTCTATTGAAAAAATTCTGAATCAATCCATTTTTTACAATATTCATAGTAATTGAAATGTTCCTCAGACAGCCTTTATTGATCGAGGCAGGTAGTAATATATAATAAAGCGAGGAAGGATATCCTATTTAGTCAATTTCATGTTGATTTTTCTAACGTACTCAACATTTTCATGGAAAAGAAAGATTTTTTTTTCCTTTATCATTATATTCCAGACACTTTTCCTCTTCTATGTGATGTAAAGAATTTAATTGAATCTATTATTATTATTTGTGAACATTTCATTAAGTTTCAGTAGTGCATTATTGAAATTATTATATTGATTCCACAAAAGGTGCCTATGCCATAAATAGTCGAAGCTTTTTCCATAAATATTATATCTTCATAGATAAGTATTCTTAACATACAATTTTCTTAATTTAGCTCAGTGGATTTTTCTTTTACTTTAAATTATAATTTAATGTATAGTCTATTCTTATTATAACATTTATGCACTTGTTTATATTTCAAATTTGGCTTTTCAGGCTTATAGGTTTCAAGCTATATTGAACCACTTTTCAACATTTCTTAACTATACAAAACGTAATTCCAAAAGATTTAAATAAATTAAGAAATATTTCAAATGAATTTTGATGAAGCAATGAATATAAATAATTTTTTTCAGACATCTTAATTGATTTTCAATTCTAATAGATTAATATTAGACAAATAAAACAAAACTTTTCTTATTTATTTATCCAAAATATTTTCTCCGTAAATTATCATAAAAATTTAATATATTTTTAGATTATGTAAAATTAATGAAATTAAACGAACCAAAATAAAAAAATTAATTTACACCATTTATATTTCAACTTTTAGAAAAAAAAATGTAAAATCTTTTTTACATAAAAATAAATATGTATAATTTTATTGACAAAAAAAAATATTTTTAATAAGCATAATAGAGTATAAAAGGAGTATAAAAGCATAAAAGGTTTCTTAATATACATTAAATATAATTTGGAAAATATTATTGTATGTTAGTGCTAAATTTTTATTTAACTTTCAATTTAACCGATAAAATATTAATTTATTATTATGTACATGTGTTAAATAATTAAATTTTATTCTCGAAATATTTAAAAATTTAGAATATATTCAAAGATATATTCTAAACAAATTCTAAATATTCATATATATATATATATATATATATATATAAACATATTATTTAATATGAATATCTTGAATAATTAACCCACTGGAAATTAGTTTATCATTATAATAGTAACAAAAACGTTAATGTTCCTCTTACAAACATTGTAAGTTCATTTATAGGCGACTGGACATGCTTTCAAAGTTTCCTTGACAATATTAGACACGGTTAGTTTGAGAAGCAGGTTCAATTTCCAATTTTCAGGTAGACTCAAGCGACTTTTCATCTAAAAGCATATGACTAGGATTATACTTGTTTCCTTTGTTGTAACCATGCTAAAGTTATACTTCCTCCATATTCATCTGAATGATCCCTTTTAAGATAAGTATGAAAAATACAGATTAACAACAAACCATTATACGTTTCGAAAGTTTCAATATTTAGAAAAGTATATTTTTTACTGCTATAAATCTAATTTGAATATTTAAATAATTTATTGCTATGTTTACTCCTTTAGGATTACTGTATTTTGAAATTCTATAGTAAGATACGTATAAATCATAGAAAATGCTTCCATTTTATTTTCTTTAAATATAAATAACATAACTGCTTGACTTTCAGCATTAATTTTCATGTTGATAAAAAAATCATTTTGTAATATTATATTTTATAAGAAACTTCATTATTTCTTTTTATTCTGCAACTTAACTTTAAAGATTTAATAAAAATTAACTATAAATTGTAAATAATATTAGTAAACGAAATTAAAATAAATATGTCAAATTAAATGAAAAGAAAATGAATTCAACAACTTTGTATGGATTATTTCTATAAAAAGTTAAAAAAGTACGAGAATAATACTATCGTAATTGTAAGAAATGAATTTTATTATTGTATGATACGTTTCTATCGTTTCTTTCTAAGAAAAAAATATAAACTATTATAAGCTATATCTAGCTTAAAAATATAAATTTCTCTAACTATAATTTTACTTGTAATCCTTTTCATTAGATTGCTTGATAAAATTAAGAATCATTGAACATTTTAAATTAATATATTATAATAAATATTACAAGATTTTACACTATATAAATTGTAATATATTCTGCATGTAAAATGGCCTTTACGTGTTAGTAAACGTAATTTGGTCTATTTTTTTTCATTGAGTAATTTTATTATTGATACAAAAATTTTAATTTTGATATTTATTCTAATAATTCATGTATTTGTATATATATTGTAAATTATATTAGTAGGAGATGGAGTTGAGGAGGACAAAGCCCCTTTCTTTTTTTTTCTTTATTTCTTTATTTAAAGTTTCGTGTTGTTGGGGCCACTTTGGCATTTTCACAATAACTGTGACCGCTTTCGCGGTGGTGAGCCCCACCACCATGATCCGATCTTCATCTTTTTCTCGGAATTGAATAGCCACGAATTCTGAACATGTCGCGGCTATTCAAAATGAATAACCGGACATATTTTACACTGATTTCCCGTCTCCCGATTCCTGGCACAAGAAACCTTTGCCTAACCTTGCAAAGGAAAAAGTCCATACAATCTATTTGGGTACCTATCTACATGAGTGTCCGGCGCCTCACGTCTCGACAACACGGTTTCTTTCGACACAGGGTTGTGACGGCTTACCGGTGCCGCTGACCCTGGATCGTACGACGTCCCACCAAGGTCACATTTCATCCCGATGCTCCGGTTCATCTCTGACGACTCCTCGGAGCGCCGTTTGCCGTGTAGCCGAGGTACACATACTGCAACGAGGATATCTGACTGTAGCATGCATGCTGTTAGTAGTATTTAGGAACGAGGGTTTTGCACCTCGAGCTACGACTTGTATTTTATAATCATAATCTTCCGCTGCTTTCTGCATCTAGAAGAAGTGTCGAGATGCGCGTTGCTTAATTCTATCGACAACAATATTTTCTATCAACTAGTTATTAGTTGATATTTGGACATAAATATCTTTTGAATACCATTAATTAATTTACAAATATATATATTTTTAATTTCATAGAAAAAATATATAGTAACAATAAAACGTACATTGCATTAAAGATACATATATAACTTTTTTAAGTATCATATATAAATTGAATTCTTATAATATGTAGGCCTTGTAGAATAAATATTACACCTATGAGTTTTCGTATGTTTGATACAGGTTGGATGATAATTTTTTTCATAAGACGTTAATCGTGTGTTTAAGCATAATAACTATAGTAGATATAGTATGGATTTATATCAGATCCTCAATATATGAATCTTGTATTAAAACTCAAGACGTGTTTACTTGTATGGCTTTTTACTATTTATTCATACAAATGGATGTGTTCAATCGTCATCATGATAACACGTATAAATTAGATATTTCCGTGTGATTATAAATCACAGAAAGTATTTTAAATAAATTGAATCGGTGATATTCTTTCATTGATATTGATAAACAATAAATGTAACATTTTATATAAGTTGATAATATAAATACAGTTAGACATGATATTATTTTAATTTTATGGATGATGTACTAATTATAATGTGTAGAATGATAGTTAACATAAATATTGCAATACAGTATTATTGTTGGATAATAATTTCTTAAATAGTTCATTGACAAAAGGCATGGTTTAGGCAGAGGAAGTGTAAAATATTAGATCGATGAAGGGCTTGATTATAAATGGCTAAATATAGGCTAAAACAACTTCACCGAGTTAATGTTGTGAAAAACTCTTATTATCTTCAAGCACCTCCTTTATAATCTTTAGTTTTTCATCATAATTGTCTATCTTCATTAATTATGTTCAATATCTCTTCTTGTAATCATTTTCATCGATAAATCCTAACTATTTTCCTAGATGTTTTCAACTTTCACCCTCTTTTCAACCTTTTTTAGTTAAAAGATATATATTTTAGAATTATTAAGATTATATTTTAGAATTATATAAATTCACGTCATGCTAATAAATTATCTAATAATCAATGTACAATACACAAGGAGCCGTAAATTCTTTCTATTAAAGTACATTTATAACCTACCTGATAATTCAGAATAATTTAATATATATGAATTTTTAAAAGATTATATTGTTTTAGCTTTAAAAGAGAATATTTATAGATAATAGATTTTTTCAGCAATACACAACACTTCTTTCCATAACTTTTTCCTACACAATTTATACTTCTGTTCTGTAATTATTTAAAAATTAATTCAAAAAATACATTAATTTTTAAGTAATAAATGACGAATAATATTTTCACACTAATTTTCATAATCATAAATTAATGAGTTTAGAGTAGCTATTAATTAAGAGAGAATGATTATAATAGGTACGCAGAAAATAATTTGCATTTTTGTTCACTTATTTATTTTTTCTGCTTTCTAATTGATTCATATATTCACTTTTAACGCATGACTATGCTTTATATTACATACTATTTAAAAGAGTAAAATATATTGCGAAACTTATACATATATAAAAAAATAATCATGAATGAATATTAAATTATTTAAACACTTTATCAGAATAATCTTCGAAGTGCTTAAATTAATGCTTTTCTCTTAATCTTTACTTCGTTCACTCCTTCACATGTTTATATCTATATAGTTATACTGAAATTATGTATTCCTATGGGAATCAACAGTGATTATCTTTAATTAATCGAAATATAGATAAACTACACAATATTAAATTTTAACGCAATAACGTAATTTCGTATCAATTATTAAATGCAAATTTTAAACTTCGTCAATTATTGCAATAATATTTTATTTAATATGATATAATAGTATTTACAAAAATTTATTTTTATTTCCACACATTAATATTTTCTTTTATATTATTAATTAGAAATTTATAAACTAGTTCAAAGTTTTAGAAAACAAAATAAATTTTTTTTAAAAGAATTCTACTACTTATTAACAGTAAATTTATTCAATTTCTGTATAATTAGAGCATACGATTTTTTATTTTTAATTCTGAACTTTGCTAATGTCCTGAAAAAATCTATAATTTATAATAATTTCTTCTCAACTGTAGCAAATTTAATAATTACAATTAACGAATCATTCTTAAAAGTAAATTAATTATGAGTTCACTTGATTTATTTACTTTTTTTATTTGAATTGAAATTTCCAAGTACGCTGCAGAAATATATAATACAATGATAGAAAACACGAAGAATTTTAATTATGTTTCATTACAAGATATTATATCGAGATAATTAATAATTCGTTCCTTAAAATAATGATTGTTAGATAGATAAATAGATAGATAAATAGAGAAAAAGAAAAATTTGCTGAATCATTCATCAGCAATAAACTGTGAACTGTATCCAAGTTTAAGAAGAATGTCAAAGTAATTTTTCTTTTCTAAACGACTTCCGATATGAGCCTATTTATTCCTTTAAAGAAAATTATACAATATCTGAGGCGTCGTCTTTAGAAGTTTTCTCGCTTTTTCTGTTATTTTTAGACTTAGATCTTTTCTATGCTCTTTAGTTATTTCGCAGTGGCTTTATGTAATGAAATATCAAGAGTAAATATTCTTTAACTAGCGTGTCTGTGCAGAAGTTAATTAGATTGTTCGAGCCGAGGGAGAAATAAATGTAATTGATGATATCCACTTAATGTTTATAAGTACCAAAAAAAAGTTTTCCGTTCATATTTTTTAAAGTTACATTTATTTTTATAACGTATATAAATTAATACTTATAATATTTCACAAAAAATATTCAGAGGCTTCAATTGACTTCTGTAAATTGAATTTATATATTTAAGCATGTATTGATACTTTTTTCTCAAATATCATTAGATCGGACACAATCGCGAGTTTTCGCAGTTTAAATTATTTTAAAAATATTTATAACACGATACATATTTATAATTATGCATAATTTTCACTATTCCTTATGTAAACTTTTAAAAGATTTATGAAATATTTGCAATTATATTTTTGAAATTATTTGTACACACTGTATATTTTATATATGCCTATATATGCATACGTAATACATAAATAAATATGTACATAAATAAAATTGTTTTAATTTTAGTTGTTTTTTTGCATATTATAATTATGATATACTGGTTATTACAGAATTCAAGTTAATAAATTATAACTTTATAGTATAGATATAATGCAAGCAATAGAGCACTTTTTAGGTCAAGAAAAAAGCAGTTAGTGATGTATATAAAAATTCGTAAAAAATCAGTAGATTCTTATTTTCTAAAATGCCAATCATCCAATTCCGAGTTTTTTTTTATTAACAATTTTAAGGAAAAAATGCATTTTTTTTACTATGACATGAAAAGTCTTGTTTTTTTTTTATAACGCAATCGGAAAATTAGAAGCTGAGCAATTTTCCAAAAATCGGAAAATTTTTAAATTAATTTAAATATTTGTAACTTTTTTATTTTTTAATATTTAAAACTCTAGCTTTGAAAAATTAAAGTAATTAATAAATAAATTATTTGTACAAAAAATTTAACTAATGCTCAACAAATCCTCTATTTTACATTTCGTTAAAATATTTCGGATTAAATAAAATACGAGAATAAAGATGATCAAAAACAGCTGAGCGTCAAAGGGGTAGGGAAAGTAAAAAGTCAAAGTAGGAATTGTAATACATAATAATAGAAGTGAAATGTTCGTTAACTAACCCGTCAATTATTCTTCTTCCATACTCTCGTCATATTGCGCCCAGTCAACTTTGTTTGGTCATATTTATCCTCATATTTAAACGAAATGTAAGATACAGGATTTATTGTAAAATAATTATATTTTTTAAAGCCGTTGAAAAAACCGAAATCGTCAGATTTATTAAGCTAATAATAACTTCGTAATTTTTCGCATAATTTAATTAACATTAATGTAAATTGAAAACTAATAATCTGTTTAAGTTAAAATTCTGCATAGATAAAGTGCACATCAATCACTTTAATTTCCCAAAACTATAGTTCTAAATATTAAAAAATAAAAAAGCTACAGATGTTTTAATTAATTTAAAAATTTTCCGATTTTCGGAAAATTTCTTAGTTTCTAATTTTCTGATCAGTTTATAAAAAAATAAATATTATTCACAATTTTATTAGCTATAAAACACTCATTGATATAATAGTGTTAAAATGAAGACTTTTCATTTTATAACAAAAAAAGTAAAAAAAAATTGAATTTTTTTCCTTAAAATTATTAATAAAAAAATCCCTGAATATCATGAGTGGCATTTTATACAATAAGAATCTACTGATTTTTTTGCGAATTTTGATATGCATCACTAACTGCTTTTTTTATGTCCTAAAAAATGCTCTATTGCTTGGAGTAATAGAGTATTGTAAACACTATGCTAAGACAGAAATGCATATTATAATTATAAAATAAAATTACAATATAAATATGATCTTATTCATCTAAATTAAAGAGAGGTAAAGACGTGGAGAAAGAAAGTTAGATATATTATCTTCACGGTGATACTCTTTTCTTATTTATCTTGTCTATTGCTGACTTGCTACTATGCTGAACGTATTCTCAGCATCTTGTTTCTTCTCTGAAGTCACTGCTTTTCTGATCTTGTAACTTTTTTTTTATATCATTTATTCCCTCATATATCATCTCATCTTATTCTTCTTTAAGCAATTTTATTATCTCTTTCAGCGAAATCCCTCTTGCAACTTCAGCTCGTTAGTCATTATGCATAGTTTCTTTACTCGATACAATAAGTTTTATTCATGATCTCTGCGTGGCCATTCAAATAAATTTAGGTATCTACCTAGACTAAAAATATCAATTTCTTACACTATAGTACATCTGTTAGAATACAATAGTTTCATTATAAATAAAAAAAATAGCAATCGTTAGGTTACATTTTTTATTAATTAAATGTTATATAAAAATATTTTTTTAAATTTTAATAATAATTATAATTTAGTTAAATCAATTTTTTTTAATAATAATTTTCGATAATAATTTAGGCAATGTTATTAATATAGATGATAAAACAATCTAAGAATATCTTTTTAATTTTACCATATAACTGTATATCTAAATTTTCGAATAATAAGAAATTGCGAATGTAAACTAATTGGCTAATATGTAATTTTTTCAATTTATTGAAAGACTTTTGTCAGATTTGTATTTTTTATAATATACAAGTAACTGTTTTTTATATTTTAGTTCAGTCAAAATTTACTAGTAGCTTTTTATCAAATCAGTTTGATATTACAAAATAAAGGTAATGTAGATAACGATATTCATTTTATATAATGTAACGCAATATGAAGTTATAATAATAAATAAATTTTGAAATGATCATATATTACAGTTTAATATTTATTCTGTAGATCAAAATGCAGTTTTACAAGAATATAATTTCTGAATAGAACATTTAATTTTGAATAACATTATAATAGGACTAGAAATTTATGAAATCATAGATAGCCTATTGAAATCATTACTCTGAAAAAAATTGGATAATGTACAAGATAGATTATTATTTCAAGAAAAATTAACTAGGCTTATATACCAATGTTTGAATTTCATCCAAATTTATTTATTAAGTATTTTAAATTTTATTGATTTTAGAAGATTTTATATTAAGTAGGTACTGACATAGATTTATAAATTTTATGGTGTAATTAATCGAAGAGATTGTTTATTCCATAGACATAAGTATCTTTAGTATACATGTAAAAAAGCAAAAATTTCAGCAAAAAAAGGAAAAAATTTTGTAGAGATTTTGAGTCTAAGAATTGATCAGAAAATTTCCAATAAAGATGATCAAATATATATGTCTAAGTTCCCAATCAATATTAGTAATAAATAATTGAGTTATACTTACTGAATAATACTTATTGATAAAGTACATACACTAATATTACAAATTTTTTATATTAATATTCACTATTGTTTAATTTAAAAATATAATTTCAAAATAAATTGCATATATAATATCGTTAATCGTAAATAGTATACAGAGTATTTTTATTATACTATTTTTATACAGCTTATTTTTATTTTGATAGATTTAAAATTTAACTTTTAACAATAATTAAATATTTTTTGTAAACCAATATAAGTGAGCGTTTGTTTCATTTTTAATAATATAATCACATTTTAGATATAGTTTTACATGTAATATTCCTTTCACATTCTCTTTTACTCTATCTCTCTCTCTCTCTCTCTTTTCCCCTCTATTTATCTCTTTCCTTTATCTTCTCTTTCTTATTTTTTAATATTTTTCTTCTACTATTGTTACATCTTCATGTATTTACCCCATTTCGTCTTTATTCAATATCGACAGGAACTTGATTAACCTTTCCTAAATGTTGTACTTTTCAAGTTCTATCACTTTATTTTCCATGAGTTAAACAAAAAGTATTTGTATGTATTAGTATGTATTTGTATGTGGGGTGAGAGAAAGAGAGACAAAAAGGAAATAAGGAAAAATAGCGACAAAAAGAATGTGGCGAAAGAGTGATGGAGGGCACTTTCAAACCTTCGAAGTTTTCTGGCAAGACGAGTTAATCTTGACAAATGACTTCTTGCAGACTGGACAATAAAATAGGTATCAGGAAGTGCAAACTAGCTATTTAATTAAATGTATACCATAAAATTTTTGTAATTTTGATGTGATTAATTTATTAGAATGGAAAAAGTTCAACGAGAAAACAACTAGCAAATCAATGGAATGAAAGGTATTTATACATATCCAAGTAGTACAATATAATCAATAAATATGTATATATCATACAATAAATATGTAATACGATTCAAATATGAATAAAAATATAGATATTTTAAGAAAAATAATGGTTTGATTGTTAGACACTAAATCTTATTTAAAAAATTCAGCAATTATACGCTGCATAAAAACATTCATCCTCTCTCTATCTCTCTTTGCCTCGATGTTTTTCTCTTTTTATGTATTTCACTGTATGTGTACATACAAACAAGATTATATTATTATAGAGAGAAACGTATTTTCGCGATGCATGAAAATTTAATAATGCACTATTATAAATATAATTCTTTAATGGTTTGTAACACTTGCAATTTCAGGTATTAATGTTATACGATAAAAATATCCTTTCTTTTGAAGTGTTCGTACTATAAAATTAAGTAATATTTAGCATTTTCTAATAAAAAGTATTTACTACTTTTTATTAATTCAGGTAAAACATATTACGAATAATTAATTTACAGAACATTTAAATAATATAAATAAAAAAGAAACTTTAAAAAAAATTAACTTTTTTGCCGAATTTAAAAAATGGATTTGTAATTATCTCTATCTTAATAAACAATGTTTCAAAATTAAAAACAATAAAAATATAATTAAACTATAAAAAAATAATGTTAATATACTGTAGCTGTATTAATAAAGAAAATATAAAATCTCATGTTTTCAAAACTATGAGATTAAAATAGATTTTTATTTTTATGCAAGTTATTAAAATATAATAAATGAACATTAAACGCAATAATCGTTTATTAAAATTAATTTTAAATACATTAATTTACAAATTCTGTGATAAAAGAAATAATATAATAAAAAAAATTCTTGTATTGTTCTGTAACTTAATTTTCACTGGAGCATAGTTAAAGTTAAAATATTGGGTAAAACCTTTGTGTTCAATTTTTTATCATAACAATTTTTGCTTTCTTTGAAGCTTCTCTTACGTTACTTGTTTCTTTCTATACAACTTTTTTAATGTATTTTTTTGGGTTTAGTTGATATAAATTTTTTATAAGAAAATGTTTTTCTTTAATGCAATATATTTTTTAATAATTCATATGATGTTGCAAAACAAATCCGATTATTTTTTTTAAAAATATAATACGAATAACTTTTAATAATTTTTTAACATAGACATGTAGATGTTTATGAGTGTTTTATGTATAGGAATATTGTGATGTATAAAATAATTCTAAGTTACAGAATTCATCATAAATTGTGACTATGTGCAAATAAAAAATAACAATTCTATGGTAATCGTTATTGCTGCTAAGACATGCATACCGCGTTCAAGAAAATTTACGTGGCCAACCAGGTCAATTTACTATCAATAACATAAAGAAAACAAAACAGAGTCAGAAAGTGAGAGTGAGTGAATGAGAGAGAGAGAGAGAGAGAGAGAGAATTCTGTTATACACGTATACATACAAAACGAGTACTTAAATTTTGTAAAAACTTATAGATTTTAATAAAATCTGCACCTACTTTTCAATTAATGAGTCTTCTATTAATTTTTTCATGTGATTCAGAAAATTGCAGAAGCCTTTCAACTGTTGATGAATGCAAGGCGAGGGCTTTTAGTCCCAAGAGTCACAATTCAACAGTAAACGTCTTAATTTTGAAGACAACAATGCCGGGAAAGGGCGCAAACATCTTGAATGACATTTAACAAATGCTACATACGAATTTCTTTCTCATTCTCTCCCATCTCTCTTTCCATTGCAATTTTTCCTAGTAATAGTGCAGTAAACAAATAAATATGTAAATAAAAATTATTATATTATGTATGAAATTTTATATTGAATAGAGATTATTATATGATTTATATAACTTTCTATATATTTATTTTGATAATTTTTAATACCGCTTTGAAAATAGTTATGCAAACGAAAGTATTAAATTTAAGCACATTTACTCATATTCATTTGAACAACTTCCTGTGCGTAAACAAATTGTATCTATCTGTTTGTTTACCTATCTTTCTCTCTTGCTCTAGTTAGTAATATTTTAATTCGAATTTTATTTTATTAATTTCAAATTATTTTACTACTAATATATTTATGAAATTTCATGACTAATTATGTAAATCAAATTTTTTTTACCACACAGAGTTGAAATTGTTAATAATAAAGATTTTTTTTAGTTTTTTTTATAATAGTAACTAAAATTATACAATCATAAACGATACTATTGTAACTATTTATAGATTTTTTATTAAATTCTATTTTCTATTAAAATCTTAGATGTTCTTGATATATTTGCTTGACTAATTTTATTTTTTGTAAGATTAAATTAATTTAAATTTTTTAAGACGATAATAAAATGAAATATTTAATATTTGATTAAATCAAGTGATCTTTAAGAAATATAAATTATTTCTATTTGTATATACTTCATAATATGAAATTATGTTTTACAAACAATTTCATAATCGAAAGGTCTTTCGACTTTAAAACTTTTATAAGAATTCAACAACTTTTTTCAGTATTATTATTTTTGTATAAATCAAACTGATATGCTTTAGATATTTTTAATTTATGGTTTCAATACTTATTATAGTACTTATTATTTTACTATATATTATTTATTCTTTCATTATAAATAACTCTATATAACTTATGTATGTTTAAATATATTATTCATGTACATATATTTTATACAATAATTACGTGTAACACTGTACATATTTTTTACAAAATTAATATTAATATTTCAGGTAATATTTATAAGTATTTTTATAAAAAATTAATACAAAAAAATTTAATACAACAAATAGTCTTTGTCCATTTTGCAAATCATATAGACATTTATAATAGAATGTACTTGCTATGTTTAGTTTTAATATTTATTTAAGCATAATTTAATTTATATTTTATAAGAAAACACTAGTGTTAAGTAAGTTTCATTAAAACATTTCTCAAATTATTTTTTATCAACAATTTGCAACTTACATTTACGTATATAAATATGATAAAATCTTACATTTTCATTTCCTATTCGTATATGCATCTGTATTCCGTTACAGATATTACTAGACGGTAATTTATTTATATATATGCAGAAATTTGAATAAAGTCAGATTCTCCTCTGAGCGTATTTTATATTACGTGTTTCAAATTTTATTATCATTACTAAGCTACTTTTTGGACGATAATGGATGTTTTAGAATTGAAGGTTATAATTCATAGAAGAAAAAATAAAGTAGAGTAGTAAAGTAGTTAGTAAATAAAGGAAAAAAAATTACTTGAATAAATTATATGATAAACAAAAAATATATTATATTTGTAGGATTAGATAATAAGCTTATAATACCAATAGCAAGAGAGTAAATGCTTTACTTTGCAATAAACTTAATAAGAATAATTATGCGTGATAATAAGTATGATCATTATGTTTTCAATAATACGATTTATAATTTAGTTAAAACGACTAGCCACTGAAATCGAAGTGTTTATTGACGATTAAGTTATTATCATCATATCAAGTTATAATTAATATCTTTGTATATTTATTTGAGTTTAAAGCATTACTGGAGACAATTAGCACTACATAGTATTGGGTAGAAATATCAAAAGTAATGTTGAGAACTTGATAAATATACTTTTAAAAAGAACCAATGACATCTGGATCCTACATATACTTAATAATCATAATTCATGCAAGTGCATTGATCAACAGAAATGCTCAGTTATTAAAAGTTATATGAATAGAATAATAAATACTTTCAAACTAAGTAATTAAATTATATATTGAGCAATAATAACTCGTGATATCTATTTATTTAATTATTATATATAAATATTATGTATATCATACATAAAAATTGTGTATCTTTACAAAAATATGGATAATTTTAACAACAAATATTTAAAATTATTAAATAAATTCTATAATAGGTGAATAAAATGTATAATGTAGTACTAATATAAGATATATCATTAACGATAGCTATTTTAAGCCGTTTAATATAACTATATGAATATAAATCTATTTTTAAAATCCATGTGTAAAAGTCTGTGCTCACATATATTTTATGATACAATGCATTTTAATTAAACGATTAAAAGATTATTAATAATTGAAAATTATCCATTTTTTATTCAAATTTATTAAAATATATTTAATTTCAAACGATTTTTATTTTTATTTTTTTACTTAAATAAATATGATAAAATAATATAGAATTTAGACTAAATGTAATGTATTATTAATATTCTTATTAATTATAGTGTAATTATAATTTTGATAATAATTTATAAAACAAAAGTTGAAAAGTTTTAAGTACTAATGATATACAATATAAGAAATAATGATATTTTAATAATTATTTGTGATAGGTTATTTTGATTTAATATTATTTTTAATAAAATATATTCAAAGTAACATAGTAAATTATATCTGAATTCTACTTATAAAATAAATCCTATAAGTGTTTTAAATTATCTTTATTCGTACATTTATATCTTTATGAATAATTATAATTAGAGAAGAAAATTTAATTGTATGTTTTTTCATAATGCAATTATACGTACTTGTTTTATTTCTACTATCTTCATTTCATTTTTCACGCAAAATTTCAGTAGTATAGATACGTATGTAGGTAAAATCGACATAACCTTTCTATCTTGTGTCGGTGATGCACAACGTGATGCCCTTGGCTTACCGCCAGATTTGCTTCTATCAGATAACAAATTCCTAAGCTTTGAGGGTGTACACATGCTGTAAGCCTATTTGTGCTTCCAACATCTTTCTTCTCTTTCAGTTTCTCAAAGATAACATATTTATTCTGCAATGTATTCTTTTCTCTTTTATTATTTTAATCTTTTTTTTTATGATATTTGAATTTTTTTTACCGAGATAATTCTAAATAACTCATCATGTTCTATTATTTTTTTCAATAAAATGTAAGATATAAGAAAATGGATAATCTAATTTTAATTTTGCTGGAATATAAACTTCTTTAATCTTAATAATAATTCAGTATAAATATAAATTTATAAACAAGTGGTTCACTTTTTTATGAAAAAAAATATACTTAATTGATAAAATCAATTGGCAATATTTTAATATTTGTATTATGAAAATATTTAAATATTTTATCACATATAATAAATTTTTGGTATTTTAAGTTAATTTTATAATTTATCATTCTGTATAACCTTAAGAATAAAGGAGTAATTGCTGAAGGATCCGTGATAACTGTAATCGGTCCTCATGTAAACGCCCAGATAATTGTCCGTTATGCTTCTATACTCATTCATCATGAGAGGTTCAATATGTCTTCAATCGATTATATAATTAATAAAGATAAAGCTAAATTTAGAACTATTCTTAATTTAATATAAGAGATCTGTATGGCTTTTTTAAAAAAAAATTAATCTCAACAAATAAATTTAATTATTTCTTTGTCTACATTGTCCAAGTTTATATTTTAAACATAAGCAACTAATAAATTTAACCTTTATTACTTTTAGTTAATATACTACGAATGTAAATTTTATTCTGTTCAAATTTTAATATTATTGTATTGGTTTAAGAATATAAGGAAAATTAATTTACTTATTAGACTGTTACCGACCATTCCCCTTTGTCCATTATTGAACAGGTCTGCTCCGAGCCTGTCAGACATGGTCTTACTATCTTTGAAATCCAGGATTTTCACAGAGTACAGCTTATGTCTTATGCTCTGAAAAATCTTTTTAGGCACTCGATCTTCTGTCTCATTTTCTCATGTTACTTAAGAATCAAAAAGCCATAACTAAATATCAGTTTTATAAATTTTTCTAGATTCTCTTCATTCATCCGAATAATCAATATCAATAGTTCAAAAATTATAAATATGAGAGTACAATAAACATGTAAAAACATAGGAACATAAAAATAATGATAGTAATAATGTACTATTTATCCAAATTTTGATTTTCAGTCTCAGATGAATATACGAAAAAACTGACTTATTCTCAAAAATTTATTTTCTCTTCTGATTTAAATTATTCACAAAAGAAATTATTTTACAATTAACTTACTTTTTAAATATATATCAAATTTATTTTAGAGAACATGCTTTAATTTTATTCAAAATAATTTCTATTCTAATGATTTTTAAAATATTGTCTAGATCATATAGGGAAACTAAATTCATTTATTCAACGAATTTTTAGTATAATGATGTGATTTAAATACCAATCGATTAATTTTGTTCTATTAAAATATAATTATTAATCATGCAAACAAAATTTTCACACATTAGATTATAATTTAAATGAATAGTATTTTTGTGATACTTTATCAGCTACAATTGTATAAAAAAAAAAACAATTGAAAATACAAATGAAGACTCAGGAAGACACAAAAATTTAAAAGATGAAAGTAAAGGATAATTTACCTAAAATAATAAAAATAAATATTACATGCAGGTACCAAATGCAGCAAACCTAATTGATTTAGGTTTCATAATCATTCACGCTGCAGGAAGTCAAAATCCTCCTTTCGCTCGATATAAAGGAAAAAAAGCTACCCCCGCAACGTACCATTACATGTAATCGTTGAAATGTTGCGCACAGGGTGATGCATGTGGAAAGCGTGTAAGTGACCGGTGGTGTAGTTGATTCAAGTACATTGCTTGCTGCCCTTGCGTCCGGTAACTGGTGTGAAAAGCACGCATCCTCCGGTCGGAGCTTCCCCGGAGACACCAAATTCCCAAATTTATTTTTGCACACATACACGAAACCACATACATATAATGTATATTGTTATTATTTTTGTTATTGTTTTTGTTATTAGTCTTGCTATTACTTTGTTTTAATTTATTCATTCTACTATGTTGTGCTTCCCAGAGTAAACAAATTTTATTGTAATAAATAATAATATTAGCATGCACCCACAGACGTTTTTATATCATTCGGTATGTCTCGCATTACAAAAGCAATTTATGTAAATATTTTTTTATTATATTTTTTTAAAATTTATTCGTGAAACAACTAATTATACGGGTGCATATTTTTCTTGCATGTATGATTTATTTTACAAGCACAATATTTATATTTTATCTTTCCTATATCACTTTGCATTTCGTTTGCATTTGTAAACATCATTAATACATTTTTACGTAATCCTACAGCTTCGATCCATTCATTAATATACGACATATAATGCAAGCAATGCATGATTTTTACTATTTAAAATAAAGAATATACTGATTTTTTAAACGATCACTACCTATTTAATACCATATTATCGAACTCAATTCCTTTTTCTATATATTTCTAATAGATTTTTTTTGCAAATTCAATATTAATAAAAATATTGATAGTCATATCCAATCTTTAAAAAATTCTATAACTTCATGAGATAAAACAAAATCTTGAACTAAATTATTAAAATATAATTATAATATTTATTGAAATCAATAGTAAAAATTTGGTATTGTTTCTTTTATGCTTTACATTGATATTTATAAATTTCAAAACGACATAAAATTAATGGATAATTTGACAGTAATTATCAATATTACACAATAATTTATATAAATATTTATTTTAAATTCTCTTTAAGTCTCAACACATTTTATATTTCTTAACAATAATTTATGTATTTGAGTATTATTAACTTTTTAATAATTATTAATTATTTAAGTTATTTTATATTAATATTTTGCATACAAACTTAATACTTTTGAAAAATATTAAATTTTTTTATGTACTCATAGTATATATAGTAACGTATATTCTCTTACACAAGACATTTTACACACCCAAAACCAAACATAAATTACAAGATATCTTATAATATCTTGGTAAGACCAAAATGACACAAATTCATACATGTAAAGATCTTTAGGACAGGCTGAACAGAAACTCAGATTCAATGGAAATGTCAGACATCCTGTGTTTCAATTCCATGTTGCATGTCATATTATGTAGCTCTGTATTTTAGTTAAAAGTTATGAAGAACCATAAGGGATTGAAATTAATCTACCTGAATAAGACTAATATTACTACTTTATCTTTGTATTTAAGATAAATTTAATTATTATATCTAATAATCAATATACATCTGATAATAAAATTCTATTTATATATGTAATAAATTGAAAATTTTAGATATTAAATAAATATACATTATATTTAATTTATAAAAAGAATCAATAACAATTTCAGATTTTTAAACTTCATAAAATTTTATAATATAGTTCTAAATAAATATTAAAAAGAAAATAAAAATATTTATGCAAATTTTTTTATTATTAAGACGTTATTATTTTATTATACATAATTTTCAAATATTTTTCTTTGCAAAAAGGTTCAATGAAAATACTCGTATATAAAAAAAATAAAAAACTAATTAAATAATATATTTAGTGCTTTTAATAACAAACAAAAAATTAACGTTTTAATGTTATTTAAAACTTATTTTAGAATACTTTATAATTTGTAAAAATAAATATTAGTTATTATTGTACATGATGATATAAAATATAAGACATACATATGGGGTACAAGGAAAATAAACTATAGTTTAAAAAATAATTATGAATTTAAAGTTTTAAAAACCTTATTATTTATTAATGAATATTATTAATGAATAGATGAATCACTTTTAATACATATTAATTTAATGATATTTAATATAATACTAATAATTTTATATTTATATAATAATTTAATAAAAAAATAATTTTAATAATGTAATGTAAATATATGATAAAATAATTTAATCTTTATCGTTTCTGCCATTTCTAAATAAAAATTTTATTATTTTAAGACTCATATTAAAATTGTATAACGTATTTAATGTTCATTTTTTAAACTTATGAATTCAATAATGTTAATTTTTGAATACCATAATACTTTGAATTACCATTATATCGGTATTGTTATTTTATTTTATTTAACTATAATTAAGCAATACTTATCATTTATTTATTTTTGATATTCAAGGATTTTGGCGATAGAATTAGGGTAAAACATGTCTCGACAACGGTAATAGAGATGCTGCAAATAAAAAATAAATAAACACATCAAAAACGATGGCGCAAGGTAAGAGACCCTCAATATCCAATACTAACAGCATGCTCCTTACACCATACCCTGAATTGTACCTCGGCTACACGATGAAGGCTGCTCCGGGAAGTCATCGTCAACCGGAGCACCAGGACGAAATCTGGCCTTGGTGGGTCGTCGTGCGATCCAAGGTCAGCAGCACCGGTAAGACGTCAAAACCCGGTGTCGAAAGTGACCGTGATGTCGAGACGTGGGCCACTCGCGTAATTAGGTAAAGCGTATTATTATATTTTTCTATATTGTATGGCTTTTTCCTCCGCACAGCTCGGCAGAGCTTTTTTATGCCAGGTCTCGCCTAGCAAAAATATGTAAATATGTCCGGCTATTCTTTCGAATAGACGAAGCATATTCGAATACATGCGGCAGTGCGCCATATACAAAAAAGCTGAATATCGGGACAGGGCGACGGGGCGTACCGCGGCGAAAGCGCGAATTTAATTAATTGTCGATAAGACTCTGAGGTGAGCGGAGAGCGAGCGACGAGTCGAATCAACACAAAAAAATAAAACAAGGAAAAAGGAGATCTACAGCGGCTTTTGCTTTCCTGACATCTCTGCCCGACATCCATCTCCAACAACGTATTTATATTATATTTTACACATACTAGTTTTAAATTGAATTAAAGTGTTTCATGAATAATTGAAATTACTTATATAAAATTAATACTTCTCTTTCATATTACTTACTTAAAAGCTTCAATAGTTTTCTTATAATTTTGTTCTAATTAAATGTGGGCATGGAATATTATTAAAAAATAATTTTGTATGAAATATAATATTTATTAACTTTAATAGAATTTTATTATTGGCATTTTATATGATTTTATAATAGGTTATTGAAACTCATTTTTTGCATGACCTCAACAGTATTTTGGTTAAAATAAGGCATTGTTTTAACATGTTTGACATTTTCAATATTAACGATATATTCTCTATTCATAAATTTTGAAATCAATTTTATCTCTTTTCTAAAATAAAGTTACATTGATTTTAATATATTTTTATCTAATCTAAAGTAAATGTTAAATATCCTTTTAAATTATAATATAATTTAAAATTAGGTTTGATATATGATCATTAATTTATATAAAATAGGGCAAATGATTACCGCAGAAAATCTATCAATGCCTATAGGCATACACATGAATTAAATAATGTTCTGTTACTATTTCTATTAGTCCAATATTTATTTTCTGTTCATAAAACATGAAATTATAGAATATTAGAAAGTAAATTAAAGTACACGTTAAATAATGATATGCTGTTAAAATAATGTTTACATTTCCAAATATGTAAGTAATACAATAATCTTTTTAAATTTATATTTTGTTTGTATATATCAAATAAGAAATTAAATGACAAAAAAACCGTTTTCGTTATACGAAATACTTTCAGTTATAAGAAGATAAATACAGTACTTAATACTTACATAAATCTAAAAAGAATTTTTATTAATTGATACCTCAATCTATAGAAGAATATTGAGAATAAATATTTACAATATACTGAATAATATTTAAATTAAAATATTTAAAATCACATGCATGCAGTTTTTTTATTAAAAACTTAAAAATAAATGTAAACAAAGATTTGCTAGTTTTCTTAAGATGAAAAAATGTATAATAAATATATTATACGTATTCGTAATAATCAAGTCATTACATAAAATATTATTTACAAAATGATAAAATCTATAGAAAGAAATATAAATTCATTACTCTATATGTACTGTGGGAAATGTACGTATTTATTATGATGTTCATCAATAACCGTGTACATTTATGTACATATATACATAAACATATAAGATATCTATAGTGAGTTGCACAATTAATTTACTTAAAAAATTCTTCTAACTGCCGTTGGTGTTGCTGCATGTTAAAGTGTAGGACAAATTATCTCCAGCAATGTATTAAGTCTTTTAAGTATTTTACACCTTTGGACAGCCATGAAAAATAATCAATATACTTTTAATATTTGTGCTACTGGACCACTTTAAACACAATGGCTCTAATGACGTAATAAAAGTTGTTTAGACAACAACACTGCGATTCGTCATACTTGTAAACTCACACACACATTCTAGTACGTTTTTATAAGTCAAAGCATTTCACTATTTAGTGAGAGCTAGAATAATTAACACCATAAGCTTTTATACAGATAGATCCTATATACATGTATATACATACGCAAACACATAGACACACAAACGCATATATAGGGTTATTTCAGACAGTTTTGTGATTCCAAGCATGTTCAAGCCTAATATTACTCAGGCTCTCACCATTCGTACATTAATTGCTCACTCGTTCCCCCCCCTCTCTCTCTCTCTCTGTCTCTCTCTCTCTCTCTCTCAGATTCATCCTCAATCTCTTCCTTCTCACTATTCTCTCATTCTGATTCACATTTACAAATCCATCCACTTATGCATTCGAACTCAAACTGCAAAGCCACATACCCAACATCATACACATACACTTACAAATATCCATATAGATCTTGATTACACGAGTGCGTGTTAATTTGTCCCCTTTACCTTTTCACAGTTATATATCTCTATATCTATAGGCTCTTATAGCATAACCATGGATACAGTTGTGATGCTTACCTCTAATTCGAAAATGTGCAACCAAAAGCAAGCGAGGCGGTTGGAAAATATACTCCAGCATTGAGCAATCAATTGACAATGAAGGTAATCAAAGGTGTTAGAAGACAAAGGAAGAATAATTTAAGCCCTTAAATTAAAAAATTAAATAATGGACCTATAATGTAATTAAATTAAATTGTTAATAATGCATTTTATTTAAAAAATTATATTCGATTGTATATCATTATATTTTATAGAATGTTGTAATAATATATGCATATTGTTATACTTAAATATTTAATGAACTATATAAATTTCCAAGATTATTTTTCATATCGTTAGGCATTATTTATATAAATGAATCTTTTACAATTACGATTATTTAGCATTTTGAAAAATTTTACATAATTTACCAATAATTTATTTTTAATATATGAATTTAGATCAAACCGTTGTTTTTATAAAGAACTCAATATTAAGATACATTCATAATTTATCATTAAATTATTATTCTGATAGAATTGAATTCTCTCAAAAATAGTTCTTACAAAAAATTAAATATTTATATCTTCAATTCTATTTTAAAACAGGGATTTTCTATCTATTTGTTAAAAATTGAATTATTAACTGTAAGTTGCATTTCAACATTCCGTAATTGATGATAATTTTTGAAAGATTTTCTCCAACAAAGCTATGAAAATTAATTTGCATCAGAATTTCTTGATCCATCATTCAATACCTTTCATGACTTTTATTATCTGATGACAATTTACTATTACAAAATATTAGAGAATGTTTATTTCAATTTAACTAGTATATATAAATATTTTAACTTATAAAGTTATAAATATATATTTAATATATTATATTATAAATATATATTTTAATTAAATTAAATTTAATATCGATCATACCTTTATAAATGATTTAAAAATAAATTAACTACTCTTTAATAACATAAAATAAAATTATGAAATATTGTGCTTATTTAAATTTATAGAATTAACAATAAATTAATATTTTCAATAATCAAAAGAGAATCTACATAATTTCTAATTAAATTTTTGTTTCATTAAATACGTATTATTTTCAGAAGATTAATTAATTTAATGGTGTTATGTTTCAAAATGATGTAATTAAAAACAAATCTAATAGTATTTTTATTTAAAAAGTAACAATTCATTAAAAATCACCTACAAAAATTATTATAAATTGCTTTTTACAATTAAGTGTATATTCAAATTTCTCCTTAATAAATAAACAATACAAATATTTTATATAACATTTATTTTATAAAATATAACTTTACTCAATGAATTATGATGTAAAGTCTTTATTGTTAATTTATTTACGTTATTAATTCACTTTCAGACGAGTAGTCGTCGATTCTTGTTGAATAAATAAATCCGAAAATGTTCATTGATCCGAAAGGGCAAGCTATGCTTTGAATGAATTGGATTTTGTAAGATCACAGTTCGAAGTTGATCGAAATATTTAAACTAGTAGTGTCTTTGTCTTCACTTGAGGCAGATTGATTTAATAAAGATCTAAATCTCCTCGTATATCTATGAAAATATTATTGTTTGAATGAAACATTGTTTGTTTATTTGTTTATTAGTATTATTATTATATATTACTTTCTGTTTTTCATGTATTTTTGATCGATTACCCTCATTGATTTAAGCTACAATGCTAATTTAAGTATATTATGTTTCTAATAAAACCTACATTTTTAATAAAGTTCAAAAAATGAAAGATGCTCAATTAGTCAGTTTTTAAAGTAGATTTTTTATCTCTATATTCTATTTATAATTTAAACTCAGCTTTCTTTTATGAATTTTATTTTCGACTTTATAATTGACATTCTGTTTTCTAATGTTATACAAATATGTAAGAAAATATCTATTAAATTGAAAAGCTTTATAATGAATCATAAATATATTTGACAGAGAAAAAGAATTGTAATATATATTGTAGATAGTTATATTGCATGATAAGTAGGTTTGCGAATTTGTGCTATTATAATTTTATTACCATAAACTATAACCGAATCGCAGTCAAACTTAGTATTATCGAATCGACTTTCAATTGTTTTGAATATAAATTTTGAAACTAAGTCTGTATAAAGCTGATAATGTACATCTCTTTTTATTCTATTCGTTGTACAATAATCTAACTATAGACAATTCATTACAAACATTTTGTCCTTAATATGTTGAAGTTTTTACCTTATTTTTGTATTTGTATTTGTGTCCTTCCATATATGCTTGTAATTGTTTCATTAACCATTACTTTTCTCTATGCTATTATGATAAAATATCTTACTTGATTATATATAAAAAAAAAAATTGATCTACTTAGTATATAAATCATATGGAAGTGAAAAATCTCAGCTGTATATGTTACAACTAATTTTTATGTAATTTTTAAGCATCTAAACATGAATATACGTTGAAATTTTTTATTAAATATTTTATTAGAAAAGGATTAATAAAAATTCTAATTTATATAAAAATTATACATAAAAATAAATTTTTCAGCTATTAATAAAAGCTAAAAAAAAATTAAAATTAATTAAATAAGTGATTCACTTAGTTTTATCATAAACATAGCATAAAACAAATAATATATGCAATTTTCTTTAATCTAATACATTATTTATTTATAATTTGTTTCGGTATAATAATATTTTATCTTTTTTCCAAATATTGATATTTAATATTTTATGAATAAAATTTAAATGTAAAATTTAACCTAATTATCATTTATTTGTAAAAATTATTTAAACATTTAGTATTTGTACTTTAATGAAATAATTGAGATAGTATTTATATTATTTTATATATATATTTATATGTGCATCTCATAATTTTGTACATATAATAATGAGACTAACGTTTTAATTTTGTTTAATAATTACAATAAAATTAACAAAAAAAATATTTGTTAATTAAAATATTATAATAATAATCTTATTAGAACATCAAAGTAACTATAGAATTATATTATTATTGAATTATTATTCTAATTAATAGTAGTAAATCTCAAGAGTAATAACTAATATGTTTCGACAAAATGGTTTCATCATAATTGAAATTGCAGTGTCAATTTGCTAACAAAGTCTTAGCTCATTATATTAATAATAATATAAAAAATATATCGATTCAATAAATTTATACTAATATTGTTATATAAAACAAACAATTATATATTTACATATTCTAAAAGTTAATAATAATTATGTAAATTGAATTTGCCCTCTTATTTAATATTCTGAACATTAAGAATAATTTCTTCTATATAGACAATTATTAAAAATATTATATTTGTAATAAATCAATATATAATTAAATATTTGTCAATATTATATTATTATAATATCAATATAAAAAATATTAATATAATTATAATATAAAACAATATTGGTATCATAGTATCATACGTGTACATGGTCTATCTCCGAAGTATCGAGTTTTTTTTTTATTTAGCGAATATTGGTTCTATCGATTTTGGAGAGGTTTTAAAATGAAGAAAAAATCTTTTTTCATTTGTTCCTTTTTTTTATTTCTTCTATAATTAGATGCGACAGGATTTTACTTTAAGGGTGTTTTTAGATTTTTTGACACGACACCCTGTAGCGTTTAGTGGAAAAATGCTACCTGAGAATGTTTCATTTAAAGATTCTAAAAAAAAAGAAAGTACCTTTTTTAATGAAATATGATTTATTGGTGGACTTATAAACAGTTTGAAATAAAAATTTTAAATTTTTCAAAATAATTTCCTGCTGTATCAACGCATTTACGAAGACGAGTTTTGCAGGTCTCAAAAGCAATCTAAAACTCCTCAGCTTTGATATTTATGCAACCTTTTTGCATTACTAAATTTTTTTGCACTACATTGTACAGCGTATATCGCATTAAATTCAGTTTTTCTGAAATTGCTCCAACTGGTAATCGGGGGTACGAATTTAAAATGTTTAGCATGCGCCTGATTTTCATAGCGATTTGATAGGTTTTTAGGCGTCCAGATCGAGAGTCGTCGATGATCTTTTCCCGATTCATTTTCAAAGCTCTATGCCGTTTTCCACATTACGATTATGACATACAATTACCTTTACAAGCCTTTTTTAACATTTTAAATGTTTTCGCACTATTTTTTTTTTTTAAATTGCAAACCAAATTTTATCGTGTAATGTTGTTCCATTAATCGATTCAAAAAATTTAAAAACCCTTCGCGCGAAATAAAATCGTGCAGCATCTAATTATCGAAAAAACAAAAAACAAAAGGACAAATGGAAAAAGATTTTTTGTGTATTTTAAGACCTCTCCTAAATCTCTACGACCAATATTCGCCAAATGAAAAAAAAAATTCTATACTTCGGGGATAGACCATGCATATAATAAAATCAATAAAATTTTTATGATATTTTCAATGTAAATTTAATATTTCTATTTAATAAGAACTAGAAATTAAATTTGACATTAATAAGACTTTAAAAAAATCTCAAACTATTATATCATATATTATATTGAATAAATAACTAAATTTCAGACTTATTTTAAAATCCATATAAATCTACAAAATAACTAATATTTTTTTCAAAATTTTTTTCAATTTTTTAATAATCATATTTTAATTACAAATTATTATTCAAATCTGGAATATAATTTTACAATAATGTTTTAATAAATATAATCGCATTTATAATTTAATTTTTTTTTAAATAAATTTATAAAATCCGAAAATATAATTCCATTTGTAAAATAAATTTTGAAAAATATTAATAATTAGATTATAATTTAAATTGTGCTTAATGAAATTGCTAAACATTGTTAGAAACGTTATTAAATATAGAATTTATTTTTAAAAATGTATAGAATAATATATACTGTAATCTAAACAAGTCCATTACAAAAAAAAATTGATTATCTTTTATTTAAACAAATAAATAGACGGAATTGGTATTATATGAAACTTTAAAAAGTATATAAAACTAAAACTTAATAATACTTGATTTTCTTATATTAACATTTTATTTAGTATGTATATGTATATTATATATATATAATATTTTTTCTGGTCGTATTCATCTTATGAGTAATAGGAACATGTATATACTATTGCATTTATTATAAAATTATTTATCTTTACACTTTATTAAATTGATTATTTTTATATTATACTCATAATTTTATGTTACTTCTAACTTAAGATACAACATTACATTATATAACTTAATTAAAACAATGTTTTATGAAATAATTTAAAAAATATATCATAAAATTTATTAATATGAATGTATGATATATGTGTGTGTATTGAGAGAGCTGTAATTAATTCAATTCCAATTAAGTCATTAAATTTCTACTTAGAAGCTAAAAATTTTTTGTATAGTTATATAAATCATAACTTTATGAAGATGTTAATTAACTATAATTACTTAAAAGGAAGTTTTATTAAATATATTATACATTTCAAAATTTGATTTTATATATTTTTCGAAGAATTAATACCATTCTAAGTATTGAAAGGCTTAAATAACTCATATATCTTACTGTATTTTATTAATACAAAGCCATAAAGCAATTTTAATTCTCCAGAAAATACCACCGGAAATAAATACATGATGTAAACAAATAAAAAGTAACGCTGTAGCAGCTATATACACTGTAATTGTAACGAAGGATGTGGTTGTGCAAATACAAAGAAGAAGGAGAACATACACAACGAACAAAAATGGAAGTGGGTCATCGATTTTTTATTCTGGTATAGGGTGTTGTAATTTTTCAAAGTAGTAATTCGAAAGATGACCAAATGAAAACTGCAACACTGTAATCAGTACGTCTGCATCCGTACTTCCACTTGTTTTTATTTCGGACAATTAGATTAGAGATTTGTATTAATAGTCCGCACAATTTATCCATAACTATTATTAATTCACGTGATTACATATGTAAGAGTTATAGATGTAATCAGCCACTTATGTACACCTCGTTTAATGTAATCTTCTTATTTTATTTTATTTGGTTGGTTTATTAACAAATATCAAAATAATAAAACTCAAACTTTTTTCTTATATACATTATAAATACTTATATAAAAATATTCTTATAAAGATATATAATTAGTAAATATTACAGTAAATATTATAGTAGATGTCAAATATAAGTATATAATAAAAAAAGTACATTTAAAAAAAAAACTGTAATGTACAATATTTATTAAAATTATGTAATATTAGAATAAATTTTTTCTAATAATTGCTTTAAATACTCGAAAATTTTTAATATAAAATAAATAAACATTAAAAATAACAAAAAAAAATTAAACAAAACATTATGCTTTCAAAATCTATATTTTATATAAACAGTATAACTTAACTATAACTTTGAAGATACTGAAAATGCAACCTTTTCATAGTAAGTATACTAGAACTGTATATTGTTAATCGCTTATTTATTCCTAAAAATTAATAGTCTGTATTTTTTATATCATTTTTAAATAATTCAGTTTATTATTTCAATATTCTATTTTTGATCACGTCAAAATATTCACTTTTGCTTTCTATAAAAATTCTCTCTGTTTGATCTTTTTTGTTCTTGATCTTCTTTATTCAAAATTTTTTATTATAATAATTATGTTTATGTATTTTATTATTTTTTAAACTAATTCAATTTTTAAAAATTCCATCAGTATGCATATGTCTAAAAAATGTTGTCTTATTTTTTATATAATTATTAATATTTGTATAAATAATTCATTTAAAAATGCTTCACTATCAATATTTATCAATTGTTAATATGACATGTTTATGTATATTCACTATATGTGTTTATGCTTATTATGTTTATGTATATTATTTTTATTGTTAATATATGTTTTATATATTATATTTATTTGCTTTTATTCCATATTTTTTGAATTGCAAAATCAATATTAGTATATGTTTCAAAATTATTTATTATATTATTTATTTATGTCTAGTTTTATAGTACGAAATTGCATCTGAAATTAAAATCCATGTATAAGAAAATCTTTCTACTTCTACTTTTTATATTCTTGTATATATACTGCGTACTAAAAAATTTTCTGAAATATCAGTGACCTCATAAAACGTAAATATAACTTCAAAATATCATCTTATTATTAAGTCAGTTCTACTTTTTGTACTCGTGCTTTAATCTTTTCCATAAATTACTAGAAATAAAGTAATATCATTGCAATTTTTAATATACAACTTTCTGGTTTTATAAAATTTCTTTTTCTCAAGTAAATTCAATAATAAAACATTATAGTTTATATATATCATGAAAAAAAAATTTCAAGTCTTCACAATTTCTTATAATCTATAATTTTTTAGATCTATTAGTGCAAGTTGTGTTACTTTGAAAAACTGATGAAATAATAGAGAATAATAATTTTTATTTTTTAATACAATACTATAAATTATTAGTAACGCTAAAATAATTATTCATGTCTATGAAAAAAATAAAAAAATAAAAGAAAGAGTTTGTACTTCATAGCATCTATACAAACTCATAAATTTGCAACAATTTAAGGTGCTTCAAAAGGAAATTATAAAAAAATGAGTAGAGCTAAATACAGTTTGTTAAAATCTAAATATTAAGAAATAAACTACTCTGGAGCACAATTGTTTTATTTAAATATTTTTAATTTACAAGTAATTAATTTTCAAATAATAAGCTTCTTCAAATTAAGTTGATAATATTTTATTTCAATAATTATACTTTAATCGAAAATTTGATACCAAAAATACATATCTCTGCATTATTTCTTACATAAAACAATTTTCTATAAATTGTAATATTATTCCATAAAAATAAATATATATTATTCTATATTACCATACATCATGTTTTTAATTATTAATTTATAACTTATATTTTTACCAAATGATCACTTAATTTCTTACAGTTTTAAAACTTCAAAACTCGGATTTTTTATGAATTATCCACAACTAAAAAAGCACTGCCTGGGAAGTGTTGAAGAAATTTTAGATACTGTATTTGGATGAATTTATGCTCTGGTTTTAACTATTTTTATAGTAACCTTCTAAAAAATAAAAAGTTTTTCAGCATTTTTCTAATATTCGTAATAGATTTAAGAATGGTAGAAAATTAGGTAAAAAAAAACTAATTTGTTCATACAAATTTTTACAACACCGATAGATTTTTCCTACTATTAATTGTATTTTGAATTATTTCCTAAAAAGTATTGAGTAGATTGTGTATTTTTATTAGTATATCCATTAGATAGTCCAATTAAATATTCTTTTTGATCCATGAAAACTAAATTCATAATAAATACTTAAATAACTATAATGGATTTCTTATAAGATTCTTATTTTGGCATTTTTTTTTCATAAATTAAACGATATATATATATATATTCATACTTATTTTTACATGATCTTTTCTATTAATCTTTTAATAACATTTATATCATTTATTTCGTGTACTAACATGTACTGAAAAGCTTATAAGATACAGGTAAATTATGTGTTAACTTTAAAGTAAAAACATATATAGAATTTACATACATCCTAAATTCAGTTACGAATTCAATTACGTAACTTTTGAAAAAAATTTTCCTTCGAAATTAATTATTTAAAAATATCGATATTTTTGTATCGATCATTTTATAAATATTTAAATGAATTAATAAACTATTCTATATAAAAATTATTCTTGAAACATTCTTTGTAAATGAATTATATTGTTAAAAAATTGTTTGAAAAATTTACAATTTTCGAAGTTTCTTAAATAAGTTTTAGTGAGAAATATATGAATTAAAAGTTTCTATCGCATTTAGTATGACAAATAGTTATTTTTCAGTATGGTTAGGTTCATTTCCTTTATTTAAATATTTTGAGAAATTAGAATTTCTAATTATCATCTTTTAATTATATTTAAAAAATAAAAATTGATTGTTAATAAACCAAAATTAATTGTTATCAAAAATAGTAACAGAAGTATTAAAAAATAAACGGATAAGCTTTTAAAAATTATTTGACGCAATATATTTACATAAATGAAATTCATAACGAAAGTAATACCACTGTACAAATAAATGATGAACGGAGCAAGTAATTTTCTTTTCATTGTTGTTATAAATATAACTTTAGTACATGATCTATTTTAATTCGAGGTATGATAAAATATCTTCCTGACTTCGAAAAAGAAAAAGACACCCACACCTCTTTCAAGGACGGTCATTCGTCCTCGGTTACAAAGTCGACAAACCTAAATCCTGGAATTTTCAAATTTAGCTAATGAATATAACTCAATGAAAATTCGTTGCATAGAAGCGAACCAAATGTTATACTGCTCTTGTACTCTGTGAGCAGTATAGCGCTTGCCGCTCTGCATATCAAAGGTCACACTCGGTTGTAGTATTGCATTCCATCTCAAAGTACCAATGAACCCGAGTTCACCATTTTTTACATCCAGACTCCACAAATCCGCTTCGACTCCATTCCTCGTATTCTTACACCATTTTGAACAACAAAGACAATTATGCATGCTCTAAAGAACTCTAATACCTTCCGGAAGTTCTTGCCAATATAAATGAAATAATTGACATTTCCCGGTATTAAACCAATGAAATGTAAAACACCAAAGTTATTTGTCTTTGTATATACAAGTATGTAAAATCATGGTCATATAAAGAGATCAACATTTTTTAAAGCTCATAACTTCTTATTCGGGAATGGCTGTAAAATAATTATTTTAGGGTAATAAGAAAAGTGAATATATTAATATTACGTGATATAAAAAAAAAAAAAAACAATTTCAATTGTATTTGATTTTAATTTTAAAATTTTAGGAAAATATACTATTTATTTAAAGAATTCTACCTTCAAATTATAACTATTATTATTTCAACTGGAGTTGCAATTAATCAAAATTTTATGATTATTCTAATCTAGTTTTTTTTTGCTATTCAAAATAGTATGATAATGATACAATATAATAAAAATTGGTAATTTAAAATCAAATGATGTAGAAAGTAATAAATAAATAATAATATATATTCTATTTTAATTATTAATAAGTAATTACGATTAAAAATCATCGATAATATAATAAATAATAATCCATTACAGCATAAAATTCATTAATATTTATAATATATTATAATAATCAGATTACGTTCAATACATATATAGCATATAAAATAGTGAAGATTATAAAATTTTTAATAATAACATTTATCTTTATAATAGTAAATAGAGAATGGAGAATTTTTATGTTTGCTGGCTTTGAAGCATAAATAAAGTAGTAAATATGAAATTTAATTAAAAAAAGGTAGTGCGTATAAGAGAAATGAATTATATTTCAATCGTGGTGTTACGAAGCAACAATAAAGTGTTAGAACTTCTCTCTTGAAATTGTACTGAGAAGGGGGATATTGAAAGCAAAATCTATTGCTTGATGACGTAATTTGTTATTAGTGTCTTTATTAATAGTTCCCATACTAATATATATATATATATATATATTACAATACGTATATCATTTTATATATAATGCACTATATTTTATCATCCCCTATAAAATGTATTTCTAATATTCTCAAAATAGTTCTAATTTTAATAAAACATATATCTTTTACTTTATTTGTCTCTTATACGATACGAAAATCCAATGACAATAAATATTTATTATTATTTAATTAATAAATTAATTGTACCTTGACAAATAAATCTAAGAAATGAATATCGGATAAAAAAGAAAAAAATGTTAAAAAAAAGTTATATTCAAGTATTAAAATAATGTATTGTGGGGTTCTGGGGTGTTGAGTGGTAGAGAGATCTTGTGAATGAGAGAGTATGTATGGGTTTGAACTGCTACATGTTTTGACCTGTTATCGTCGTACAATGCATAGGGAAAACCGTATGCGGTGGACAAAGAGAATTAGGAAAATCCAAGTCTACGAAGAGGAGAGAAGAGAAGGGTTTTCTTGCGTGTGGTGAGAAGATTTTGCGGAGATGCTGAGGCGTTAAGTGCGACGATAAGCTTATATCCACGAGGGCTCAGACTAAGTTATTGTTTTACATTCGAGTATTAATTATCAACCCTGATTTCACTTAGATATCTCTACAATATTTATAAAAGTCTATGATTGCTAGCTTTGTCACATTACACCTTGATATGTGCGACTTATTTGCCTACTTCTATATTATGCAAGGTCTAATGTTGGGTGATTTGATTTATATTTAGTATTCTCACCAAAGGAGCAATTGACTCATTAGTAGCTAGAATTAAGAAAAGAAATTATTAATGACTGAATCTTATAAATAATAGTACGATTTAAAAAAAAAAAAGTAGAATAAAACAGTGAATGATGTATTATTACAAATAAATATTTACAGTACACACTAAATTGCATCAATAATACGCCACTGTATTATTAATACAATTTTCTAGATTGCTACAACATTATGTTTTATTTACAATAATTTCAATTTGATTCAATAATAGTGTAATTGATTGTTCGCGTTTGTATGTATGTGTTTCGTTCTAAATGTTTAATCAGTGTACATGGGCGGTGGACGTATTCGATGTGTAGGAAATTCGGTTTACATTGAGTGCGATACATTTATTGCAATCGGTACAGGTTCTATTGGGTATACTCAATGCGTTCGGTATACAGGGTGTATATGCGGTAAATGCAATATACTCGATACACGTTCTATGCCTTATGATTAGATGTTAGCTATAGGAGTTAGCCAACAGGATGAATGGTTCGTGCAAATGGCATGTAATTTTTGAATTTCGCATTCCTAGAAATTCGGATGGCTTGAAGATCTGAGCATTTCGAGAGTCCTTCGAAAAGAAGTTCGAATAACTAGGGCTCACTTGGGATTACTTATATTGTACGTGGACCATGATCAGAGCTTCCCCAGACTTGTCGAGTTGGACACCGAGAATTAAAAGAAGCGAATTGGATCTTTATATAATTTTTTGAGTCCAAAACCTCTTGAAAATAAATAAATAAATAAATAAATAAATAAATAAATAAATGCTTCCTTCGACTACACGTGCACAGGTCCAGATCGTTACGAAATTTTCGAGTCCAAGCATCGAATCATCTCAGAAGTAACATTGACTTTTTCGAGAATTTTAACACGCGGTTGCAGTCGTTCCAGCTTATTTGAATTTTCTTTTTAAAGTGCATCCGCTGTTTAAATATTAATAAGTATAGTTTTTAGTCAAAATTTTCAATCAAAATTTATCTTCTTTTTAATAATTCAAAATATACAAAAAAATTTATTAAAAAACAGAATTTATTGTTTGATAAAATATAAAT
This sequence comes from Eupristina koningsbergeri, assembly GCA_018907245.1. Taxonomy (NCBI): domain Eukaryota; kingdom Metazoa; phylum Arthropoda; class Insecta; order Hymenoptera; family Agaonidae; genus Eupristina; species Eupristina koningsbergeri. The sequence goes on from JACCHV010000041.1 coordinate 3,731,121, forward strand.
CCTTTTAATAAATGAGTAATAATGAAGAAAATCAAGTATCTTTGCACATACTGTAAAAATAAATTGTGATTTTGAAGTATGAAAAAACTTTTAAAGACAAAGGATAGTAAATAAAAATTGTTTATGTAGAAATATATATGTAATTAGAAAAATCAAAAATTATACTATTATAATATATTTACATCACACAAAAAAAAAGAAAATTAGTTTAAAAAATAATTCATAAAAAATAAAAGTATTATTATTTGTCAGAGTATTATATAATTTAGTAATTTAAAAAATCAAGCTCTTATTAAGAAATATACGTATATATAGTATATGTACTGCCGAAGCAAGTACAATGTACGTATATTAATATCTATGATAAATTAAATCATTTAAATTTTTTGTACAAAATACAAATATTAATCCTAATACATACTATGAAATCATTTATGTGAATCCTTATTTAGCATAATGAAATATATTGTAAACAATTATATTTAACAAAAAATGATTAAAAGTAATACGTATTTTTGAAATGATAAAATAATAAAATATATAGTAAAAGTTACTATTTGCATTACTAATGACTTCGGTTTAAAACTGTTGAAACATCAAACATCGATAAGAGAATATGATTGAAAAGTGTATTATTTCAACTATGAATATTTGAAAAGTATTTATTTTTCCTATATATATGATATGAAATTAAAATGTTCAAATACATATCTTCCTAAATGATTATTTACATATAATTTATTATATAATATTTTACACTCATTTATTATATTTACTTACTTATTTTATTTACTGTTTTTTCTTAAAGTTTATCTTAAATTTATGCTTGCGACTCATTTATTTATTTATTTATGTAAGAAAAATTAATTAATGAAAAGAATAATGTTGTTATTTTTTTTCATAATAATTATTATAATGCACTAATATGTTTCAAACTCTTTTAAAATATTTCTTTAAAAGTAACAGTTTTTAGAATTAATGGTGAAAAGAAATATGTTATCTGTCGATATTAATTTTTATATCTTTATTTATATATGTATTTTTTATTATTCATAAAATAATATGCTGGAGATTGTAATTTGTAAAAAATGTAAGATTATTATTTTAAAAACATAGAAAATAAAGTAATGAAACAGTCTATAATTAACCATACCGAATTACAATATTCTTCCTCGTACATACTTATATCGAGGCTACAAGATTTATTAAATAATAATTGTAATTCTATTTCCTTACATAAAGTTAACTTACGGCTATTATAATTTAGAAATCTTTATAGAATTTTAAATGTATGTATGTCACTTTTTCTGTTTCCTTTCTGTATTATTAATCGTTTCCAAATGCAGTTCCATTTTTCTTTTTGTATCTCATTTACAGCTAGCTTATATAATAATAAGAAATAATTTGTCATCCTTCATCAATTTCCATAGCAGTAAACCAAGAAATACATTCAATATATCTCAAGAAAAATCTAAAGAAAATTAATTTCTTTTTGCAAGTATTTATTTATATATTAGTATTTGAAATTGTGCTGTATCAATATTTTAGTTTCGATCAATATAGTATGTTCAATACAAAAAAATCTTCACTTTAGAATTATAATATATTTTAATACGATTAACTAATTATTTTTTCCAAAAAAAAAAATTAAAAAAAAATGTTTTTGCGATAAAATGTAGTACGTAATATTATATAATATTAAAAAAAATAGAAAATGTAACTATATAATATTTATTATAGCCTAAATTAATAAAAAAAATATTTGTAAAATATTATAATGTAAACGAAGATTGATTGTTTTTATGGAAAATTCATTGGTATGTCTATACGTGATACTTCAATATTATTAAATATAGATGATTTGAATATTTTCAGGGAGTGGTAAATATCAAAAGCACGTCTTCACGTGATTTATAAATTAAAATACAATAATTTTATTGAATATTTGTTTTGAGTGCAATTTATTAAATACAATACTTAGAAAGCTATTAATTATCATCAAATATATATTTGAAATATAATATAATAAAAAAAATTAAAATATATATAAGCATAATTCTATGCATAAATATTGAATAAATATTGAAAAGTATAATAAGTATAAAAAGTATATAAAAACTTTATTTCTTTAATTTTTATCGATTTAAAAAAAATTGTTAAATTTAAAGTATATCAACAAATTTTTGTATTAATAAAATGTATTAATAAATTTTAAGCATTTTAATATTTGGAGGAAATATGTTCATTAAAAAATAATTTTAAAAATTATTATAATTATAAATAATATTACGAGAACATTTTATATTTAATTATTGTTTTTAAATATATTATTTTTTGTATATCTGTGTTCTGTAGTGGCCTGAGATAAATAAAAAAAAATAAATTTTTTAAATCTAATTTTCAATTTCCTAGCTCGGGAATGCATTCAAATTCTTTGCATGAATTTTAGCTCTTTCTAAGAACGATCCCTTTTAATTTCAATTTTACTCTAAATAAAGTAATTCATATTAATTTCTAAGAGATTTATGTTGCATATAAATTTTTAATTTTTTTAATTTTAATAAAGTTTTTAAATTCTCCCTATTAGATTTTCAGCATTGAATATAATAAATAATTTTTGGATCACAATAGAATGGGATAAAAAAAATAATGATAATTTGGACGAATTTGAATACCCAGTATCTATTATTGATATTAAAAATATTGAGTGTCTTATGTATCATAATATAAAAACCGATCTGACAAAAAATCAGTAGTGTTTGAATAAAGGGGAAGGAAGATTGTAAAGGCAAGTTGCAATCGAAGATGAAAAAAAAAAATAGCTGCCATAACATGACCCACTAAGCAATAATTTTTTACCTTTTCCTTAGTATCTCGTTTAGTATCTCTAAGACTCTTGACAATAATCGCAATATAATTTTCTCAATACGAAACTGCAGTGGTCAACTAGAACTACTTTTGTACAGGAAAGCTTGACCATAGTAATAATATGAATTTAGTAACACATTCATTTTACAACAAGTCTTTAAATTTATATTAAGTGTTGTATAATCATAGCAGACTAAACGCTACGTAAACTAGAACTCTTATATAAATAACTTCTCAATCATTTAGCCTCATATTAAGCCATGGAAAAGTCATATAGATAATCCTATCTCACAGAATCTTATAATTTTTTTTACTGAAAAATATATAAAAGTTTTTTACAAAATTCTAAATATTTTTAATTAAGGTTAATAATTAATTATATTTTACTCGTATAAATATACTGATTATCACAAACGACAAACATCAGAAAATGTAAATTATAAGTTAAATATTTATTTCTATTTGTATCTCAAACAATATTAAGTTCATAAAAATAATATTAATTAATTATATACAGCTACTAATTTATAGATCTTCTAAAATGGAAAAAACCTTTACATTCTTATGTTATTTATTCTCTCTACAACCATACAATTTCTTTTTTCTTTTAAAATAGAGTACAATACTAAACGTGTTCTCAGTGATGAAAACACCGCTGTTGCAATGTGACCAAGTTCGATGCAAACTACAGTGTCTTTGCAAATAGTTGGAGTATTGGATTAACTTGGTATTTCCTCAATTACATATTCTGACAAGCAATTTAAATGAAATTTATTAGATTACATTGAAATCATTAACCAACAATATAATAGAAGTTGATTTATAAGCAAGAAATGTCAAATTAAATAATGCTGATTCTATGTCGACGCATAAAATCTCATTTAATAATGCAATAATTAATTTCTTATCGAAAATTATCTTTCATATTTATCGTACCATAAATATAATTAACAATATCAGAAATAGTTACTAAAAATTATTAATAACTAATTAATGAATATAAATCAAGATATTATAATTTTTTTAATTAAAAAAATTATATATGTTTCATAATTTTATAATAAAAAAAGCAATTCAATATTAATAAGATAGATACTAACAAAAAAATCAATATAATAAATTAAATAAATAGTAATAATAATAATAGAATCATTAATTAATGGGTTCATTATCAAATTATATTATTTATGAGAATTATATCAATAGTTTTTTATATAAGTTTAATGTTTTTTAATTAATTGATAACGTATATTAATTAAAAATAAATAACTTATAAATAAATAAATAAAATAATATATCACTTTTTTAAATGCTTTGATCATATTTTATTGTCTATTAAATAATCTATTTACTGAAAAATTTTGATGATTTCTGCCATTATGTAGTAAAAAATTAAGATTTTCGTAAGTTATTAATAATAAATTTATGAATAAAAAATAATTCAAAAAATTATCTCATTTCTAAAATAAAGTTATTGTATAAATATTTATATTTATTAATATTTCAAACCATTTTAAGAAATATGTAGGAAATAAGCTACACTATTTTGTTTAAATTTAAAATTTTTTTATTTTTAACGTTATATAAATTTATCCACTAATTGTAATTGTTATTTTATTACTGTACATAATTATTCATTATACATATGAGTATAAACAATAAATTTAATTATTAAAACCGTAATGTAGAATTTTTATTTTATGCATAATATTACTAAATAGAATTTTTAGATAATCATTGGTGCATCAATAAAATACTATAAAAATTGCAAGTTCAATGATAAATAGTATATTTCTATGGATGGAACTAGAGAAAATTGTGTTTAATTCCAGTAGTAAATATTATTTCATTCTCTCTTTCTTTCCCTGTCATTCACTTATTACTTTTTGTGCCCTTCTCTTTCAATCTTTTTTTTTATAATCACTATATATATTTATATATCACTGGAATAATTTAAGCGGATTCAGTGATTTTGCAGTACGCGGATGGGATCATCGAATTAATTTTGTAGATTTAATTTTCTAGATTATCATATGACCATCCGGACATTGCCTGTAAGAATTTTTTAACACGAATATTTCTTTTTAAATATTCTTTTGCTTTGTTTCGTTTTGTTTTATTTTTTATTTTTGTTTCTTATTTTTTAGATAGATAAGAGATATTTAGAAAATAAAGACAAATGTATGAGAAAACTGAAACAAACATTTTTTTTCTTCATTTTTTTAAGACATTAATCTAAGCTATTTATTACTATACTGTATTTTTAAAAAAATATTTTTTAATAAAATAATATAAAATCTTGTTTAAATCAGCATATTCATATACATGTGTGTATATACATAAATACTTAAACCAATAATTTTTACATCAAATTATCTATTACGGTTTTAATTTAAAATTAAGATACAAATATAGCACGAACTTACAATATTCGTTGTGATCTTTTTATAACATTATAATATAAAATTATTGAATATATTTGTGTATAAATAATGTATATGTCTAATATTTTACTTAATAATAAGATACTGATTAATGGAAATAATTTAATATTAAAAATGTTTGAAAAATTTGAATCAATTATGTAATCATAAAATTGATATTCCATGGAAAGGTATGAAAATATAATATAAAAATATATACATAGCTACATATATGGAAATTGAAACTAGTGTATGAATACAGAAATAATTCTGTGTACCAAAATTTACAAATATTTAAACATGCTCCAGTAAAAGTATAAATTGTAGAAATATATAACTGTATATTAAACTAGATACAAAATTAATAATCTAATAAAACAAAATTTTGAAAAAAATCATGAAATTACAGAATTATTAAAGTAAAACAAATGACAAACATTTTGATTATTTTTTTTTAAACACAAAAACATTAATAGCTATGTATCATATAAAGTACTAATTTGTTTATTATACGTTTATTAAAAGTTTAAGTAAATATTCCAATAGGTAACCAATCATCTTTTTACTTAATGCTCATAATTCTAATGTACATTAAAAAAAATTATAAAATAATATGTATTTTCACTCAAATACATGTGTAATTATTATACTATAATTTACTTTTTATTTTCTCGAGTAGAAAAAAAATAATATATGTGAAACTTTTCATATAGTACTTTTTTTATTTAAATATATGGTTACTGTCAAATTTAAAAAAAATCATGTAACTGATGTATTTAATTACCTAGTTATTTTTTTTTTTGTTAAAAATAAAACTTAGATTTTATACTTCATAATTAATACATTTTTTTTTATTGAATAACGGAAAAATTTATAGACGTCAAAGGTTTATCGAGTAACAACACATGTTTTACACTTTTATATTATTTTTAGATGATCTGAATCTTTATTCAAAAGTTAGTACGAAAAAACGAACAAAAAAAAGTTTCGAGGAATACGCATTTAAAGTTTGTTAAATGTATTTTAAAGTGTATGCGCCATTTTACTATTTCTGTTAAAAAATGAAAAATCATTAAAATTTAAAAAAAATTGTTAAAAAAGTTGATGTTATTGAAATTCTAGGTAGATAAAAATATACTTTTTTGTATAATAAAATCTCTTAATTAAATTTTTATAAAGAGTTTTTTTTTTAAACGTACCTGATTTTACTTAAAGTGAGTTGCACAATCAAAGAAGAATTAACAAAATTAATATATATATTTTTCAATGACTTTGTAATAGTTACAAAAATAATAATAAATATACTATTTATTTAATGGTTTTTAATAAAAAGTATTTCTATTTTTAAAATTTATAATAATATTATAAATTATGTACTTGAATATTTAAAAAATAAAAAATACTTATATACTTTTTGTTTATTGATATCACTATGTAAATAAATTTATGGATCTAAATTATAAATATAATAGAATATTACTTTATATATCGTATTACTTTAAGTTTTATATTATATAATAATTATTAAAAAATCGAATTTTAAACTCTGAATTAAATTTGGTTTAAATCAAAATTCACGATTGGCTTTTGTATACATGTACATTTGTGTACAGATAGATTTTTCAGAGGAGGAATGTTTGATTTTATTCGTTTGGCTACTGAATTTGAAAAAGCTTTATTTATTTCCAAACTTTTACAATATCTTCTATATGTATAAATTATCTGTATTTATTACGATTAGCAATTATTTACATTAAATAATAATTAAATAATAATTGAAAAATTATGATGTATAAAACAATTAGTGCAAATAAGGTTTACGACATTTCTAAAGAGGACTTAACGTAATTCACTATTTATGAATAAATACTATTGGCTTGCATAAAAATTAAAAAAAAAATTTATTTTTATTCATTATTCTTATATTAACGATAAATATTTAGTTATTATTATATTTACAACAACAACATTTTGAATAAAAAATAAATTGTTATAATACCTTTATCGAGATTTGATACTCATCGTATATTAACGGGAAATTTTGCCACCTTAGAATGGAAAGCACTTTAAACGAATCCATCCAATTTCTAAAAGTACAGAAAAGTACATTAAGTGAAAAAAATAAATAAAAAGAACTTGTATTAAAATCTCAGAGATATTCGTTAAAATTTTAATAGTTTCCTTAACACAAAAAATAGACTAATTAATTTAATATTATAAATTTACAATAAAATGTTTACAAAAAATATCAATAATACTGAAAAAAAGTGTTATACAATATAAATTTCATTTGTAATAAAATATGGAAGATATACAAATATATAGTTGGTCAAATGAACGGTTTACCTTTATTACACTTTGGTTGGTAAATTAGATTCTTAATGGAGCGAGCTGAGCACATTTGGTTCATTCTATTGACACTTGGGGAGCAGTTTTACAGGAGGTGAAAAATACTTTTAAGAACGTACTTGTACGTTTTCGGAACAAAAAACTTTGACTATAAAAGAGAAAAGACAAATGTTGAAGAACATGCAGTTTCTCTTTTATTCGGGATATTTTTTAAAAAAAATAAAGCTGAAGATCGCATTATTTTCTTATTCAGAGTAGCTGTGAAAAATGCATATTCTAATGAAGGAGAATCTGTATTTGTCACTTAAAAACTCGGGTTTAGTCAAGCGTACCAAAAGAATATAATTAATTTCTTGGTATCTTTTAAACAGTATTAGAGACTCTATAAGAAATATTTTGCATGTATTATAGAACTATAGAAATTATATGAACGTTGACATACATCTTGACCAATTTGTATCTTCGAGTATCCGTACTTTATATGTTAAATTTTAGTTAGAAGGTATACCTCTTTTGGATTCAGCAAAACATATCCACCAACGCTGCACATGTTTCACTAAGAAACATGTTACATACACTAAATTTGATCACATTTGTTTTTACCCATTTAGTATTAGCCAGTAATATTAGGAATTAGTATTATAAATTTTAAAGAATAAATATAATTAAATATCATACGTAGTTGAAGAAAATATAATTTATTACATGCTTAATTTAACATCTATTACCGAGTCTATCTTAGTAATAGATGCGAAATAGAAAAAAATATACTTTTTTATATAATATGAAGCTAATAATTATAAATTAAAAAGAAAGTGTAATGATTATAAATTTTTCAATGTGAAATTAATTATAAATAAGAGTCTAAAATTAAGAAATAAAAATATAGATTTAATCATATTATCTTGAAATTTTTTATAGTATTGTTCTGACAATTTATCATGAATATGTGGACCTATAATAAATTTACAATGGAAAATTAATATTTATCTGTTCTTTATACTTCCATATATTCTTTATTTCAATTGTATTCTTTACACAATTTTTAATCAATGAATATACCACAATTGAAGGCAATTTTTAAAAGCAACTATAACATTGTTTCCTAAATTTTTTTATCTTTTATCATGTTTTATTTTTGTAAAATTATAAAAGATTTTTTCAAAAATACAGCAAGGCAATTACCTGTATATAAGTAATTTATATTTGTAAGAAAAAGTTTATCGATTATATAACAAACTAGAAATTACCATCGAATTTTAGCTCACGTTAATTAATATTGTTTTTTTTTTTTTTAAATTTTAAAGTTTAAATACCTATGCGTCTTTGCAATTGTAGATATAAATTCAAGAGCTACCTAAAATCCATGTTTTTTGGGATTGACAAGATAATACACAATAAAAATTTATAATTAAAATTCGTTTTTCAACAATTTTAACTCTTTTATTAATAAACCACGTGTAATAGGTTTATATTGACAATATTAAATCAAAAAAATTTAAATAAATAGTCATTCCATTAGAAACTATATATCTATCGTATCGTATCTACGAAGGTTTATAAATGATAAATATTACATATTGTATTATAAAACAAAGAAATTACGAATTACTATAACAAGTTTATTTTTGAAAATTTATGCAATATAAAAAGTTTTTATTATTATATTAAAAATATCTTTTCTGGAATACTTATTAATTTTTTTTAATGAATATTAATGTCTGTTTCAGAATATTTATCAGTAAAATTTATTTAACATTTATGAAAAACTACTATTTAGAGAGATTACAATAATATTGTATAAAGAAATAAAAAGGTATCAAGTAAAAAAAAATTTACATTAAATTTAATTCATTATTGCGTGTAATAATGTATACAGATTCACATCACTGGGTCATTTTTAGCGATAATTTAATTTCAAAAAAGTAGACTGTCAGCAAACCTACATATAGAATTATATTAAATAACGTTGTCGGATTTGAATTTTTGTGTTACACTTTCTTTGTCATCTGGAAATAAAATAATGATTCTGTAATTTGCTTTTAAGTAGAATATAAAAACTTAATTATAGACATGCGTCGAGGAAATTACTCAACCCTCATCACATAGCTACACATATAATCTACCTCATACGTTTCACATGCTGAACATTCCAAGTATGAGACTTTACTATGAAGAATTTTGAAGAAAGAAGAAAGGAAGATAAGGGCGATTGGCGTCGTGAAGCCGACGACGCTACAATTGGAGTGACGAAGCTTTTTCGTGTACAAATCCAATATAGCGGAGAGCAAAAGACACCCTGACCTCGATTAGTCGCAAAAAGGATCTGAGAAAGACAGGATAAAATGAAAGACAAAAGAATTCATCAGTTTAACTAAATATAAAAAATATAATAAACGGCTGAGTGGAAAAGAGCTGCCGCATTGTTTTGAAAAGCTTTGACTGTTACTACTAATTTATTTATTACGTAACATAAAAGTAATATGAACAAATTTAGTTAACTATTTTTATTATTTATTTCTATGAAATACTTAATAATATAATTTTAATATTGTATATTTTATCAGTTATTAACACAACTTTATTAGTTGATTTATTTTATAGAAATATTGAAATACTACGATAGAAATTTTTATTGAAGCGGATTTATTAGAATCCTTATTATAAATTTAATAGAAATAATAAAATAGAACATAATTTTATGTTTTAAACATTATTTAAAATTTTTATTCGCTAAAAAAATCTTTATGAAAAATATTTTAAAACTATTACCTACAATAAATTCCTCTCATTTAAAATAACTTAAAAATTGTAATAAAAGAAATTTTTTATAAAATGTATTCATTTTTCAATATCAAGAAGAATATACTGAATTAAAAAAAAAAAAAAAATCTAAAATATAATGAAATTCTATACAGTTTATTTCCATTCATATAATCAAACAAATGTGATCGATAATATTCAAACTAATTTTAAATTCATTTGTACGATTGTAGTTGATAATAAGACATCAATCACTAACTCATTGTATAATTTTGATAAAACAATTTATCCAATTTTTAATAAATTTTTTAACAAGATAGAAATACAATATAAACAATATATATATTTCAATATTAGGCATATGAAAATCAAGAATTATTGAATGTAATAGAATAATAATTTAATATATTGATATAGGATACATTGTAGAAATATGTTATATTATGAATTATTAGATGATATATTTTTATAAATACAATATTTGTTACTTTTAAATGAAAGCTATTAAATGTAACATATTTTTAGAAAAAACTCTATGAATCTGAAATCATTATTTTTCTACTATTTGTACAAAAAATTACACAATAAAAATATAAAAACAAATATTTTTCATTCAATATTTAAAAAATATACATTTTTCACAATATTTATTTGATTATTCTTATAATAAATTTTATATCAAACATCATCTCTTTATAACTATTCCAATATAATTTTAATTTTTAAAAAATTAACAAAAAATGAACAGAAACATTATTTAGGAAGATGAAGAAATTCGGTGTTGAATACAAGATATTGAAAAACAAAGTTTTGCTTATGATAAATCATATCTGAGAATCAAAGTTTTTTTATTTAATTTTTCCTCAATGGTTGTACTTATCCTACAGGAAAATCTTCAGGATATCATTATATGTCCACGAAGATTTTGCCTTTCATTTTGCCGCTATTGGTTGTAGAAATTTGGAAAAGGTCTTAAAATGTCGACAAAACCTTTTACTGTTAATCCCTTTTTTATTTGTTTTTTCAATAATTAGTTGCGGCAGGATTTAACTTCGCATGAAGGGTACTTTTCGAATTTTTGACACAGGGCGTTGAAGTAGTTAGTGGAAAATCGCTGCGCAAGAATGCTTTGTTTAAAAATTATAGAAAAAAATAATATGCTTATCTTTTTTTTATGAAAGATCATTCATTGGTGGACTTATAAAGAAAAATTTAAAGAAAATAAAGAAAAATTCGGATGAAAAATTTAAACTCTTCAAAATAATTTCCTACTGCATCGATGCATGTACGAAGGCACGTTTTCCAGCCTAAAATCCCTTTTTGGGTGCCCACATCGAGGTTCGTTAATGATCTTTTTCAGGCCCTCTTTAAAAGCTTTATACCATTTTGCACATTCAGATTTTGACATACAATTATGTTCGTACACTTCTTTTAATATTTTAAATCTTTCCCCACCGTTTTTTTAATTGTAAACAAAATTTTATCGCGTAAGCTCTTCGAGTAGTCACTCCATCGTGTTGTGTCAAAAAACTGAAAAACACCCTTCGCGTGAAGTAAAATTCTACCGCACCTAATTATCGAAAAAACAAACAAAAAAAGGGACAAATGCGGAAAGAGTTTGTCGACATTTTAAGATCTCTTCCAAATTTACACGACCAATAGCCGCAAAATAAAAGGCAAAATCTCGATTCTTTGTGGACAAACCATGTATAGCAATGTATGTAGCAAGTAAATAGATAATCAATTAGGCATCCGCAAATCATCAATTAATTATCTTTTATTGTTTATCAAGGAATGACAGTTAAATCTTTCATGAAGTAATTAAAAAATACGACAACATAATTTTTGGATTAACAGTTTATGCGAGAGAGAGAAATATAAGAAACACTCACGGATATACATAAATTCATTATAGAAATACTGAATTATACTGCTTTGAACATAATGTAGAAACTATGAATCCGGTAATTATGTTGTCGTATTTTTGTAAATGCATATAGACAAGATATAATATTTTTCTTATATAACATATGTGCCATTGGAACGGCTTACGAATTCAATTTTAATTTTAGTATTTTTGTTAAATAAAAAAGCCGTTATAATTCTTGTTATTTATTTATTTTTTTGAATAAATACAAGAAATGTTTTACATTACTTTTCATTTTTTATATTTTTTTCAAAATACTTGCAAGAATGTATGAAAAAATCATTTATTTTAATCAATTTTATCAGTATTAATGTATCATCGGATTCACAGGTTTAATTAATCAGAGCACATAACAATACACCCATGCTGAATTAATATGTAGCTTTAATAAAATAAAATTTCATTCATATATTAAATTTGAATTCTATTGCACTTGATACACTTTCTAAAATAAATTAAAGAAAATAATGATACGATATTTCATTAATATTATAAAATTTTTATTTTTTTTCCAAATCTACTACATTTAATACAAAAACTGATTTTATATTATATGCAAAAAGAGTCATTATGAAATAATACGATTTGTACTTAAGTCTAAATTATATATATAATTTAAAGAATTAAATACTTATTTAATGGTTCATATTATAAAAATTTTTTTCAATGTTATTGTTAACTATGTGTGCAATTTCTATATTAAGTTTGAAATATTCATATACATACGTCAAAATAGTCTCATTTTTTCAAACCACATAAAATTTATTTTATTTTTATACTTTTATACGTCTTTTGATACATTTTGATAATGGTTTGAAATAAAACAGACAAATGAATGCAGATAAATAAAAAAAATGTATTTGATTATTCAATTTTCCTAACTGAAAATTTCTTGCCAAACTGTATTTAAAGAAATAATAAAATATTAACTTTCGTCATTATTTCAACATATTTTAAAATCTTTAAAATTAAATATATATAACAAATTTAGTATAAATTATAATACAAATTTACTCTTAATTTACTCTTCTATTGTTAAAATGAAATAGCAATAATAGATATTGGGCTTTTAATTTTAAAAGTAACTGTAATTTATGAATAATATAATTTTTAAAAAAGAATTTAATTAAACCTGAAGTTTAAAAGTTTAACTATTGAAACATCATGTATGGAATCTTTCAAAAGATCTTATTTTCCATTTTGAAGTTATTTTGAATAATTTATTTAAAAGCAAATGTTTAAAACGTTTTTTCAATGATAAAAAGAATATTTAATTCTTTTAACCTAGATTTTATAAAAATATTAATGTTTTAAAAATTAATTTTAATGCAATATTGAAATACATTATTTCTAGAACAACTTTATGACAATAGAATTCTTTAAGAAAAATATTGTATTTTAATGATTTGTAAAATTATAATGTTAAGGAATTTATAAAAATTTTAGACTTTAAGGCTTAAAAACATTCATTATTATAATGTTTACATAAATTACGCTTTGATACCATAGTTTCATGATTCATTTTAGAATAGATAGTCTTTGTCTTGAGGTCAAATGAGAAATAAAAGTAAGCAATAAACTTCTTCATAAGAAATCAAAATAGCGCATTAAAAATTTTGAAAACGTTAAAATGGATAATTCAAGAAAATCAATTTGAAATAAAATCAAAATTAGCATTATTAGCTTTCTTTCATTTCGGCTTGGCAACTATCTTCGTCTTAAACGTGGTCTACTACAAAAACCACTGATATCATTCTCAAAAAACTTTAATCATTTGCCAAAAATCATCTTACATCCATTTTTGAAGAGGTCAATAAACGAGAACATAAAAGTAACTCGAGTTTCTGTGCAAGAAAAGTTAATTTTATGATTAATTATTAACTATCGTGTTTTATTGACTATTGCAATCAACTGAAAAAAAAAATAAGAATAAGCTTCATAATATAACTTTGATTACAGACTGATTTAGCTAGACAATATATTGTTGCCTGTATTAAAATGCATATATTTGTTAAAAGCAAGCTATATAAATTATTATTAATGTATATGTTACAAGTTATTTAAAAAAAAAATAATTTCAATAAATTTCCAAATATAAAAATAATTGTTAATACTACTTTTTAGTCGTTCATGCCAATTGCAGAAAAAAAATTAATTTTATCGTTTCAATTTAATTAAAATTTTTACAACAATTTTTATCCCAGATATTATTTCTCAGTCAGTTCATCAGTCGAATCTCGTAATTATTTAATTCTTTTTTAATTGCATAATGAAAGAATAAAATTTATACGCTACATTCTATTTCTTTATATGATAAAAATATTTTGTTTTCTTTATTTCTCTGTGTATACAAAACTGAAAAAAATGAAGTTACTTTAAAAATAAATTTTATGAAAATATGTACAAGTTGTTAATGTATGTAAATGATTGATCTCTATTTTCTTATAATTATAGATATCATAATACAGTATTTTTATTATATTTAATTATTCTAATTTAATTATTTTAATTCAGATATTAATTTAAAACTTTTAGTTACTGTTTATAATTTTTGTTTATAATAAAATAATATTTTATTTATTATTTTAATGAATCTTATTGATTTTTTTTTACTTTTATTTGTAATATAATATATTATATATTTATAAATTGATATTTATGTAAAATATTAAATAGCTCTTATAAGCAATACACGTTTTATAGAATACATACATGTATGTTATACAGTATATAGCTTCTAGCTCAATATTTCAGGATAGCTATCGTGTTTCAGATGTAATGTAAATTAGTAACCACATTGGTCTGTTTCGAAACGCTAGAATAGACTAATGTAGATAAAATTTAAACCTAATATATAATATTTTCTCATGTTGAAAAATTTTTTTTATTCAAAAATTTTTAATATAATAAGAACTTTATTTTTATAGACTTTTTATATTCGAGGATATATAATTAACATGTGGAAAATGATAAACAAATTAATATATCATATAATATGTTTATTATTTTCTGTTTATTTCTTTTTGTAATTTTAATTTCAAATATTTTTAATATTTTTAATTATTGTATTAAATTAGAAAACTTATTTGTATATGCTTTCTATTTATATCTATATATATAAATAACTGTTTAGACTTAGTTTTACACGATAAAAAGATAAGAAAAGAAAGGATATTGTACAACGATAATAGAATAAACAAGTAGCTACATTAATTAGTAGTTCTTTTATATTACAAATCATCTTGACTGTTCTTTCTTTCTTTTCATAAGATTCAGAATAAGTATATTACAAGAGACTAAAAAGATATCACGATCTCAGAACAAATGTTTCTTGGATAAAACTTCAAAATTTTTAGAGATGTAAATTTATAATTATATTATTATTAAATTAGAATAAATAATAAATGTAGTATTTTTTCTTTATTAGTAAAGTTTTTTATTTTTATTAAGTTCAATTTCGAATAAAAGTATTATAGATATTAAAAATTTTTAAGTTTTTTTTAGCAATACTAGGTTTTATTAATATATGGTTATTTTAATAAAAAAAGTCATTTAAAAAAATTATGAAGAAAGTTATATAAAGAAAAATGAATAAGGAGAAAATTTGACAATGAAGAAAAGCAGCAATCCAAAAATGGGATAAAATGTAACATTTTTTACTATGTTTATACATTATTTTCTGTCCAGTGACTTATGTAAAATCTCATTATTATTATTTTTATTATATTTGAATGAAATCAAGTTAAGTTATACTCATAAAATCAAGAATTATTTGGTTGGTCATAACAAAAAAATATATTCTATAGACGATGATTTCATTGGGTGATTACCCTCAAACAAACTTGAGAACTAGTATATATGCATTATATATTATGTTATAAAATGTAGTAACCAAAAAATTTAATAGTTTTTTTACATCTTAAAAAAAATTCATATAATATAATCAAATTAAAAAATGAAATAAACGTAACTATATTATAGCAATATAAGTAGTTATAATTTAAAACCAAAAAAATAATAAAGTTTATAATATCATTGATTTATTTATCGTGATTCAATTTTATGAATAATTAAACTGCTATTCAGAATAATTTTTTCATAATAGAAAACGCATGTTATATAATAACAACTTAATTTTAATGACATGTATTTATTATGAATATAAGAACATTAGTGATAATCTAATAGTTATGATGTTTTAACACGCAACCAAAACCACTAATTTATCATGTCAACACTTATAATTAAATTGGCACTCACACGACATCTCTATTCATACAATGTAATACGTATTTAATATACATATATACATATTGCACTAGACATATTACTCTGATTACCTAAAAATTAAGTACATCAAAAATTACTCATATAAATCATCAACTATTATTAGATAAAAAAATTTACAACGAATAATGATAAAATTAGAAGTGCATGTTGGGTGTACGTAAATTAATAAAAGAATGAATTGTTTATAAAATTATAAAGCCAACTTCTTTGTATTATTTTTCCAATATCTTTCTAAAATATTATATTTCAAACGAATTACAGTAAATATACGCAGTAAACTGAAAAATACTAGAAATTTATATAAACTGTAGATATATTTTAAAGTTAAATAGTATAATTGTTTGATAAACATTTGATTTATTTTGATAAAATCTAAATATACTAAAGGTTTTATAAAATATGCATAGGAATTATGAACAGTTAATTTAGTTTTATTTTTAATAAAAAATATTTTCATATGTAATAACGAATAAAATATTTATTAGAATTCAATTTATACTGCATATATTTTTCAACCACATAATATATATATGATACTACAAATGTTAAATAAATTCTTTACTTATTTGGAATTTTTCTTAATTAGAATTTTTATAGTACATTTAATCACTTTGAAAACTATATGTGCGATAAGAAATTATAGAATATTATAGGATTATACATTTTAGTTTATATAAATAATTATTTTATTTAATTTTAACCATAATAGTTAATTTTAAATTAAATATTCGGCAATAATATCTACGTGATTTATGTAAATTAGATATATGTAAATTGATATATGTAAATTAGATTATAGCTGGTATAAAATGGAAATAAAAAGAATTTCTAAAAATTAAAAATTAAAATTTTTAATTTACAGATCAAGTGTCTGAGTTTTCGAGAACTACTTTCAAACTTTGTGACGAGCGTTGTAACTCTCGTTATTATCTGTATACGAAGGCATCTTATGGCGCTGCATAGTTTAGACAAGCGAAGGAAAAAAAGAAAAACTGAAAATAATTTGGAGCGTAAATTATGACATTCATTTATGGATGTAAAAAAAAAATAAATTTGACCGAATCAAAATGTAATATGAAAAATTAGAAATTTTAGAAATACTTGTTTAAAACAATAGTTGAGAAAGTTTTGCTTGAGAAACAGTTGCAAGAGGTATCTGTATTTATATCATCTTACATTTTCAATAGGTGATTTTTTTTAAACTGGCTGCTGTAAATTACATTCATATAATACATATGTTATAGATTAAATTCTTTTTACAAACATTACATTATAAAAATAATAAATTTAATAAATTATTTAGTACTTCATTAAAATAGTTTTTAAAAAAATATACTAATGTGTATTAAATTATTTTTAATTTTTAAAGCTTATTTTTTAACACTAAAGTTAATACTACTATACATAATTTCCTGAATAATATAAAAACATTTATATTTTTCTTTTTTATACTTTAAAAACATCTTTAAAGATTTATTTGTACTTTAAAGTTTTAATTACTAATTTCATAATTATATAATCTAAATCTGAATGTATGATGGCTATTATATACCAACAGCATAAAATTTAATGAAATATTTTCAAAACTCCAGTAATTTTTTTAAACATAAATAACTTATTCAATGTTCCCATTAATGAGAAACAAAGTTCGGTATTAATTAAATTTTATGCCAGAAAAATTCTTCATTTACAACTTTATATTTTTATTATCCACTAAAATCCTGTAATATTATATGATTCATAGAGCAGCTAAACAAGTAGTGGTTATCGTATCAATTTTTATCATAATTTTCTACTTCTGCCCATAAATAATAAAATATAATTCAGGAACTATTGCATTAAAATCATAGTACAATGAAAATACTCTCTAGTATATGAGTGCAAAAGGAATTAAACAAAAATTAGTGTTCCATGAAAGAGACTGAATGGTTCGCTTACTAATGTTTAAAGCATACATTTATCTAAAATGCAAAGATCGACATAAAATAAAAAGTGAGGAATTTCTTCTATTTTTAATCAAATGAATTTTTAAATGTAGGTGCTAATTATACAGGCGAGATGGAAAATTTATATAACATAAAGGAGAAGAAAGTATAATTTTTAAGGTATGCTTTTTTACGTAATTTCATTTTTACACTTAAAATAAATAGAATTGAAATAAAAATATACTTTTTAATCTTATTATCTGTTAAAATTGTTTAAATTTTTATTAAATATATTTATTATAAAAAAAAGGATATTTGACTGATTAAATTTTTATCTCATAATTTACAATTTTTTGTTAAGTGATTCAAATATGCTTAATAGTACATAGATTTTAGAATCTTTATCAGAAAGTTAGATTTAATAAAAAGATTATAAATATATGTAAATAGATTGCATAATAGAGGACAGAAATTCTTCAGCATAGGTTTAATTTCGTAGTGTAATTTGAAATTTCATGAAATAGGGTACAGTTCGAAAATAGTTATAAAACATATGCTGATAAATATGAAACAGTTCTTAGAATTAAAATTACGTATAAATTTTAAACTGGCAATGCAAAGTTCATAAGCAGTTGAAGTAAGAGATTTTCTAAAATACTATTTATCGCAAAAGTTGGAAAGTCAATGGTTGTTAAGGTCTTTTACCCGATGGTCAGTAACTCCTCGTTGGAAATGAGGAATACAGTTACTGTATAAGGATTACCCTGTCAAGTGGCTGCCGACTTATGAGATTGCGAAAAATGCAGTCACGAGAGAATTCTTGGATGCAAAACAGTAGGGCGCGATAGCGCCGAATACGGACAAAGAAATAAGAAGGATTCCGTTATAAATGCTGTACATTTCGAAGGAGAGCTACCGAGTGTGTAAGACCATAAGAGAAAGTGTGTATTTTTGAGAGGAAATGTATTCGGTTGGCTGGGCTTACATCGTTCAATGCCTTGTATTGCAGCTCCATTGAAAAGTTACCAAGAAAAGAACGCTTGCTAGTATTCACAAAAAGTGAGCTTAAAGTTTTAGTCTGCTTAGTTTACACGTATTTGGATACTAAATATTCCGCCTAGTACTCCACACTTTTTAAGTTTCTTTTTTAATACTCTCCTAAGATATTTTTCTATGCAAAACCGTTTAATAAGATCTCATTGGACTTAATCCTTTTTCATTCCTTTTACTAAACTTAGCATTAATATTACACATACACATACAGTAACTTCAAAACGAAAAAGCAATTGCAGATTAATTATTTTGCCTCATATTAAGAATTTTGTAAATCAATCTTTTTCTGTTTTTTTATTAACAGTATTCTTTTAAAAATTATGTATTTTAAATGAAATGTTTGAAAAATAAAAATGACTGAAATATAACTATAAACTACTAAAATACGGTAAATAAAGCATACATAGTTAGAATGAATATCAATCAATTTAATAACTAATATATTTATGTTTAATTAAAATAACTTAACATCTAAAATTATATTTAAATTTCATTTATTAATTAAATATTTCATGTACTCTTAATTAGTACTAATTTTTATAAAATTATTTTTTCTTTACTAATGGATAGATATTAGAATAATTCTGCGAATAATTTATAAAACCTAATTCTAACACAAATGTAATAAATATGATTTAAGTAGTAAAATATAATACACAATTGTATGATTATAATATATTAATATTTCATTTGTTCAAATATTGTAGAAACTTCTTTTTATAAATATATATAAATTATTTGTTGTATAAGAAGAAAAAATTACAATACTACCAATTCTACAAGTTTAAATTCTTCGTCCTTCCTGTTTCTTCTAATACGTTACTTATTATTTAAGCTAATTATTAGTAAATTGAATTAAAATTAGCAATTTTTATTTGTATTATGTGTTTTATGGCTTTATATATTTACTGTGATATTTAGTAAAATTATGACTTTTTTTTTTATCTAAAACTTCATTTAAAAAAATGATTATAAATTACTGATTCTTACATAAAGTTTAATAGTTAAATTTAAATTGGATTTAAATATAAGCAATTTTTTGTGTGTACTAAAATTTAAATATCAGCTAAATTTAGTCAGAAATAGATGCAATTATACTCGTGCTTCACTTATGTATACATATAAATAAATGTATGAATTTGCATTTAGATATATTTATGTGTATGCGGGCGTGACCTGTGTATTTACATTACATATTCGAAAGACTTTGTAATTGGTGGTCTATGTCCTTTATTTATGTCATATATTTATTAAAATAAATTTTACTTGAAAAAAAAAAAAATAAATAAAAAATTAACGCTTATTAATACATATTAACCGTATGCTCAAAATGAAGTAATAAATAATAACTAAGTTACAGTTACTGTGTTATGTTTACAATTATTTTTTTATATTTATAATTAAAAATATCAAACATTAACCGGATAAAATTAAAAAAAAATGTAAAGTAAGAAACCATTGTGTTTTTAAATATGATTCATTCATAAAAAAATAATCATGACTTTAGCATTAAGGAGACACCATCTAAATAAATTTGAACAAAAAAAGTACAAAAAAATCTATCCTAAATTTGGTTTGATTAAAATAAAATTATTTGCAATTAAATTTGTAAATAATAAAAAGGCCTTCTATTTAAGTTGATACACGGTTCTGGTTTTATTGCAATTTAAAATTTTCCCAAACTCCACTCGATAAAAGTTGTTTGTGCGCAAAAGATTGCTTCCTCCAAACTTTCCTGCCACTTAATTTCACGCACGTTACATATTAAAAATTTAGGTTACAGGCCATAAAACTTCATTTGTAAGGGTCGCATGCATGATTCAGGAATCAGCTCGAAAAATGCCTAGATTCCGGTATCACAACTCAAAAATTCATCTAGCTCGAAGAACTTTAGCGACCCGAGGAGGGGCGAGGGGGCGGCGAAGGGAGGGTAGGGGGGAGGGTAGGACAGAAACATATTCGAGTAAAAAAGCAGTGCATGGTTGCGCGATATGCAGACCGCATTTTAAACAGATTTGACACGCGCGCTTTTATTACGCTCCTCCATACTCGGAGTTTTCACGAGATAAACGACGCACACACGCGCGTTTCACATTGCTCGTTTCACAGATGGAATGGTGTCTCATTTTTTACGTCCATGGTCCGAGGCTTTCCACTCCCATATGAACGCCTCTCATTCGTCTCCGCTTCTCCATCCCCCCCCCGCTTCCACTTCTCTCCAACTTCTCTCACCTGGCCCAGGTTGAGCTTGTCCTAGCTGGCTCTTAGTTTAAACAAACCACTGAAAAACCACGAATTTCCCCCTTGCAAATCTCGCACAGACATCCAACCCTTAACTTCCACTCTTATTAAACCCAGAAGATTGTCTTTCGAGAATATTACTTCATAAAATTGACGCGCAAACCAAAAATTATAGATGGTAATTGCATTTTCATGCTCCACTAAAAGATTTAATATTCGAATAAAAAAATAATTATCTTTAAATCTTTAAAAAGAACTAATACAAAAGATAAATAGCGTTTGGGTTCAAAATAATCATATTAAATTTATTTAATTCAAGGTTTTTAATACAAATTTTAACTTTTAACGAGTATTTGACCCATATTTATAAATAAAATATCAAACGGATTAAAATCATAAAATTTATCAATTATCCTCAAGGATTGCAAAGTTAAAATATGATCACAAAAAACTGAAAGCAATATCATCTTCATCTATCAACTGAATTATAGTATATTACTTAAGCTCTTAATATTTTAAATAATCTTTTATGCAACCTTATCAATTTGTTAATCAATTACTTAATTAATTTTTATTTCATTTCAACCATCAATATTTTTCTATTAAAATATAAGTTCATTATTGAAGATATAAGAAAATATAAGAAATTATTTAACGCATTGACACTTTAAATTTTTTATTAATTATAAAATTCTAATAATGAATATTCGTGGATTCATATACACAGAATGAATTATTTTTAGAACAATTATTGTGTAAATAATTATAAAAATGTATGTATTTTGTCCAGTTACCAACTTGCCTGTGCCTTTCTGGATATGCAACAATAGCATCAATATCTAAATAATATGAATATATCCTTCAATAGGTATTTATATTGCTTCTTAAAATATATGACTCTGAATTTCAATTTGCACTATGCGCCTGAACAGTAAAAGTACTGTAGGCAATATTTTCAAAAGGATGAACGATAAACAAAATAATGGGGAGGGATCATCAATGACAAAGAAGATGTGAAAGAACATGTTATAGAAGCTCAGTGGAAGGGAGCAATACTGACGTTTGACGTTGACAACGTTGATAAAGAAAGTTTAGAAGAAAGAAATGAGTTTTTTGCTCTTTTTCATTCATGTGAGGCTTTTTCGACTATCAAGGGTTTTTTTTTTTATTTTACACTTACCACTTCGTGATTGTCACCTTTTCACTAGACTATAACTTTTATACTTATTTAGACTGAACCAAGGATTATTAAAATTGTATAACCTATACATCTTCTTTCTCGAATATTTGAAATAAATGACACTTAATTGGAATTTCTCACGTTTTTGACATTTCGTATCCTTGCGTATAGTTTGGAGCAGCTTTATTCTATGTACCAAAACATATTAGTAAATTTATAATTAATATTTCAAATATTCTATGTTATTACTCACAATATTCTAAATAATATTTAGTTGATCTGTAATCAAATAAACATGAATATTGCCCTTATTCCTACATAAACAGTAATAAAATATGTTTTAAACCATTATTCAAAATTTTAAAACTGTGGTTATTATTACGAAAAATATAGCTTTTTCTTAAATAATATAAAAATATAGCATTAAAAAAAACTATTAATTATTTTTTTTTTTATATTATTGAAATAAATGAAATAAGTTTAGGGAAATTTGAAATAATTTAATTGTTAATTAACTAAATTTCTCAAAGAAAACATCAATATCAAAACGTAAATTTTAATTCTCTGCGTATAAAACAATTATAAATAAATTGTAATAAAATTTGTATAAAAAAGTTTTTATATGTTATTAAGTAAAATACCTAAAGTTTATATAGGTATATCTGTATGAATAATTCTTCATACTTTAAAAATTCAATTGCATATATTAAATGAAAATTCGAAAAAATATAAATGTATAAAATCTACAAAAATTTATCATAAAATCTCAAATATATTTTCAAAAAGAATTTAATAAAATATAAAAATAATATTCACCATACATTAAGATAATAATGTTATATTTAGAAAAATGGAAGGTTTTTTTAGTTTTTAAAACTTTCATTTAATATTAGCGTTAATTATTTAACATGTAAATTTTAAGTACACAAAATTTAATAAAAACCGTTTAAAACATTTTTTCTTTACTCAAAATCAGTTATTAAATTAATAATGGAATACAGTATTAAAATTATAAGATATAATTTAGTAACAATAGTAATATTTCAAGAAAGTAAATAATATTTATTTCAGTAAATATGAGTAAATAATTTAATAATAAAATTGTACATTTATATAATTTAGAAAATAATATTAAATATTATTTCTGCTTTACGAAATTTTTAATAAATTCAATACATTCTTGTTATAAATAGATGTAATACCTATTATTTTATATTTTCTAAATTTTTAAAAATTAATAATGATATTGTAATATTACATAAATAAAAAAAATGTTTTAAATATTAATGCTAAATGTTAAATTTAAAATATTAATGAGAAAATTATAATGTTAAAAAAAATTTGAATATTAGATAACACATAATACGTTATTTTTATATAAAGTTATAACTCTACAGTGACATTTGGATGATAACTAAATTATTACATTTTTGTTATGTACTCGGTATAAAAACTTATAATTTAATTTATATATTAAATAACACTTAACTTAATAAACCTAAATAATTATTTACTTTGATAATTCTTAATATAATAAAGCGAACTTGAAATTTAATTTTAATAAAATGTTATGATAATTATAAATGTTATTAATCTATATTTTAAATAATATATGTATGTATTATTACATACATTAATTTCAAGTAAAAGATTAAGAAAATATTTAAATAATTAATTATACAATCAGAATATATTATTGTGATAATTTATAATCAGAAAATTGGTATTAGGAAAATATATGTAAAATTTTATATATAAAAATTATATAGATAAATCAAATATCGTATGAAAAATATATATTTTAAATTAAAATTACTAAAACAATTGTACAAATTATAATTTAAAAAATTTAAATTAAATTAAGTATAAGAATATACAATTTAAATAAAGTAAGAAATTCTATAATCCTATAAATTATAAAATATGTCTTAATGCCCTGGATTTTTTAAAATTAAATGAATGCTTCACTTTCTCTAATTACTTGTGCATAGGTAACCAAAGCGATGAATCCTCAAATATTCTAGTCTCATCTTCTATAATTATGAAAAGGATATTATAAAAAAATAATAATAATAATTTCACAGTTAGTAAGTTAAAACTTTTTTTTTTAATTTTTTTTTTTTAATATGATTATTTTAAATCAAATTCATTTTAATAATTTATAACTCAGCAATTATTCAATGGAAACATCATCATGACAATCGAATCCTTGTAATTACAAATTTAATTATATTGGATTCGTTGCTTTAATTTTGGTTCGTTTGAGTCATTCAAATAATCTACACTTTGTAAAGATTTTGCAACTTTAATATTAAGAATAATATTATGAATTAAATTAATTTAATTCATAAAAAATTGTTTATAATTTACTATTTGTAATTTTCTAATATTTAGCAAGTACTATATTCTAGCATTGATTGTTTACTCAACAATTTATTTATTTTTATAAAAAAGCTACATACACTTGATTTTTATTTTATTCATAATATGATAGAATAAAAAATCAACATATTCTTGATATATTTTATTATTCATACATTTAGTATATTAATGATAAAGATATATATAAAAAGTAGTGTAGCTAAATATTTGTCTTTTTCCTTATAAAGAATATACATTTTATGTTAGCACTTAAGAGCCAAAATTACCACGACCTCTTTTTTACGTCAATAAGGAGAACTTACACAAGTGAACATAACTATACATCTACGTAAACTTATACTGATAAGCATTTATATTTGCATGTTATATAATCATAAAGGTTTTTTTCTATATGAACAAAAATTTTTCCTCTTCTTTGTATCTCTAGAATACTTTAAGATGATGATGATGTTGTCGTTGACATAAGAGAACTTGTGTTCACTTGTATTGTAGTTTCGAAAGTAAAAATGTAATATCATCGACGTTTAAATAAAATATGGAAGGGCGTGAAGATGCAAGATTGAAAAATCTTGAAATGTTTCATCCTTGAAGTAGTTGTCTTGGATTTCTCTTGAGACATCGAGATAAAGAATATGTAAAATATGAAGATATTTTAGTTTTTATTAAATTTTGATACGCACTGTGTAATGCATATTTTTGAAAATATAAGTGTGAAAGTACTTGTGTCAGAAGATGAAAAATCTTAAGCCCTTCTAGATAGATCTGAGCTAACCGAGATAGTTTGTACTTTAAAAAATTTCAAACTCATTTTCTTGAAATATTTTGAAGTTTCTTCTTAAAAATTTAAAACAAATTTTCTTACAATCAAGAAAATTATGTAAAATTTCTATTGAAATATTTTCATTCCAATAAAAACAAATTTTCAACTACTAATATTAACAAATATTCTATTGAAGTTTGCATTATAAAAAAAAAATTAAACTTATTCAAATCGATATTTATTATTATAAATTTAGATATACACATTTAAAATAAATATTTTGAAATACTAATAGAATAAAAATCTTTGATTTCATTATGTTTATAGTTCAAGTCGTATCAGTGATTCAACGACGCTTAATGAAATACAATACTTTGAAGAGGTTTTTATTGATCTATTAAAGCCATTCATAACATGTAAATGGAAATTAATAATTTGTTTACAATCTTAAATACGTTGAAGAATCAAGAAAAACAAATGCATTGACAATTAATTTTGTAATTGTAATTTTTTTGTAAAGTAATTACAAGATATAAAAAAATTAAAAAATATATTCAATTTTATACATTTTAATAATACAAAATGACTTTTAAAAATAATATTTTTTTTAGAACACTGAACAAATTTGAAGATCTTTAAAGCTAATTTTTTTATCTAAATAATTTTTTATTTTATTTTTGTTGATTTATTTTCTTTTATATATATATATGTATGTATACAGATCATAAAAAATTTGATCATAGAATAGTTAAATTGCAGATATAAGTTAAAATATTTAAATTAATAATTTATCTATTGTGAAAAAAAGCATTGAAATTTACGAACTTTAATAATAACGTTATATAAAGAAAGAATAATTTTATTTTTTTATTATGCAAAGTAATTGAAATGAAATTTTAATCTATTTGCATACTAATATTTCATAAAATTAAATTTACTCTAAAATGTTACACTCAAAATCAATATTTACGTGTTACTTTAAGTATGCATTTACCATTTTGTTAGGAAATATAAATTGATCTACATTAAATTACTAGAAGTTATTGAAATCATGTATTTTGACTAGTAAAATAAGCTTTAAAATCTTTTTATTTGGCACTAATTAAGTTTATAAAATACAAGTAATTATTACTCGAGCCATTTAATCTGTTGGTCAATTTTATTTGAAAGTAACTCTAATTGAGCTTTAAAATTTATAACACAAAACAATGCCTATTTAATTAAATTTATAGCGATGTTAATATTAAAATTTTTAATCGTACTATAAATACGAATACGAAGACAATAAAACATTGTAATTATGAGACGACCGATGCATAAATGTAATATGCAAATATTAATTTGAAATTATGCATATAGAAGTAGTAATGATAGTAACTAAACTTCAGTAACCTCGGTTGGCCAAAATTTTGTAACGTTATTCCAGTCTTTCACTATTCTGCAGAGTATATATTAGCGAGTGCACGTGCATGTATTAGGTCGGGTTTGGACAGACGCTCTAACTGAAGAGACCACGCCCCGGCGCCTAAGAAAAGCAGAGGAATATAGTGCAGAAAAAGCCATCTCACAACACATCCCCACAAGGGAAATAACTCGTATAAGCTCTGTATTACATGACCTGAATGTTTACGATATGCAATGGGATAATAGAAGAGAACGCGGATCATCCTCCCTTCGTCCTTTCCTACCCATCCTGGAAAATGCATGTGCACCAGCTCCGATCTTCCTACTATTTTACGATTGATTTGGCCGGTTTCTATATCTCGACTTTAAGACAAGGATTGTGCACAAAAGAGTAATTTCTTTACACTTTGATTTTGAATGGTACTCGGTGAGTTATATAGTTAAATAGTCGATACGTGAACCGATTCTATATTCGGAATTTATTACAACTTCTTATGCTGCGGGCACGCATTACAAAATGTCAAAGAGAATCACTTGATTATAAAGCGGATATATGTACATGTACATACTTATTTTCAAATAAATTCAAGTTATTAGAAATAAATCGTTTTTAATTCGAACGTCGATTAACTATTTAAAAATAATATGAGCCGCCATACTTTTCTTAAATATTCCGTGATGTAATGTATTCAAGAAATCATAATTCATGAGTATATTGGTTGGCAAAATTTGCTTTAAGGTCGTAGGGATCTAACTTTGTTAAAGGAGCTGTGAAAGACCGCTTAAAAGATTCAAAGAGATGGAACAAGTTTAAGCAACGACTATCGTCAAATTATGCCTCCGGAAGTTTCTGATATTAAAGATAATAAAACTTTATTATTGTAATGCGAACATTAGCAGACCTCACGAAAATATAATTACTAAAACAGTACTTCATATTTTTTGAATATATTATTCATTCAAAAAATTAGCTTTAATTTATGCGAGAATAATACAATTTTTATATACTTAATTAGGAAAAATTATAATAAATAATGCTGTACAGGGAGTTTCTTGAAATAGTTGTTTAAGGTATTTCATTTAGAACTTCTGTTCATTAATCATTATTAATGATTTATTATATAATAATTAATAAAGAATATTAATACGTGGATCATGTTGACGGAGATGGAATTTAATCAAATTCAATCATTCCAGTAATTTGCAGACAGCGAACAGATCTGGATAATTTCTATACTTTAGCTCAGTAATTCAGGTCTGGAACATCCTGTAAATGAAATTCTCGGCAAAGCTAAAAGTTTTTGCAATTAATAACGAATAAGAAGAATTGCGAATATTGAAAAGTTCTCTTACATTCAATATTTTTGACATGGTATAATATAGATGGTTGCACTTCCCATTGATTCTGATAACTACTAGAATTGGATGTCACGGACTTCAGCATTAAACTTCCTCCACTCACCTGGACACTTTAAATAGTACGATAATTCGGCGTCTATAGTCTTTGAATTAGGAGAAAAGATTGCCAGAAGTTCAATGTTGAAGGAGCTCAGAAGAGACACGTAATACAAACTAAGAAAGGAATAAGACAAATCCTTGGAACCAATTAGGAAAACTAGAACGGCGTAGCTATAAAACAAGCCTCGTTAAGCAAAAATATCAAGTTTTATCTGAACTGGACGAGCGCCAGCGTTTGAATGCATATAATCGCTTTGTCTCTCTCTCCCTCCCCTTTTCTCCCCCCCTCTCTCACTCACTCTTTCTATGTCTCTCATTCCTCGCTTTTGCTCCTCCCTGCAGTTTTACGCTTTCTTTTTTAACTATCCCTCTTTCTCACACTTACTCTTAGATCTTCAAACTTCGGCTTGCGCGATATGAACATTTTTCTATCGTTCTTTTTCTAACTTTGTTTCTTTTTCGTCGCAAATTTTTTCTTGCAAACTATGCTCTTTTTATTATGTTGAGCCCAAAAATTATGATTAGAATAAATTAACCTAATGAAAATGAATGAAAATTTCTATATTATATTTAAATAATAAGTTTTAGCCAAATTTTAATAATCCACGGATTTTAATTCATAATTTATTTATTAAAAACTTGATTTTATAAAACTATCATTTGAAAAAAAATTCAATTAATTTCAATTATTAATA
The DNA here is from genome assembly GCA_018907245.1 of Eupristina koningsbergeri. Lineage (NCBI taxonomy): Eukaryota > Metazoa > Arthropoda > Insecta > Hymenoptera > Agaonidae > Eupristina > Eupristina koningsbergeri. The sequence goes on from JACCHV010000041.1 coordinate 3,760,839, forward strand.
TTTAAGATAAGAAAATCACTTGAATCATGTATAAGTGATTTCATGTAATTACATTAATTTCTCTATGCTGAATTTTAATTTATAAAAAGTCAACGTTGCATTACACAGGTATTTTATACACTATTCTCTTTTTGAATATAAATAAAATGAAAATTATAATTTATTTATTATTAATTATTGAATACAGTAATTTTTAAATATAAATGTCATTAAAACCGCTAAATTTATTAGTAGAAAATATTTATATATTGCAGCACTTCGATCGAAAGGCAAATCAAACGCATCACTCTTATCGATAAATAGCACATACCCAACATCCACAATATAGATACATACAGGAGTCTTGTACGACACACAGACACGAACTTCCACACAGAACTTCCAACACTATGTGATTCGCATTTGAGTTTCCACACCATGAGACCCCCGAGAACCACTATAGTTACTACCCTTAAATACTCGGTTAGTAACTTATAGCTATGATTGGAATATACCCTCTATCAAACGTCTCTATCAGAAGTCACATTCTTAAAAATGACTTCTATATATAAATATACTTATATATGATCAATAATAATATATATTTTATTTAAAATAATTAATGATTTACGCTATGAATTATTTCTTTCTTAAAGATATTAAAAGTCTATATAAAGTACGTATATAATACTGAATGCCAATTGCACAAATATCTAATAATAAAATTAATTTTAAATTCAATTCTGAAGTCTTAATATATTATGTCAACATTGAAAAACTTATAAAACTAATATATAATATTATAAATTAATATATAAATATCACAAATACTTTATACAAATCTTTTCATTTATTATTATTATTATTATTATTATTATGTATATATATATTTCTGGTGTAATCAAAAAGGGAATTTTATTTTTTATAAAAAACCATATTTTATATTAATATAGCTATTACTATTTTTATTTTATTTATCGTATGTGTAAATACTTGTCCAAATGGGTTTTTCATCTTTCAAAATACATCTGTAAATCACATTTCGGTTTTAATTTGTTGGTACTAAAACTGAAACTGACCTTAGCTTAGAATTCATGTTTATAAATTTATTTAATTTTCTATTATGGCTTTATATAGTAGTTCAGAAATATTATTGATTTCATGAATATTGAGAAAATTCCATTAGCCATCCAAGTCATTTCAGAATCAACTGTCTTGACACTTATATCAAATCTAAAATACTCCAAGAAATTATATATCAGGAGCCGATTGATATATCAAGATCATTACCTACTTTTCAGATTGTTATCTTTTCTACTCTTTCAACGTTATCCTCGATTATCTAAGTGCTGTGGCACCCAAACCCATCTTCATTTGTAACATCTTTACGGTACTGTTGAAAGCCTACGCTACGACTCATAAACCTTTGTTTTGCTCATTCATTCGTACTAAAAGTAATATTTAACATTTATAAAATATTTTTATTAAAATATTTAATATATATATATATATATAATTGATTATTATTGAAAAGTTTACAGTTTGATCAATTTTTACGTAAAAAAATTAACAATAACTATAGAAGTACACCATATTAATGACTAACAGGATATAGATTATTCAATATAGATATTATTTTACGACTATTTTGAATCTTTACTAAAATATTTTTTGACATAAAAATTAAAAATTTTCGAATTAAAACATTATCACGAGAAAAAAGATTAAATTCCTGGCACTTTCCATGCATGGCTTTTACCTAAAGTATTATAGATATTGTGGACGGGTTTTTTTATATCTAAACAATACCACTTTTCAAGTTTTTACACTTTCTAATACCATATGAAATAAAGTATTTCAAACGCTGTAACGTTTAAAAGACCTCATAGGCTAATATTTAATAAACTAATATTTGTAAATTTTTTAAATTTATCATTTTTAAAAAATTTTTAGCGTTACAAAGCCATAAATTTATTTTTGAATATAAATTATTGATCATTTTAAATTATAAATTATGAAAAAGTATTTAAAAACAATTACAAAGTTTTTTAGCTTCAACATAAAAAATTAATGTCTTCATTATCCTTGTAATGTAAATTATCTTACTTAAAATAAAATAATATAGGGACAATTTTATTAAAAATACTCCTAGCATCAAAAACTTTAAGAGAAAAATGTAGCAAGTAACCGAAATTCTCGAGTAATAACGAACCCTGTAATAGTCTTAAATCTTTTTCAGCGAGGACTTCCATCTTCATTGCCAGCGAATCGTAAAAGCTCGCAATTGTACCATTTCGTGTGTAGGTCGCCGAGACAGAGTGCGAGAGAGAGAGAGAGAGAGAGAGAGAGAGAGACCGAGGCTTAAAGAGAGAGCCAAAAGTTTTTGAATCATCATATATATATATATATATATATATGTATATGAAACTGCACTATCTTCCTTTCGATCATTCCTGCAACCAGCATCCCTATACATGTGTAGAACGCGGGCAATTACACGCATGCGTACTAAATTCGCAAAACCATTATTCGGTGTTCGCGTTAGTATCGCGGGGGTGGTATCGCCTCTGCCGCTTTTCTTGTTTTTCTCAGATAACACGCGTCTACGACAGAATTGCGTATATTCCACTTTATTTATCATAGCAAGTCCAGAAAAATTATTGCCACAAAATTCGGTGTTTATATTTTTCAGAAGGCTCTAAAAAAAATTTAAGCGTGAACTGATATTTTTTATTTCTCATTTTCTAGTTTATCTCTGCATGTTTTACAATATAATACAACATTCTAGCCTAAATTTAAGATGAATTACAAGGTATTTGGAAAACGATATTTTTTTATTTGAATAAAATATAATATTAAATTATTGAGCTCGATACTTTATGGTATCGATATATTTAAGAATTGGCTAAAAAATATTTCTAGGTCGTATTCGTGATTTTGAGTAAGAAATTTCCTATTATTTTATGTCAAAAATACAATGCTACTTCATGAATATAATTTTGTAATATTATTAAATAAAAAACTGTATTTTCAGAACTAGCAAGTTTATATTTTCTACTTCATTATATATTTTTGTATATTTTTTTTAATGTTAAATAATTGGTTTAAAAAATTATACATTAATCACTTTTAAACAACAGCATAGATAATACTGAGAAATGTGTTTGTAAAATGTACAATTTTATTTTAATAAATTTGTCGTACAACCTAATAAATTACTGTTTAGATCTCAAAACAATTCTTTTATAAAATTATTTTCCATTCAAATATATGCCAAATATTTTTAGCCATTACTTTTAAAATGTTTTAGTTTCGTATTTACAGAATAATTATGTAAAGTAAAAATAAAGCTTTTACTTACTATCACTAAAGAAAAATTTTTAGTTAAATATTATTATAAAATTTATATAAAAAACTAATGAACACTTTTAATAATACAATATATTATAAAACTCTACTCTGTTTTCTCAATGAGCAATTCTTATCTATTCTTAAGATTCTTTTCAACTTTCTTTTATTAAGATTTCAAAATAGAAATAAAAAAAATTGAAATAAAAGATAAATTATAATAAGTTCATTTCACTTGACGTTAAATATACTTTAGGCTTACTAATATAGGCATGCAAATAATCATACTGTAATAAAATGAATGAATACGATTCAATATCAATGTAGTGTATTGATATATATTATATAATATCACATTTTTAACTCTTCCTTTTTTAATTTAACTAAAAATTGCTGAGACGTTTTCAAATACAAAGAACAGCAAATTTTCGTTTCATCTTTTCATCAACTACATCTTTCTTTCTTTTACCTTTGTATTTTCTCAAGAAGTCAGCATGACTGCTCTCAACAGCAAGAGTTCAATCGCGTCAAAAAATTCAAAGGAAATTTTTTTCTGTGGTATATATATACATATGTCTCATTTTTTTTTGTTTTTTTTATGTAAAATTAAAGAAATTTATATGAAACCTAATTTTTTAAATTATAACTTTAATAAAATAAATACTTTTAAAAATATAGTATGAGTAAAAATAAAGTTAAATTCCAGTGAAATTCCAATTCAGTCTATATTTAACATCATTAAATTGTTAAAATTGAAACAATGTTAATATCAAAATACTTTATACTTACAATATTTCAATGCAACTATTACTTTCTTTGCTTTAAAGATATAGAGAACAATAAATGGTTTTTAATTTTATACTAGTGTCAATGTAGTATGATAAGAGTTAAACTTCTGTGCTTAATTTTCTTTTCCAGAATATATTTACAAAATATGCAAAATATGTACCTACTAAATGAACAAAATACTTATTCAAAAATTAACAAAGAAAAACAGGATTCATTCACCAAAAGCTTTTACAATTTTTCAATAAATTCAAATGTTTTAAGTAGAGATAATTGTATCTTTCTTTTAAAAATATACTTTTTTTTCAAAAGATAATTTATATCAATAAATTATAAATTACGTAATATAAAACTTTTAGAATTATTTTTATGCAGATGAATTTCATAATTATATAAAAAAAAATTATTTATAAAATTATATATATATATATAATATATAATTTTACTTGCTGATTACAATTTTTTTAATTTATAGAAAATATTTATAATCAATCATATAAAAATATATAAACTGAAACTATTTAAAGCATAGGGTTAAAATCTTTGAATACAGAGTACAAAATCATTAAAGTGAAAGCATCCAATTTTAAAATAGACAAGATTAAAATATAATTAATACATTTGTATACAAGCCATAAATTTTGAACATGTTTTACTTTAATATTCTATTGATAAAGTATCTAGTAATCAATATTTACAATAAATCCAGAAATAATTAAATATAGTTGTTTTTATTTTAAAATAAAAGTTATATTTCATTTTAGTAAATAATAATAAATAAATTTTTTTTTACTCCCATGAAAATATTATATTAATTTATTTAAAGGAAGCTTTTATCATATATTGGAATATTAAATTTCATAGTTCACAAAAAAACTCGGAAGTATATAAATCTATTAAAAAATTATGTAGAAATTATGCAGATTCGTTATTATGCGAAAAAACTGAATTATCAAAATTTAAACGTTTTAATAAAAAAGTTCTTTGACTTCCTAAAAATTTTATTAAAAGTTACAAAATTGTTATAAGCTGTCTAATTAAGTAAGATATACATTAAAATAAGCAGAATATACTTGAAATTAAAAAAAAGACAGTGAATTTATACGCAACCAACATAAGAAAGGTGTATTCATTAGATTTATTTGAATTTCTTCTCACAATGGAATTATAGGTAACAAACTACCAGATTTAGCTAAAACTGCAAGTAATGACAGTACTACATTTTAAAAAAGTGTACTATTTACTTGTTTATAATAACACTTCAAAAAAAAAACATATGTATAGTTATAAGGAATTTATACGTTAAGTGGCCATTAACAAATTAAATGATTTCTTTAAAAATTATTTTAATGAAAGTTCAACAAATGGGTTTGATAATAAAAATCTTCATCGTAATCTTATAGTTACAATTAATAAATGTAAATCAAATCATGATAATTTGGCTACGTCTCTTACAAGGGTAAACCGCATCTATGATCCACGGTATAGATGCCAGAAATATGATGAGGATCTTGAGTATATCTTTTGGCAATGTTTTTTTTACAAAAAAAAAATGAAATGTAATGTTAATAAAATTATATAAGCTAAAATTTCAACTCGCGATGAAAAATATCAATTATATTAACTTAACTAAATATACTAGACTCTAAATTTATCATTTGAAAAATTTTAATCTAAATTTATAAAAATACAAATTAGATATTATTGCTCATAAATTGTTATCTGTAAGCATATAATTGTAAAAAATCTCCATTTGAAAGATTTGAATGCAGAATAATAAAAAAAACAGTAAAATACATTTCATACTTTGTAATAATAAAACATTTGATTTAGTTATTAAATTGCTTAAATTTATTACAGAGAATTAAGAGACAGCCCTCGTCTTTATTACTAATTGTATAGTTGATGGTTTTTTTGTGATACAACGCATATCTTAATAACATGTAAAATAAAAAATATAAATATATAGAAAAAGAACTCTTACACGTGTTAATCTCCATTACGGTTATGTATACCTTCATAATAAAAAATCTAATCACAGAGTTATATTAGAGACATAAAAATAAATCACAATTAAATAGCTGTATAAGCGTGTATAAAATTATAATTCTGAATATATTTGTATTTTTATAATTAAATCCCATGGACATAAGAAAAAATAATCTATATTGAACTAATAAACTTTATTCATCTACATGGTCTGTCTGGATAGTAAATCCAATTTATTATTTTGAAGTTGCTATTGGTCCTTGCGATTTGTGAAAAGTATAATATGCGGTGGAGTTTTTTTCTTATGTTTCTTTTTTTTTTCTTTTTGATTAAAGTATTTTACTTCGCGCGAAGCATGTTATCCAATCTTGCAATACATCACGATGAACTGTCTATTGGAATGGCGTTATATGATAAAATTTAGTGTGCTATTTGGTAAAAACACTGTGAAGATTTTTAAGAAAGTTTTCTAAGGGTAACTGTATGCAAAGTTTGATGAATTCAAGGTATTTTAATTACCATGACTCTTAAATAATGATTTAAACTAAAAATTTTATGCACACTTTGTCACATTTTATCAATTCGGGCTATTTTTTGGTGTTAAGAATGGGGCTACCTTTCTGAAAGCCTTATCAGATTTTTTTCAATTACGATTTAAACAAAATTTTATTCTTAAAGATTTTTTCAACATTTAAGTCTCTACAACATTTTATCAAACCAAAAACAAATTTTTAATGCGTAAATCTGTTCTAAAGTCGCTCCCTCAACCTGTGTTACAAGATTAAAAAACAAGCTTTGCACAAGTGAAATTATACTGCTCCTAATAATCGGAAAGAAAAAAAAAGAAACAAATAGAAAAATCGCCTCCGCATATTTTAAGACCTCTCCCAAATTGCTAATACCAATAGCGACTTCAAAAATAATAAACTAGGTTTCCGTTCCGGACACACCATATATTTATAAATTTGATGTTGCTAAGCTTATTTTTATTTAATTTTAAGTAATTGTATACATAATAGTTTCATTTTTTTATTTATAAAGAGACTGGGATATATAACATATTTTTCAAAGTAGAAAAAATTTCATCATAACATTCTAATTTTATGATTAAAATTTATTTTTTAATATCTTTGGAGTTTGTTATTTATTCTATGTAATATTTAAGTTAAATTTTGATTATATTTTTGTCAAATTCTTTATTACATTATCACAATTCTGGAGATTAGTATTTTTAACAGTTCAATAATATAAAAACGAAAGAATGAAACTTAAGGAAAAATTATTTTAATAAAAAAATAATTACATTAAAAATAATATAAAATTTTCATATCAAGACTATTTAGAAATCAACGAAAGATCGAATGCAATGAAAATGAACAATATTTAACTATATTCAAATATTATTAAATGAGTATGATTCAAAATGAATTTAAGAATATATTTGCATTTTTGTTTATTTGAAATTATGAGAAGAAGAAAAATATACAAATTATAGAAAACAAACTTATATTAAATGAAACGTTGAATCTATTTGTAATATAACATAACATTTGATCAAAAAGATGAAAAAAGGAAAGTGTAAATGATATATAAAAAATTATTAGAAAATTCCTCAAAACACAAAAATAAAAAAATTAAGATATATAATAAATTAGATAAATGTTGAATACATAGTAAGAAAGAAACTGAAGATTTTTAATCTTTAAAGTAACAAGTTGAAATTTAACGTGTTATATAAAAAAAAAAAATAATATATATGTATGCTATTAAGAAAAAATAATAATTTTCTGGTATGCTAAGTTTTATTATTACAATATAAAAATATACAAATATGTAAAATTAAATAAATTTATAATACTCGTGAAAAAATTTAAATTTAAATAATATTCTAAAAAATGTAAAATTTTCACAAAATCTAATATGTACATTTTTTAATTATAAAAAAAGATAAAAATAAATAAATTTCTATAATTAAATGATTTCTTTAATCATATTTAACAATATCAATATTTATAACTTAAATTAAATATAGTTGTATTATTATTTATAAAACACAATTACGCAAATAAATTTGTATTTATATGCCTTAAATGTAAATAGCGAATCTATAGTTTTTATTTTTGTTATTTCATCTTAATTTTATAATTTATAAAATATATTAAATAATACTATGATTTTATCGACACCAATAGACTCAACAACGTCTTTTACATACATAGTATTTTTTAGTTGTAACTCTCCGATTAATAGTAATAATTTGTTTTAATTTATATCTTATTTAATGAATATCATAAAGTAATTTTAAGTTTACTTGTATGCCTTTACTATCTTAAAATCCATATTAAACTTTCATTTAATTTTTATTATAATGCTTCATATTTAATGATATATTCAAATTATAAATTATACAGGTGTTTAAACGAATATTTTTTTAGTATTAATATATATTACTCTTTTCAATACTTATATTTTTATTCTAATCATATTTTTTATATTCTTAAATAAGATTTTAATTAAATACTACTGGACACTTATTACCGTATATTTCATTAAAAATGTATTCACATTAATCATTCAAAAAATAAAGTACTAAAGGCTGTAGAAAATCATGTTATCAGAGCAATAAATATTATAAAGATGAGAATTATCAACTTATGTATATCTACCTTTTTTAGTTGGTGGACGAACCACAAGAGTGAATGCTTAAAAATACATTCATACAAGAACTATAAATGTAGTCAATCACTATCAAAACTACGAATAACTCTAGGGAAAGTCGTCGCGGTTAAAATACAATGAGAATATCTACCTCTTGGGTATTTTAACTGTAGTAGAATATTTTTTTGCAGATTCTGATCAACAGATACTTTCTTTTTCATTATCCAGAAAAAATATGAGTATCCTAGAAAGCAGAAAGTAAGACAAATCAGCAATGATTGATAATGTAACAATTGTAAGATGCTTTTATTTAGATTATGAAACAACCACAGAATTTTTTATGTTCCTTTTTATGACATCGTAAAAATATATTTTATGCTTTTATGATATTTGAATAATGAAGTATATTTCATTTATTAGTATATGAAATTATAATTTTTATACTGCTGTGATTAAGTAAGTAAAATATTATTAGTATATTTATTAGTATATGAAATTATAATTTTAGTACTATTATTATTAAGTAAGTAAAATATATTAATTAAAGTAGAGTGATTACTTAAATAAAATTTAAAAGTAAAACTTCAAATAATGTCACCGAAAAAATTAAATTATAAAGAATGTCTTAATTCTTATGACAAATATATTCTTATATTTTTATTTTTAAGATTTAAACAATGTATAAAATAATATTAATTGATTTATTAAAACATTTATTTCAAAAAATTTTTTATCATTTTGTCATTTTTTTAGTATTATTTAATTTACCCCATCCAATAATTTGCTCAAATTTCTTTTTACAGTTGCAGAAATAAAAATTATTAAATACCATTTAAACTTCAATATTGCAATTGTAAATTTTATTTCCTTTTAAATCACTCTCGAATAGTTATTTTTATTGTTTAAAATAAAATAAAAAACCATTTTCAACTTGTATTTAAACAGTAAATAAAGTTTTGAATGTCACGTTTGCAAATAAAAGTAAAATTTTTTTATACAAAAATATAAAAAGTATGTTTCTGAAAAAAAACTGTAGTTTAATAATATCATGCATTCAAGATATGCTTTTTAAAACAATTAATCAAAATTGAATAATATAAATTGACAAATATTATTTTTCCATATTTTCTAAGGGAAAATAATTCAATAATATTATATTTTTGTGCTCAACACTCATGATTACTAAAAAATTTAGTGCATTCTAGTAAGTATATTTACTCTGTCGTCTCCATGAGTTCGGTTATGCGTATTAAATAAAACATTCTCGAGCCTTTTGAAAATTTTGTGCATCGAATGGAAAATGCCACGGTCACAGCATCGCTGAGTCACGCACTCTTATACTTTTAGAGGAATATTTTCACCTAGATCCACTCATTCTCACTTTATCTATATATTGGCATGTATCTTTTTTCTCTTTTTATCTATCTTTTTTATCTCACTTTCCTTCTCTTCTTTCTCTTTTTCAATTTTTCATTATTCGATTTTACGCTCCTTTATATTCAACTCATAGCCAACAGTGCTGCACGTGGATGCGCACGCACACTTCACCTTCACTTCGGATAGGCACTTTCTAGAAAGATTCAATGCAGTTTATTTACAGAAAGAAATAGAGAGAGATAGATAGTGAGAGAGAGAGAGAGAGAGAGAGAGAGAGCGAGAGGTGCTGCAAAGACGTTATTTCGGTAAATTTATGGATATTAAAGGGGATTTTGCGGCGTTACTGGGAATCGATGAATTCCCACAGGAACCTTCACTTTGCGATTAACCCGTACATTCTTCTTAAGATAAAAGGACTTCTCTTCGGAATAATAATGTATATACAATATAGATATTAATTATTTTTATTACTGCAAATAAAAAATCATGCAATAAATTATCATAGATATTTTAAACAAAGAAAAAATATTTTATACATTTGAATAGTATGGATCAAAAATTTCTGTATGTAATCATTTATTTTAACTTAATAAATTCGATATGCAGTAAATTCTATTTTTAAAATATTAATTGCAGAATGCGAAAAGTTAATAAGCAAATATATATATATATATATATATATATTGTTAATATTGAATGTTGTTATGTACTATGTAATGCATTGATCAATAAATTAAGAAACCGCTCTATGGTTACTCTCTTGAATGCGATGACAAATTGCAACAGCTGCACAGTAAATCAATGAAAGTCAAATATATACAATTCAGTTTATATTCAGAATCATTCACCTTTTAGTACTTGCACTACAGATTAATCATGTAGGAAATAATAGTTTAAACAAGTTTTTCTAGTTGTACTATTATTCAGTATTTAAAAAAAATATAGTTTAATAAAGCTAGTAAATAACACATAATATACAAATTAGTTGCCTGTAGCAATTGAAAATGAGTAAAATTGAAATAGCATAAATAGTTCAACGCTTAAATATTTATAGGAATTGTCTACAAAGTTTTAAATAAAAAAATATTAAAACACATTTTACTAATAATTTAAGTTTATTACTGTTTTATAAAAGTATTATATTTTTCAACGAGAGTCAAGCAAAAAGTTAGATAATCAGACCTTTGTATCTAGTTTGATAGCCATTTAGCGAAAAGATTTGCCGACTAGTAGAAGTGCAAAACCAGAGGAGCAGAACAGTTATTTGAGCTGCGGTGCACATAGGGCCAATTATTCATTTTCCCAACTGTTGTGACAGTGGCATATAGAGATCCAAACTAACCTGGTCCCGAATATATAAGGAGAAAAAGGGGTACCCAAACGGTGATACTTGGATTTTATTCAAATAAATGTCGGTGTCACATCTCCTGCTCATCTAATTCACGTACATATACTTATATAAAGTTAAATACATTTATCTGACGCAGACACATCCTCGTATTGAATAGATCAACCTTTTCACGTTCCTCATATTCCATAGGATTTGTGCACAATTTTCTATACAATGTTAAACACGGAAGATAAATGAAACAAAAATATTGTGAATTAAAAGAAATATATCTATTGAAATAATTTATAAACGTAAAAATCTGATACATACTAAAGATACAGTTGTGAATTTTATTCAAATTTCATTGCGAAGAACAGATTTAGAAATATCTAATAATTAAATAGATAATAATAAAATTAAGAAATAATGCTTTATTTAAAAATATCACTTTTAAAATAAATTTTTAAAATATAATACTGTCAGTGGTGATAATCTACTTTTTTACAAACTATTTTTTACAATTTTTACCTTGTGCTAAAAAAGGCAATTGTTAAATTTTACACGGAAATTATTTCGAGGATTTATGTGCATGAACATTATTTTTCATAAACTCTTAATGAATAGCAAACTTAAAATTCTCTTTATTATTTTACCTTGTCAAAATAACAAAGAATGTGAAATAATTTAAAATAAGCTTCAATCAATTTAAATACATAATTGCGTATTATACAAATAATCTTAATTCCTGCATTTACACGGAGAAAATTCTTCCTTTAAGTATTCAACATTTCATAGAAAGCTTGAAATTACAATCAGTCTTAACAAAATACTAGAAAAACATTTGTTTGTTTCCTGGCTTTTTTTCTATTATTTATCGTACCATGGAATAGAACTAAGAGGATGAAAGAAATACGAGGATATCGGAAAGGAGCCACATAACTCACGAGACTATGCAACAAACTCGAAGAAACGCCCACAGAGTGGAAATGGACGACATCCTGGGCGGTGACGGGCTGTTCGACCAGGCCAAACGTTTTCCGATCGGTCAATCCTTAATCTCATGCCGATATGTTCCGTTCCAAAACCAAATGCATTCGTGTTGAGGGATCCCAATGATGATATTATCCTCAAACTCTTGCGTCGCATCAGATTACTTTACGATTCTTCAATGTCTTTTTCTTTGATTTGTTCGATGATTCTAACTTCCCATTTATACTGATTAAGTGCATAATCATCACGTAAAACATTAGAGTATAAGGCATATAACATGGAAATGTCCACTATAAACATTTTAAAAGTTTCAAGACTAATTGATGAATCTTTCGTTGCAGGTGAAATTACAAATAGCTATCCTCGAAAATTTGTTTTTTATTTCGTAAAAATGTGAAATACCCAGTCATTCATATTACATTTAATAGAAATAGTAAACATTTGTAAAGGAATTTTAAGAAATTTTAAATTTTAATCCTAAATTTTAAGCATGTAAAAGGTTTGAGAGAAAAAAACATCATACATAATTTTATTTTGTTATATATATTATTTAAGTGCTTTTAAGTCTATTCATTAGAATTATGTTAAATAATTAACACAAAGAATATTAATATGACTATAACTATTTAATACTGAAAATTAAATAAATAAATTAGTTTTATTTTTTGCAATTTAAAAGGATTAAATACACACGCTCGTTCGTATTAATATACTCGACTTTATTTAGTCACATATTTCATTGCTTATTATTGCTCATTATTGTTTTGGTTAAACATAAATTTTTCATAAGATAACAAATATTTTTAAAAAACTTCATTTTTTACTTTAAGAAATATAATTATATAGATATATAGATATATATATATATATATATATATTTCTTAAGAAAAATATATTATAAATATTTTAATTAATGATTAAAGCGATTGTAAAATAGAACAAAGAAGGAAGAGAAAAAGGTTGCTTCTAATTCAATTGGGCTATAAATGAAGTGTTGATTTCATAGTTATAGATTGCTAATTTATTTAACGAATAATATAAAAAATCTTAAAAATCTTAAAAAGTATTAATATCTAATTGTAAAATCATAAAATTTTAATATCAACCTTAAAAAAAGATTTTCGAATAGTAAATTACAGTAGCGCCACTTGACATGCGCCTCGACGAGCGAAATTATCAAGGGGAAGTGGTGTCCACTCAGTTGTTGCGTAATCATTGATGTATATATCCTGTACTGAATCTTGATTGCCGCGATGTTATCTCAATCAATTCATGCCCTTTTATTGGCGCATATACAGTTGCGTGAAGAAATTTGTGGTAGAAATTTGGGATAAAAGAAAAAGCAAATTAGGTTGCAAAAAATATTCACATTTTTATTTTATTTGAAACCTCTTTATTACCCCTCCCCAAAGTGATTTGTGCTATCGTTAACATTATCACTAGATATATTCTTTGTATCTGATAAGCACTGAACTCGAGCAGAATTTCCCTACAAATTACTCAGATACTCCAGGAATATTAAAGAAACACTTTTTACTTGAGTTACCAACCACTATAAAGACTTCAACGCATCAAAAAAAGATAAAATTCGCATAACTATCTTCCTATTATGATATATTCTTACTTCAATAAAAATTTCAAAGTTAAAGTAGGCAAATCCCTATCCATGCAATCAATCTCTGTTAAAAACTCCTGGAATTCCAAAAATATGTCCACAACTTTCTAGCTATTCTATTATATAACCAGTGATGTTGAAAGTCCATTGTAAGAATGGTTTTATCCTTATTTACACATTAATCTCCATACATATTTTATACATAGTTCTTCATAGCAACATATTTAGCTTATTTTTTTTTTTTTTTTTACTTAATATCGATTACTGCAACTAATACACAGCATTTCTCTTAAAAGTTAAGGTTTGTCACCTTACATAAAAGATGATCCTATTTATGCAATGCAGTAACTCAATTTTTAATACAAGTAATGTGCATCTAAGAAAAATTTAATAAATAGATAAACAATAGTGTTTTGCCGTATAAAAAATAATTATAGAAAAATCTTTCCAAGGCTAATAGCTTCGTTAAAATAGAATAACGTTGGTAATTAGGAGGACAAAATTTCCTAGAGTGATATCATCGATATAATTGTAACACCTTATCATCTCGTCGCTAATTACCCATACCTTACTATCAAACTCAATTAATATAGTAATTTATGTTCGAATTTTAATTATACGTTTAAACATCTTTATCTTTCTACTTTTTGCAAGGTAAATATAACATAAAATTTGAAATTTTATTTATTAAAATCTCTATATTTTATCTTAAAAAATTCCAAATAAATAATTTCTATAGATTCTATAGTGTTACTTTACAATTTTTAATAAAAAGTTTTTTTAAGTATTTGCTGAGTTAATTCATTAATGATTATTATAAATTTAGTTTATGTTGATTTTTTTTAGTTTAAAATAATAATAATTTTTTCTGAGTACTGTGTTTTTTTCTCAAGTGAATAGGAAAAAGTACATTTGAAATATTATACATTTTATGATACTGTAGCATTATTATTCAAATTTTGTATTATTACATTCAATTTTTAAGAAGTCATCAAAATTATGAGAATATCTTATATAAATAATATTATATACTTTAAATTAAAATATATTTTTTAAATAAGTATATTATACAATTAAATTAAAGTTATTATCAATAATTGAGGATATTCTATAACATGCTCGTTAGTTTAGTTTTTATGTAGTTTGCATAAATAATTTATCTAAAGAAATGGAAATTTTGAGACTTTTTTATCTGAAAAATTAAAGTTCTTATCTATAGTATAGCTAAAAAAAATATTCTTAAAAATTTTATTACATCTGTCAAGTCATATAATTTCGCAATTAAAATAAAAAATGTAATTCATCATTACACAATAATTATAAAACTTTTAAATTTCTCTTTTCTTATATAATTCTCATTAAACATATTCAGATAATTTAAATTTCTATCGTTTATTTCTTAAAATAACAACTATTTTAAGTAAAGATTTAAACCGATTTATAAGAAATTTTTTAATACTATAAGCATAATAGTAAAAACGTACTTTTCTACGTCTGCAGGTAAAATAAAAAGAATTTAAATCAAAAATAAAAAGGAAAAAACGTAGAAAATTGCTGACTATTAAATAAAAAAATTATTGAGTAAATAGAAACGAAGAAGAAATCGTCTTTGTACTATTGCAATGTTTCTTGGTGATTGCTTCCATGAATTACTAGATTACTCACTAATTATATCTTTCACTCTTCTTCTAGAAATATACAGAAGGTTATAAGACATACTAAGTTATTAGAGATAATTTTAAGAATTATTTACTTAACGATAGAGCATGAAATAATTATTATTAATTATTTTTTTTATTCTAAGAACTTCAAAATTTAAATAACTACACTCAAAAAAATTTTTTTTTGAACTTGAAAAAAAAACGTTATTCATTAAATAATTATTTTAAATATGCTAGAATAATAGGTGAAAGAATAATTAAATTTAATATTGAATCTATGAAAATACATTTGTTAATTTCTTTTTAATATTTACTAACTTCCAATAGAATTTTAAGCTAATAATACATAGTATTTCTAACAATAATTTAATGTATACACTCTTTAAAAATATACATTTATTTTATTAGAATTTAATATGTTAAAATTATAGATACATGTATATACATATATAATATATATATATATAAATACACATTCAACTATATTGTATATAATTATATTGCAATATTTAAAAATTTCCATTTAATAATCTTACAATTTTTTAAAAACCAACAACTACTATTTGTTTTTTTATACATAGAAAAATATTTAGTTTTTCTTGAAATACAGTTTTAAATATTTCATAGCTTTGCATTAAAATATTTCTATTTTATATGACTTTATACTAAAAATATTATTGAATATTATGGTATAGTATACAATATTTTTTACAAAAACAACTGCGTCTATTAACATCGAATTATTATATCTATTTTATTCAACTACATAAATTTTCATTTTATATTATATTATATTTGTTAAAATGTCTAAGTCCAACTGTTGTTTATTTTTTTTATCTTTTTAGAATACCTTATGAAATGGAAAATATATAAATGTATTATATATATATATATAATATTTTATTGTAGATAATTAAATTTTTAATATTAGTGTATATATGAATGACTATTTTATTTTCTTCTGTAATATATCTTTTGAAATATTTTAATGTTTCTTTTAGCAGGATACTTTTTTCTTGAATAGCTTTAAACGTTATTTTTATTGTTTAAATCAATAATTTGATAATGATATTTATAATAAATTTAAATTACTATGTAAGAAGGAAAAAATTATAAATATTTTTAATTTAATCATATTTTATAATTATATTTTACAATTAGTATTACCAATAAGTAATTGTAATTTAGTAAGAAGTAATAAATTAAATTATTTATACATGTTCATTTAATGTATCATAGTTACCAAATAAATTAGAAAAATTTGTATAAATCCAGATATAATTACTTATTGAATTAATAATGATTTTTATTATATGATATTGTATCTGAATACATATATTAGAGTGTAATTCAATATTTTAAGAATAGTATTATATATTTTAAGTTTAAATTTATTTTTATTTTATTAAAAATTTTTAAGTTAGTATGATTTGATTAAATAATATTATACGTATTTAATAAATATTATATACACGTATATATTAAAAATCATTATTAATTGCGTTTATATATTAAGAAAATTAAATATTTCTTTTACTCTCTGCTTATTTTTCACTGGCTATTAATCTTTTTCTTATTATCTGACAGAATTTAATATTAGGTAACTAGATTTTATTATGTATCTTTATACATGATTATGTTTATCTTGTTTTTTAAATCCTATTTTTTAAAAAAAAAACAAAAAAAAATTAACAAATAAAATATTTATTATATAAGAACTATTAAAATTATTTGTATTATTCAACAATACTATATACGATCAATTAAACCCTTGTGTATATCTATGTGTTTGTATACATATGGACTTGTAAAAATTTTAGACTGCTGCATATTTGATTTTAATTTGTAACATTTAGAATACTTTTATCGTTTTACCTACTTTTTCCTTTTACTCATTCTCTTTGAGATTGGTATAGGGAAACGTTAAAATATTACTAAAACGCATTCGCACGTTACTTAAGCCGGCGTAACTTACCCTTAGACAAACAGAAACTTTCTATTTGAAGTGCACTATAGACATGTGAATGTATACGCGTATTCGTAAAGAAAAATTCGTAAACAAGAAGGGAGGAAGAGACAGGGAGAGAAACTAACTGAGTAAGTAACATGGATAAAAGTGAAACAACAAAAACAGAAGAAATTGAGAAAAAAGAGTGAAAGTAAATACTTGTATAAATATATTGAAGAGAATACTTAATTTTGATTTAAACTTGGTTCAAACGAGTAAATCATCACTAATTATACAAACAAAATTGATGAATAAATAACATTTTTAATTCAACTTGACTAAATTCAATTTAAATTTAAATAATATATTGAGCTAAAAATTGTATAAAAATTAAAAATTTTTGAAATATATATATAATATTTTGTCTATTTACTGCAAATATGAAATAAACAGATTTTTTTAAATAATTTAAAAAAATACTATCTTACTTCTTATGCAAAGAATTCTCTTTATTATATTAATCTATTTTATTTAAACCTGCATTGTATATTACGTATATATAACTTTGATGTAATAAAAACCATAAATAATGGATGACTGTAGTATCTCATAATAAAAATCAATAAAATTTAAAATATTGATAATCTTTAAGTTTGTTTAATGAGCTTATTGAATATTGAATAAATAAACTTATATTATTAAATACCTATAATACCATTATTGATGGTTTTAAAAAATATATATCTTTTCAATTTATGTTATTCCTTTACCTATAATAAATATAATGCAAGTATAATTTCAGGAATGATAATATGCGATGAAATGCGTAAATAATATTAATTAAAAAAACTTATTATGTGATTAGTGAAAACAAAGTATTATCGCGTGATCTCTTCATATATGGGAAAACTTCAATCCACTTATTATATTAAAATAATAAATTATGATTAATAAACAAAAAAAAAAATAAAAAAATAAAAATTCTTTTATTAAATATCAACATTTAACAATACTTTAAAAAAAAAAATTACATTCAATGAATTTTTATCCTTTTTCAATTAATATTTTAATGCTTTATTTGTATTTTAATATTTATTTGTCTGTTTATGTTGGAAAGAATGAAGGATAATAATTTCTAATGAAACGACAGTTTTCCATATTAAATAATAACAGTGATCTTCATTCTGTCATAAATTTTCAAACGAAACCCCTTGAGAAATAAAAGCTTTTACTTAAACATAAAAATTATCTGAAAATCCATTTGGAGAAACCATCATTTATTGTTAATTAACAGTGTGCGATGCAGAGTGCGGAGAATGACAATTTGTAAATAGTGGAAATGCTAATTAAGGAATAATCGAAAACACGGGTGATTATAACAAAATCCCAATAGAGTCGCGGCTGATCTTCGATGGATGCATACACCTAGAATCACATAAACGAATTGAGTGCAGATTTTTATAGAATCGAGTAGTGAGTATCAATTGCGTCGTAGATCGCGGATTGATCGATGGATCATTCGTCGATTCCTCAAGATCACTTTCGCACCTCGAGCCACAATAGAGCTGTGCAGCTCCCGAGAATGGAACGTTTCTTTGGACCAACAATTTAGGGTTCGGTTTTACGTCAAACTTCCCGGATGATCGATTGCGCAGCAATAAACATGATTCAGAAGCTCTGACCGCGGGCACAAATTGCCGAAGGCAAAGGTTTGTTTACACGTCGATTATATCTACCGCAGTTTCGATCTTCTTTTATTTTCTAATATCTGAGCTGTGAGCGAGGCTTGTGATTAATGAATATATTGGTTCTCGATTGTGGTTAGTGGGAGGCTGGTGCAGCTTCGCGTTACTCGACGTATTTGTGCTCAAGATATTTGATGTGTATTACTACGGCATCGCACTGAAATGAAGAGCAGAGAATGGATGGAAGAATTTGCTGACGGTTCGAAATTAACCTTGCAAAAACTTTAATATTTTCAATCGTTATGAAGAAAATGATTGATTGGGTTTAGTTAATATTTTCAATTATCTTTAGCAACATGCCCAAATCACACTGTATCTCAAAATTGTGTTGAAAAAAAAAGGTAAAAAAAAAATTTGATTCTTCATACTACAGGTTGTGTAAATTAAATTTTATGAATAAATGCTTCATCAATATAATAAGTAAATTCATCAATTTAATAAGTAAATCATTTCAATTAACATTCAAATTATTAAATATATCATTAGAGATTGTAATTTTCTCATATATTTCATCAAAACAAATCATAAATTTCAATTCAAAACTATTATAAAACTTTAAAGCTTTTTTTTTCTCAAATGTAAATATTAATTTCTTTTACACCATTAATGTATTATTATTAATAATCGATATGATTTATGAAATATATAAATATCAAGCTTTTTAAGGAATGCGAATCTCGTAAAAATCATAAAATCGTAAAAATGTACTCTGATATAAACTACTTTTGATAAATTGGTTTATATTCTTATAGATCAATCTATGAACAATATTAATTTTGTTGAATAAATAAATATTTATTTGCGATATTAATTAATAATTGATAACTTTTATAGAAATCCTGAGCTTCATAATTATGTATAATTTATTATTTATTATCAGAAATATTTGACGTTATTTAACAACTTCCTAATAATATAAATAACTTGGTTCATTGATTTTTTGCGCATTTAACTTATTTACAATATTATGTTGTAAAATATTGGCTGTAATGAAAAAA
Source organism: Eupristina koningsbergeri (assembly GCA_018907245.1). NCBI lineage: Eukaryota > Metazoa > Arthropoda > Insecta > Hymenoptera > Agaonidae > Eupristina > Eupristina koningsbergeri. Next base: position 3,781,263 of record JACCHV010000041.1, read on the forward strand.
TTTTCTATATATTTTATAAATATGGTTTCAAATTTTAAATATTATTTTTCAAATTTTTGTAAATTAATATTTAAATGTATCTTTGATGTATATTTGAAGAACATAGTTATCTATTGTAAAAATTTTTATATTTAAAGAATATAATTATTTTATTATAAAAGTTTTTATCTTAACATAGGAATTTTTTAAGAACTATATATTGAGTAATAATAATTTCTTACTGTATATTTTGCAAAATTCTTTAATATTCAATATAAATAAAAAACTTTTACATTTAGAAAACTTCAAACTAAAAAAAAAAACGTTTAATCATTTTAATATGACTTGTGACATTTCCGGTACTTATTGCCGATAAGTGTTAGCGCGGTTCATGAAAACACAACGCAATTGAAAAGTTGAATTGAAATTTGAAGGACAATTGCTTAATTTCACGAAAAGTTATTTCTCGAAAAAAATTAAAAAAAAAAGAAAAAACGCAAAAAAAAAGATGAAGTTTTATTGTTCTGAATGAATTCTGTTCTGTGTATTTTAATTTTGCGCCTAAAGTCGCGATATTTTCGCGTGTTTTACAAGAATTAATTTTCTCTGGCAGCATTTACAGTGTCTAGGATAAAAATGTTCAAACAAATAATAAATTCTACATTAATAACACTAGATTATCGCTATTCATAAAAGGTAAATATATATAGAATAAATATTATCCAACTCGTTAATACATAAATAAGTAAAAATAGAAACGTTGCTTATGACATGTTGTTTTACTAAAATTATTAATCGCTTAATTCGAGAGAACTCAACAATTTGTCTAACTATTTGCGTCGATTCATCAAAAATCTATTTATTAGTTTTCAATTTTCATACATTATGGATTTAACTTTCCTTATTCATTAATCACGTATTTATATTTATAATTAATAAGAAATTGCAAAATAAAGATATTTTAAACAAAAGTAGTATAAGAAAACATGTATTTGTTGAACGTGAAAATACGCACTACGTATAATTATTTTTTAAATTATATACTAATGAATTATGAATACATAAATTTATAAATTTATTCAATTTGTATTTTCATTGAATATTTAATACTCTTAAATTAAATAACATACCTGAAATAGTAAATGATCCTAACAAATTGAAATTATTAACAACACTTTTGAACTAGTATAAAATTTAAAAAAAAAAAAAAATGAATTCGTTTCTGATGAATTTGTTCATTTAAGTACCATAATTCATAAATTTTATAAACACTGGTTGGTATAAAATTCTACGGATGAGATACGCATCTCCTTGTATATACGTATTTGTATTTGCATATTGTTTTGGTATTTTAGGCTAATGGTGTCTCTGAGACTAAAAGATGTCACCAACTGTTGATGATCTTATGCATTGATGAAATAAACTTTGCGAAATAATATTGAGAGGAACGGGAGGTAAAAGAATCCTGGCATAGAAAACAAAAACTTTGAAAAATAGTATTACGCGAAAAATCTGCCAAGTAAGAAATCAACATCATACACACGGTAACGGTGGTGATTTCTGCATTTGCGAAACCTTGCGCATATTATTTGTATTTTTCGGATGTGTGCGGCGCGCCTTTTTCTTTTTCAGGAGAGAAGCAATATACCCAGATTTATTCGTAAGTAGCTTTTTTCCTTCTCGAGTAATCTCAACTGATTTCCTTATCTCTTCGATTTTAATGTTACGTTCAGCACCTTATAACGTTAACTTTTATGTAGTTCATAAGAGAATCATTTATTTAATTAATACAGCTAAGTTATAGCAATTTAACCATCCCTATCTCATCTTTTTTAAGATTATTTTTCATAATCTTTTTAATTACATAGAAAATTCTTTTCGAAATATATTTTGTATTATTTTTGAAAAAATGTATTGAATATAGAAGTAATTGTATATAGATACATCAAATTGTTCAAAATTTTTTTTACGTTCTCAACTAGAAAAATAAACAATATAAATATTTTCACTAATGATTATTTTTATTCATATTTTGCTTACAAAATACGTAAAAAACATTATATTCAAAAATCAGTTATAAATAATAACGTCAGAAACCTAACATTTTTTATTGTGATATTTTGTATAAAAGTTGATAGAATTTAACTGAATAAGGTTTTGTTAAATCTTTTTCCACATTTTATAACTACTATGAAATAAAAAATGGAAAAAAAATAGAATAAGTTTTGAAAAACTATCTAGTTCTGAAAAAATTATTTTGTATTTAAAATTCAAATATATTGTAAAGCATAAACAAAAAGAACTTGTAATATAACCACTAAAAATAAATGCAATTAATTTTTCAGATTAAAATATATTATATTATTCAAATAATTATTAAGAGATTTACATTATAAATAAAAATATAAAATGTAATAATTATTAAAATTCATTTCATTTTTAATTAAATAGTTTTTCCAAATGTAGATATAAAATAAGTATAAATCAATAAAATTATAAATCATTATTAGATGTCAAAATAATAATATTGTCTAAGCAATTTTTATAAAGGTTAAAATAAAAAAATTTTTATTTTTATAAATCTACATTAGACTTTTCATTTAATAAACGTTCAATATTAATATAATGCCTTGTATATTATATTGACAATATCTATCAATAAATATTATAGCTGTTATATACTACGCACATATTCATCATATTGTATAAGATATGACATTATATCGTAGTAAGTATCGTAGTATCGTATAAATTATCATAATGAGTGGATACTAGATATATTTGGTCCTTGAACTTATTGATTTAAAGTGATTTATATAAAATATTTACAATACTAATTCATTTTTAGCTCATTTCTGGTATTGCAATATTTAAATATGTTCTTCTTTATATGTCTAAAAAAAAGGATCATTTTTAAATTTAAGTGATGTTGCATTATAGGTATAAAAGAGATTTTTAATTTATCAGTAACCATTATTCGTATTTTTGTAATACTCCATAATTTTAATTTTTTAATTTACTAAGTATTTGAAAACAGTATAAAATATTAAGAGCTCTAGTAAAAGTTTGTCGACTAATCAAATTACTAGAAATTAAATTAATTTCGTAATTTAAAATTTCACCATTATTTAATTTAATATTTATATGAATGATTAATATATATGAATATGTAAAACAATTTGTCAAATATGTTAAACAATTTGTACATAAATTTTTAATCATTCTAAATTTATATGAATTTTGTAAATATTTTGAGGTATAATGGATTTAATAATATATAGTATAATAGGAATTGTTCTGTATTTTTATAACTTAAAAATAATATTAATGCAGTTATTCTATTTCTATTAATAAGTAGTATAATAATTCTATATTGTTAATAATTCTAATATAAAATAGTATAAAAATACATAATATATATACAAATTATTTTTATAAGCAAATAAATTTCACGAAAATATATGATTTATTTAAAATTTAACCTACAGATTAACGATTCGCAATTATTATATTTCTTTGTTACTTATAAACTACTGCGATATATTAACTATTTCACGTAATTCAGTTGAAATTATTTCAGATAAGCATTTAGTATTAGATTTAACTCTTACAAGAGATTTACTTTGAAGTACCAAAATTAAAGAATCATAAACTCACAATTGTACAAAGATTTACGGACACTTAAAATCTCATCTTTAAAAAATATCATATTCATTAAAAAGCATATCGAGGATGATACCTTTTTATATGAAGCCATAAGAAAACTTATTCTCTTACATTAAAATCAAGAAAGTTAGAATAGTAGTAGCAACAATTCACGACTTCTGCCTTTCTTTTGAAGAAGAAATCTATTGCCTGTTTCTTCACCTTCTCATTTCTTTCTAAAGATAGTTAAAAGCTCGTTCAAGATTCCATATAAGCTTATAGTACTAGATATCCGGCTCTTTCTTTATGAAGTAAGATTATAGCACAAAAAATTGGGTTTTTCTACATTTTTTAGTTGACATGTAAATGGAGTTTGCGCAAGACTAACATCAGTTATCGAAAAAGAAGAGCTTTTACGGTCGTTATAATGGTTTTTTCGAGGTGCGCGTACGAGTTTTGTTCTATTTAAAGTTGGCTCATTTCATGCGGACAAAATTCTCCTGCCGTATTTTCTAAGCGATCGAAACCTTTCCAGCCTGTACTCTTTTTTTTTAATATTCTATACAATTTTGAAGTTCGTCGAATTTAAGATTTGTTTATTTTAATTGTATTATTTCACATATCTATTTATAAATATGAATACATAAAACACTTTCAAGTTTTTTAAAATATTTTTGAATTATTTTTTTTTTTTAATATACATATAATAATAATAGAGTAAATATCGATATAAATTCATTAACATTAAAATAATAATTTTAATTAAAAAGAAAATTTTAAGTACACAAATTTATATACACATGTGAATTCAATATATTATTTGTTAATAATGTTCAGTTGAAGTGTTGATATATTAATTACGTATCATATTTATTAAATAACTATTTTATAAATATAAAGAATAGTATGAAGCTCATTCATTCTATAAAAAAAAAAAAAAAATACGAAGTTTTTAAATTTTATCATAGAATCATCAAATTTTAAAAATTAAAAAAAAAAAAAACAAGAGGTATTAGATCGTCTATTTCGTTTTTCAGATTATTGGATAATAAAATATAATATTAATTAACAAGAGAGGTAAATAATAGATTATCAATGTATAAACTAGTTGAATCTAATATACCCTTACATTTTTCATAATATGACAAAACTACCATATTATCAAGAAACATAATATAACTCACCTTTTACAGGTTATTTGATTCAATTTCATAATTTAATAATTTATTCATTAACGAGTTAATGAATGTTAATTTTATTCATTTACACATACTATATTTTATACATTTTCTCAACATTTTTAGCTTTTCTCGTGGTTGATAGTCTCAGTATGTAATTAAATTATCTATCTAACTAAATGTAGTAGTAACAAACATTAATATCTCTTTACCGCAATTAACAATTTATAAAATAATTATGAAAATTTCATAATAATATCTTATTTTATTTAATAGCATCAGATTCTATAATCAAAACAACTCACTTAAAAATTTAAATAATCAATTATAAGCATTGCATAAATTTTTCTGGAAAATAAATTAATTTATTAAAATATATCATACGGAAACTAGTGATTCTATTTGAGAGGATTATTTTATATATCTCTTTGAAACTAATTGCGGGATTATTATAATTTGTTATATTTAATAAATTTTGAAATATTTTATAGTAAAATATTTGATGATAAAAATTAAGGTTTTATTTTTAAATTTGTAAAATTGAGTAATAAAAATAAAAATTGAAATTTAAGACAATTTAAAAAAAATACATTCATTATATGTATAATTAAATGATTGATTCAATTCATTGAATACGTACACATGTATTGTATATTTAAACTATAATACATTCTTTTAACTATAATATGCACTAAATATTAATTAATATTTGCAGTACTAAATAAAAAAAAACGAAATACAAAATGTTTAAATTTATAGTGTTATATATTTGCTTTTTTTACATTAAAACTTTTTAATATTTGTAGTAATTTTTTTTATATTTATACAATCAAAATGTTTTTTATTTATGAATAATATTTGCAATAATTTCTTAAATAAAAAAATTACTTAGAGTCTAATATTCAATTATTGCATGTACAAATTTAATCGAAAACAATTGTTTCAAACTAAGTGTAGATCTTAAAAATATATTTACTATTATAAAAAATTATATAGGAGATAAAAAAAGCGATTTTTCAATAACAGTGTTGTTTAAGTTAAGAAATCGTATACACCGATCACTGTCTTCAAAAAAATATTTTGATACTCATGGATTTCTCATTGAAAACTTATTCAAAAGTTATAAATTTCCCATGAGATCATATGTCAAAGTTTTTACTACGTAACTACAGGATAAAATAGAAAATCCACTTGGAATTTGCAAATCTTCTTTGGCTATATAAAATATTGATATGAATTCTAATAGGCAGATTTTTTATATAGGTATAGTGAAAAAGCTGAAAAATAATCAAATATCTCAATTTTTTACAATTTTTATCATCAACAATAAAAATTATAGATGTAAATAATTTAATCCATTATGAATAATATAAAAAATGATTCTTAAAAATTTTCTTTAATAAATATTAATATTATTACGTATTATATATGGAACTAGCACATTCACAACGGTATATAAAAAATATTGAAATATTGATATTTGATAATGACTTGGAATTTTATAAAAATAAGGGCTAAATAAATTTATAAAAATATAACTTATAGTTAGCGTAACAATTGAATAGGTTAAAAATAGTTGTTTTTTTTGTCGTCGTGAATAGTTTTACCTTAGTCAGTTTTTGTGGTATTTAAGTTGCTACCGTTGCATACAATAATGCCATACTTCCTCGATCGTCGGATACACCATTGTATTATTTAAAAATGTCTGTGAACTCGTAAATGTTCCTAAATTCCACTCCCTTAACACTAACTATTAAAATTGTTTTCTACCACTTTGTTGATTTAAATTATATTACTTTTAATTTTCACAAAATTGCACTTTAATAATAATTATTAAAATGCTTTTAAAATATCTATTTAAATGTCTCCATTGTTTAAGCTTCCTTTGCTATTATTAATAGTATTATAAATTCAACATTAAGTATGAGATAAGTAAATTATTAATATTATTTTCTATTCATTATAATTACATTGTCTGACAACAAAGCACGTTTGTTTGTTTCTATTTCCTTGAGTGGTTTCAAAAATATTTACTTCCAGTTTTCTTAACACTGTTCAACTTTTTTCGAACTCCTGTAATCTACTTCTATTTGAAAAAACTTCCAAGCTCTCAAAAATTCTTAAAAAGTTATTATAAAAGATCAAAATCTTTAAGCCTTCCAAATAATAAAAAATGAACGTTTTGAGTCTTCCTGATAAACATGGGTAATGTAATTAAATCCTTAATGAAATAAAGCGTCGAAAAGAGCCTATTAAAGAATAGGAGATCAGAGAAAAAAATACCAGGAGTTGCGCGATCGCGAAGAGAAATCGGCATCATCGTGATGACGAAACCGCGATCTATGATCACACGTAAATCCATTTAAAGGCTACGCGCTCATCGCAAGGGGCGCGGCGTAACTGAAACGTTCCGCCAAGCGCCAACCCTGCCGAGACTCCACTACCCCTAGTCAGAGTTTCAGACCCTCTCTCTTTCTCTCTTCCTCCAACTGTCTGTCCTTACTCGCGGTTGCGCTCCTGCACATTTCCACCCTCGCAAAATGCACGCTCACTCCTCTACAATCAGAAAGAAAAAAAGTAAGGGTATCAATGAAGAGACGCTTTCGTTCCACTATTTATCTCTATGCATTTACATCGCCATCAGAAAGATTACATTTCCATTTAAAACCATTTAAAGGTACATAGGTAATGGAGTAACATTTAAACAACAATTGTTATTTATATTATTGTATGAATAATTGCATTCGAATAATTGGAATCATAAAATCTATTGGAATAAGATTTAAATTATAAATAAAGTGATTACAAAAAAATTTTATTTTTCAAATATTATATGTAGAATTTAATAATATCAAATATATACATGCATCTACATAATAACCCATGCAGTAATTGAGCAAAAAAAATTTTAAAACTATTGAATATTTTTAGAAAATCTCTACAGGTGGAAATTTAAATTTCTACTGCATATGAAATACTTGTATGTAATTATAAAAATGACGATGGTGACAACTCTTAGACACTATTTGTAATGAAATTGTTTTAATAATATTGTTAAATATTAGTGTAAATTTTATTTTTCATTATTAAATATAATTTTTCAAAAGTATTTGTATTTTTAATAGAGATCCTAAGTGAATAAGATAATTATAATGCTTAATATATAATTAACATGACATCGATACATTACATAATAAACATATTTGTTTTAAACTCAAAAATGTTCATTTTATTTTTAATAGGAAACAAAAATTAAATTTTAGGAAACAAAAATTAAATTTTAATTGTATGTACTAATGTAAATATATATATAGATATATATATATAATATATATATATATATGTTGTAATATTCGTTAAAATATAATTATTTTAAAATAAGTAAAAATAGAGGATTACACTTCAGTACTTGATAACTGAAATAAGAAAAAAAAAACCAATAAAAAAATACTATCTCAAAAATATTTTTACTTTTTTCAAATTATTCCAATTTATAGGAAACGTTTAAATTAGTCCGTCTAGATGAGAAAATCCCAATTAAAATTTTAAATTGCAACAATTCTCATTAATTTTTGGCTGTATAATTCTTGAACGACTGCCAGTAGTAAGATTCCGAAATTGTCAGACACGACTTACACATAAACTCCAATCCTTACATGACTTTTGAAAGTGCATCCACACGGAAAACAATCTACACAACTGGGATCCTGACGATGATAGGAAACAAATGGAAAATTATGGTGGTCAGGGTTAATCAAAACGTGCATCTTAAGTATCGGCAGTTATCCCAGAGCTGTAACGCCTTTGTTGTGGGACTTGAATGAAGGGTACTCGGGAAGCTCTTATCCGATATTACCAAAAATCATTCAAGATTGTCAATTATTCCTCCAGAAGGCCAGCGTCCCATCCGCGAAGTTTAACTCTCGCCTTCAAGCATAAAATCAGGAGTCCCGCCCACGCCACTAGACTGCCATTTGTACGAACACGCACAACTTTGTGGCTTCTCCAGTCGATGACACACATGCTCCTTTATGCTTTAGCCCATAAATATTTTACGTCCACAACGCGCGTGGCGGGTTGTACAAAGTAGATAAAGATCAGTCTGTGTGTAGGTGTGTGGGTGGGAGCCCTTGGGCACGTCATAAGGGATGAAAAACATGAATGTAAAAAGTCAATATGCATTTTCTTAAAGAGTCAAGGTTTCACGCCTAGTGTTGTACGAGGAGTGTTACAACTTTGGACTTGGTGCGATGTTGTTTTACAGCCAATCGTTAGGGTCGGGAGAAGAAGACGGGCGAGAAAACTGACATAAATGCACTCAGAAAATTATATGGGGTCATTCGGCCACTGCATATTTTTGCAATACCGACACGTAGTACTCTGATACAAAACACGTAGACACATATTTCGAAATGTATTATTTCATTTTAAAACGTATTTTTATTTCTAGAATTCAAAATAATAAGATTCTTACATTAATATTTTAAAAAGTTTTTTACTTGAAAATTCATTTAAAACAGTATTTTAAATGTTGAAGTTTTTGCTTTATGTTCTATTAATTAAATAAATGCTTCCAATGATAGTTACTTTTAAAAATATATTCATTATAATAAATTAATCTATTTTTAATTAAATAAATTTTAAGATATCTTTGAAAATAATAATTTGTTTTAAATAATAATGCACATTTAAATATTTCCCTTAGCTCTCTTAATCATGGATTGCTGGTCATTAAAATTCTTTTATTCATAAATTCTTTACATTCTATCTACATAATATTTATTACAGCTAGATTGTATCTCATGTACAGTTTTGTACTTTTAAAAAAATAGTATTTTTATTTGAAAGATTAAACACGTTTCAAGTGTTTTAAAATAACTTATAATGAAATATCCAATACTTTTATCTAAGTACTATATTAACTTCATAAGATACTAAGCAAAATAAAAGTACATGCGCGGAGACACATTCGTATTATCATATATTTCGTAAAAAGAAAAACAGGAAGGTGATAAGCTGGAAAATGGTTGGTGTCTCGTCTAAAATATTTGTCAGTATTTCTGACAGGATGACTTCTCTATACATAACAATATTATTGGCTAAATACGCAGAATAAAAAAAAAATAGGAAAAGAAAATTGATATATTAATTACACTCATACATTAACATATATGCAAACTATATGGATTACACGAAATGCGCTAAATGTAAAAAAACTATGATACATGAGAAAACTAAGCATATATGTACACATAAAGGTATTGTAACTGTCAACTTAAGAAATATGTTGGAATATCTATAATATGTAATATAAATAAATAATTAAACTAATTCCTTGTAACTTTCAGGAAGACTTGATACAATAACTTTAAATATTAGAAAGTTAAAAAAAATTTTATATGAAACAATATTAAATTTTATATCACTAAGAATTTAATTTTATAAATATAAAGATATAGTAATTAATTAATTCATGCCCTTATTTGTACTTATTTATACATTTTGATTAAAATATATTGCTACATGTGCAAAAAATATGATAATGAATAATACATATTAAATTACCAATTATGTTAAGATGAATAAATGTAGAAAAAAATGAATATATATATATATATAAATATGATGTTTTTTGAATATTATTTTTGATAATTCTGCCATAAATACATATCTCATATAATTTAAAAACATTTAACTTAGAATTTTATTTTCTTACATGTAACATAATAAAATTAATGGATTGTAATAAATATATTCAATCTTATAAATCGCAATAAAGATACCTAGCATAAACCAGTTTAAAAACAAGATTCACTTTATGTATTTACAAAACTTGGATGAATAATTAATCATAATTTATTTAATGTAAACGTTTATGAAAGATAATAAATGTTTTAAAAAATGACAATTTTAACAAATTACAAAATATTGATTTTCAATCAATATATAATACATTCAAATAATTTTTTTTTAATCTTTTTTTTTATTATTAAGAAACAAATCCAATTCACGATTTGCGAAGAAAGTGTTATTTTCGCTTGAAATTACAAACTACGCGGGCTCTTTGTCAGAGTACTAATTTCAAAAATATCTCACGTGGTACTGACATCTAATGTACTTTTCATAAGAGCGGTTGAGACGTTTTATGACTCTTCTGGCTCCTCGTTTTTCGATTATGTGATAGAGAATACCATACCTCTGCAATTTTACTGTCTCTTCTACTGTACTTCGCCGGTGTAGGTGTTTTTACTCTTCGATCATAGTTAAAAACATTACTTATACAAAAAGTAGACTTCATAAAACTTGGTGATTTTACTACAAAATCTCTACTCAAATTAATAGTTAGTTATAAATTTTGTAATCATTGCAAGTACACTTTACTTTTTCGTTTGAATGATCGATAGTATATGATGTAAAATGTTTATATGCATTTATGTACCTAAAAAATACATTCCTATCTTAAGTATCTAAGTTTATTAATACATTTATGAAAAATTTATTTTAAAGCAAATTTTAGTTGAATAATTTTTAATAATACAGCATTAATTTTTTTTTGTTTTTTTTTTGATAGTTTAATATACAACTATATTGTAGAAATGAGCAAAAAAGTGACTAAAAAACTTTATAAAATAAAAATATTATTGAATAAATATTAGAATGGACATAAATTGTTAATTGTCTAAAAAATGAACAATGTAATAATTATTTTTAATAATTATATAAAGTGATGATCAATAAGTTTTCTAATAATATTTTCTAATTTTTAAATTAAAAATATTAAAATGAATATGAATCTAATTTGATTTTCAAAGTTATATTTTTACTTAAAATTATTTTTTACTAAATTTTTGCATGTCCTAATTTTTTAGTATGCTATATTTAAGTTTATGATGGATTCTAAGAATAGACTAATTGAAATTATAAGAAAATGATTTTACAGAACTATAAGTATATTCTTGTTGTATTTTTTGTAAAGCATTGGGTAAAACAAAATCAATATATAATTATTTTTCATACAAACATTTGAAATACAACATAAATATAATATAAAAATATATAATTGGTATATCAATTTCCTTTTAATTAATATTGCAAAATAATATGTATAAATAAATTATTATGTATAAATTTTAATAAATTGTCTGTTGAAAATAATAAAGAAATCAATTTAAAATATAAATAATGAATATTATTATCATTATTATTATTATAAATTTTTGATCATATTACATGGTATATGGAAGAAAATTTTTCGCATGTATATTGTAAATATGGTTTTAAAAAATTAATAAAAAATACAATTATCAAATAAAATTTTGTATTATTAAACAAATACAATTTTGTATATTAACGATAAAATTATATTAAAATAAATTGAATAAATTTGCTTAAAAATTACAATACTTTTTTAAGTCAATGTATTAAAGTTGAAATTCATGAAATAATTTTAATATTTTCATATTAAAATTAATTGTAATATTACTAATTACTTGGAAAATTAAAATTTTAATCAATTACATAATATTATAGAGAAAATATTAATTAAGAATATGTTACTATTTCATTTTTTTAGTAATAAATTGTATATACATAAGTCATTGAATGATTATTGCCTATATAAAATTGTATAAAAATAATAAAAAAATATGTAATTAAACATATTGGAAAAAAATAATAATCAAACTGATTAAAAATTACTAATAAAGAATTTTATTATTTTTTTATATAAATGAATAAAGAAATACTACAGAATAATTATAACATAAGAATGTGAGAGTACAAGTGTACCAAAGGTTACTGAACAATAAATTGAAGTCGATACAAAACCGATTAAAATTATATGTGTTAAATAAAAATAATTATAATTTTTTTAATGAGTTTGAACAAAACAATTTTTATTTTTCCATTAAAAATGTAATGATTTAATAGGTTTTCATTTCTTGCTAACGTAATATTTAAGTGTCAAAATGTTAAAGAACGTGTCACTATATCACCATGTGTATAACTTCATCACAAAAATGAGAACACTAAGTAAATGAAAACGAAGAATTATATGCTAAAATGAATTCGATATAGTTTGAGATCAATGCAAATTTCGGTGACTTAATACTGAATATTTCTACGTTAATGTTTGAATATTTATCTTGATTCTAAATATTTTACTTCTATAAATATGGATGCAAATAATAGGTACAATTCAAAAATAAAAATACTTTGATACAAATAGGATAGCCTAAACATTATATAGTTATCCAAAACAACAAAAATTTTTAATAAAAATTTGCCTAATTACAAAAAATAAAAGCTTTACATATTTGGTATTTGGTGCTTCTGTTTCTGTATATCAATATGTGTTTTATTTAACTACTATTTTTTTTTTTTCACCAATATCAGTTTCTCTATTTCTTCTATTATTTATTTTTTTATTTTCTCTAATTACTTATTTTTTATTTGTTATTATTGAAAAACAAACCATACTATTTTTCAATCTTTTTCTTGCATAATTAAAATTGTTACAAGAAAAAAATGTTTATTAAATTAGATTATTTTTAAATTTTAGTATACACATGTGCACACGCACACATGTATACATATATCTATGAGTGTACATAATCAGATGCTTGAAGAAAATTAAGAGGTAAAATTACTTTGCTGAAAGAATGAATTACTATCAAATTTAAATGCGATATACAGGTAGTGCCTATAAAATATAAAATATAAAACTCATAAGCCAAAAAAATTAATTTTCATATTATTAAGTTACTTTAAAGCTAGTTTAAAATTTCATAAAATATTTTTGTATGCTTACCCTTACCAACGAGGTTTTCAAAAGTTACTGATACTTTTACTACTGCAGCTGCTCAGCTCTATTAACTTAAGAATGAAGTCATCAATCCAAAGTATCTCTAAGTTATGATTTTCAGACTAGCATTATGATGTATTGCGAGGAATTAATCCATTAGTCAAAATAGGAAACTTGAATTACTGTACTTACGTCGGACATATCCGTTCAACCAATTCCAACTAATGGACATATGTCTGTAAAAGGTCCACCAGGTACATACGTTTACCAGAAGTATACACGTGTTTATGCAGATGCATTCCTTTTCAGTAAAAAATTCCTCGCAGCCCTTGGAAAATAATTCAAGATTGTCGAATAATCGACCACTAAACTTGAACATGAGAGCCCATACTTTTTATGTAAAATATAATATATATTTGAGTTCTTTTTCCGTTACATCAAATTTGGGTTTCCCTTTGGTGTTTTTTTATTACTAGGATTCTATGCTTTTGAATTTATTTTTAATAAAACAAAATTCTATTTTTTCTTGACTCAAATAATTGAATATATTAAAATCAATTAATTAATTAAGATTTTTTTATTATTATATATATTATTATTATAAAACTCATATCAATTTTGAAATAACTTATCAAATGATGTTTACCAATAATTAAAATTATCTTGAAAATACAATTCTTTCATAAATAACAATTTTTAATTTCTCAATTTTTTTTAATTGAAAAGAAAAACTAGGCATTGAAACAAGAATGTTTCATGTATATTTATATTAATCATTTCTGTTATTAACATGAGCATAAATAGGTTTTTTAGTTAAAGAGAAAATTTAGTGATTGATATAAGACTTGATATTTGTTTGCTGGAAGACAAGATTTTTAAATTTTCCGTTGAACATTATCATGGAATAAAATATGTATGAAAGTAATATCAGGAGGAAAATATTGATTTAAATAAAATATACAAAAATATTTGTCTTATAATTTTTATATAGATTCATGTTGTTCACTGTCACAATCTTAGAACACTAATGATGATTCAGTATAGATTGCATGACGTTCCAAATTGAGAGAATATATAAATATATCTCTTCTATAATATTATTCAATGATTTTTCTAAATTACTGTGATATTGAGGCTTTTTTACTTCGCATTGAATGAAGACATTGAATGAGAGTGACATAAATGAATGTTTTATTACAAGAGTTACATGTAGTTTTTTTTAGTTTTTATTGTGTAATAAATGCATATATAAGATATTGTATTTTGATAAATATTTGCATAGAAGAATTTAAAAACTTCTTTGATATCAATGGTAATCCATATTTATTATTCATTTAACGTCGCTGAAACTGATCGCTATAAGATGTTCCGTGAGAAAGTTGCTTAAGAAATTATTCTGGTACATTGGCATTCTTCATCCTCGGGATGAATTCAAAATTATTTATTACTTATAATAGTATTGAAATTGTAAAATAATCCTATGCAGTGAATTCTTAAGAAGTGATAATTATTTTATATATTCATACAAGTATTAATAAGACACTCAGTTTTTCACGTATATACACTTTACAAAGTTTTTTGAAAAATTGTTTTTGTTATTTATAAATAAATTTAATTATAACATTTTATACTTCGATTTAATCACATTCATACTTCATAATTATTTTAAATTATTTATTTTAAATAAATACAATGCCAAAAAAAACTTAATATTTTTTTTTTTTTTATTGATCTCACAAAGAAATAAATTACATTTTTTGGTATTATTTATATATATACACACATATATACATACATATATATTGTAAAGACTAGTCTGAAAAACAAATCAACAAATTTGTTATGTTTAATTTAATAACTATAAGAAAAATTGATGAAATTATGTCACTTCTTCATTTATAATAAAGTTTAGATCAAATCAATCAAAATGAAATTAAATTGAATAAGAAAAAGTTAATTTTAAAAAAATCAACTCAATTTTACTTTGTATTTTACATTACACTGTATATTTTAATTTGTCAACATTAAATCTATATCCTTCATGATTACATTTTATCTCACAAAGATTACAGCATATAATTTCTTCAATGATTAAAATTAATTTCTGTGAAATTTTTTATAATGTGATCAATTTTATTAAAAATAATTATTTTTGTTTTTAATTTGCTTATTCATACACCAGTAATTTATTAATAATTTCCTTTTTATAATGGAGTTTTAAACTATTATTAAATTTCATATAATTCAAAATATATTAATGAAAATATATGTTAAGATTAATGTATTTAATTGAAATTTATATTTAAAATTTATAAGTATCAATAGAAATACCGTATCATTCCGTATCAATAGAATCTTTAAATATTAATTATTAATTAATCTCTTAATTATTACATACTAGAGTTAGTTGTTATGAAAATATAATCAATGTTCATGTTTAAATTAAAAAATTATAAAATTTATAAAATATCAAAATAATTGGTTTAAATTTCTATAATAATTGTAAATATTGAAGTAATAAAACTCAATGATTTTATAAATAATAAATACTAAAATAAATAGTATTTATAGCACTACTAAATTTAATTAAATTTTTTAAATATACAATAAAATTTATTGATAATTTTTATATTTCTACATTTATTTGACAAGCCTTTAAAAGTATTAAAAATAATTTGATAAAATAATTTTATTTTATTTATGAATTAAGAATAATATAAGAAATCTACTTGTATATCCATTTTTAATGTCTTGAATTTCTTCACAGAATGCTAGCCAATCAAATAAAATTGCTAAAAATTATTAAAAATTCATCTTATGATAAGTCTTAATATGAAATAAAACCAAAGATGAAAGCCGTCATTTATAAGATTGTAAGCCAATGCGGAAGTATATGAGAGTTAAAAATCAAATTTTGAAATAGTAATATGTATGGGTGCGCAGTTTTGTATAAAATCGATATCCGTGTGTCGAATATTTATTATAGGAGTAGGTCATTCTCAGACCTTCTCATTCTCTTTCTCTCTCAATGTCTCTCTGTATGTCTCACTCTCTTTTTCTTTTTCTCTCTTTCTCTCTCTCTCTCTCTATCTATCTATCTATCTTTTTTAATAATGTATGATTATACCAAATAGTAGTAAAACACCTTGCTATTAATTCTTGTTTTCATTCTCATTCTACCACACACTATCTAGACCTTTAAATAGCTGATAAGCGAAAATCTACTTTCTATGATAGTAAATTTATATGCAAGTAACATTTATCTAGAATATATTGGTTTATTTTTTCGTTGACAAAATAGAAATTTCTCCATACCAATGGATTATTGTTTTAAAAAGAATAGTGAAATTTTAATCCAAATTTTAACTAAAATTGAATATTTGCGATATGAAAGTATAATTGGATATAAAGAATAAATAAATCAATTTGAAAGACTAGGGAAGATGAAAAATTTTAGATCAAGTAATCAAACAAAGGTTGTCCTTTCATCTCCCAAAACTGATTTAAAAATTTAAACAATGAATTGTAATTCGTTTCGTATTATCTAGCTTTTATAAATTTCCAAATTTTTAACAATAGTTAACAAGTTTTCTTATAAAATGATTATTTTTATAATTAATTTGCTAAGCTACTTCAGATATATATAAATGAACAAATTGTTTCATTGATTTTAAGTTTCATTTACTTAAATATTGTGGATTTGTATCAAATTAATAACAGTGAGCCAATAGAAAAATATAAACATCTTTAATGAGCAGAAATAAATAAATAACTAAAAATATAATAATTAAAAAAAGATGTAAAATTATTATTAAAACAAATTTATTATTCTTAAGTTAAAAATACTAGTGTATCTATATTTATTGTAACACAACAAATATTGTTCAATCATAAATGTTCTTCTACAATATGTTTGCTTTTTCTTAACATTATGATTGTATATTGAAATAATTTTACATATATGGTATATAAAGTATTTATTACAATGTATAATAAAATAGTATTCAAAGCATATATATTAAAATAGAACTAAGACATCGTACATATGTTTGTTATAAATATACTTTTTTCAAGAAAATATAAATTTTATTATGATAACCTTTCATTAAAAATAAATGTTAAATATAATATATTCCATATGGATTTGATACTTTTAAATGAGAAAAAACTATAAAATTTACATACATGAATTAATTACTAGTATCTAATTGACATCAATAAAAAAAATTGTATCGCATAGGCTTTAATCGGTGTTCATTATCAAGAATGTTTCCATTCCCTATAGAAAGGTCTAAAAAATTACAAGGAATTATTTGAGCACTTTTTTCAGGTTAAAAATTTGTATGCAAAATTAGACCCAATAATAGACAATATTTAAATTTATCTAGTTCTGTAAAAAGAACATGATTTTGGTGATATAAAAATAAAACTATTAAATTTTTTTTTTTATAAAGATTAAAAACTTTCTACAAAATAAGTATTATGAATGACATATATTATCAATTCATTTAAATAAAATTAATAAATATTTTATACCTAAACGTTCTTAAGATGACGCATACATTTTTTCAATTTTTATTGTGTAAAAATTTAAATTGTGATAATTTTATAATAATAAAATTGAAATAGGATAAGTCAAATATTATTAAAAATATAAAATTTGAGAATAATATAATTATTATACCGTACAATTTTTATTTTATCCTACTAATATTATGAAAATGTCTGAATATATTATAACTCACGTCATTTTTACTTTATTAACATTTTTTATATATTTTTCGATTAAATAATAAATTACAAGTATTATTTTAATATACTTTAGAAGCTAATTATAATTATTCAAAATAATATTTAATATTTTAATCATATATATCTAGGGAAAATATTGTTAATAATTATTTCCTAAAAATATTTGTATTAACAATTTTAACAATAATTATTATTTTATAATATTAATAAATGTATAAATTTAATCTAGAAATAATTTTATCTCTTAGTTTCTATTATATTCATAAATATTGAAAATGTTTCTCTAATTATAAAAGTGTAATTACTAAATAAACATTAATATCTAACAAAAATCTTAACATGGATTGATAAGAAGTAATAATAGAAAATAACAGGAACTTTATTATATATATTCATTCAAGCTAGATTTCCATCAATCAAAAACAAATAAACAATCTATGGAATTTAGTAAAATCAACACGTAGGTATAAAAAATTAATTTTAAAAAAATAAAGAATAAAAAATATATCTTTGATATGAAGTTTACAAAGTAACAATATTTATTTGTAATAGATCCATCTGATTTATAATAAAAAATCTTATTTCAGAATAAAAATATTATTACGTATTAAAAATTATAAAAAATATTAAAAAATACAATTTAATCAAAACAGTAAGTTTAAATATTATTAATACATAAAATTTAATAAAAAATCAAATACATCTCTGCGTTAAATAAAAAAAATTAAACAAAAATAAAATCGTATACCTAGAAATAATAGCAATGATATTCTCGACAAAGAAAAACTTATCAAAAAAATTGTAAGTAGTTTTCAATCTTTTTTGTAATCAAACGAAATTTGAATTGTTCCAAAAGTGCATCACAATATTAGAAAAGAGTCGGTTCTGCAACTGTTTTGTACTTCAGGTTGACACTATTTTATTACTATAAGAGCAATCGTGTTCAGAATACTGTAACTGAGATGTCTTGTACAAACAATTTGAGTACCTGACAGTAGTAAGAATGTAAACTACGTAATTGCTGTTTCACTTGCATATCACAGCTCATAAACATCACAAGTACAGTGTAATACGAATAAGTAACTTCTAGATCTTTGATGTATATACATCCTGTACTCAAAACTTGTTGAAAAACTTCTCTCAATTACAATCCTATCTTCATTTATAAACATAATGACCATCTAAACATTTTTATTATATGCATTGTTGTATTCAATAAACATTATTATTCATAAAATCTTTGTGTCCTTAAGCGTTAACAAAAATGATTTTATTCCTATTTTAAATTCCATCTCAATTAATTAACTTCGAATGCTCTATGATATATTATATTTATAAAGAAATAATAAATAATTTAAAGATTTCATAAATTATTTTTTAAATATATTTATGAAAACCAATTAATTATATGTAAATATTATTTATCATTATCATTCTTCCTTATAACATTTTAGTTATTGTAATAATTTATATTATTTATACTGGCCTTGTTTAATAAAAATGTACTATAAATATGAAATAAAAATATATAATACATATAACGGTATTAAATAATAAAAAATTCTGTAGTTTATAATGAGTATTATAATTATAATAATATGATATATTGATATCAAGCAAATAAAAAAACAAAAAATATATCAATAATTTTTACTTATTCATTGTATTTTTATTTATACATGTCCATGTTTTAATTATACAATATTGCATGAGAACATAAAATTCGTACGCAATATACACGAAGTCAGAAAAGAGAAAAGAAACTTAAGATATTCGCGTCTAATCGACTTGTGCCTTCACTATCAAGAAGCTTTGCAATGTCGCACTGATCACGGAAATAAAAGTTTGCACACTCTTCAATGTTTGTTATCAATAAATATGTGGCGAGGTAGATTACCCTAAAGAGCATAAGTAAGAGCGTACGCAAGGATGATTTGCGGTTTTACTGGACCACCATGTCTGAAGGACATCAAAAGGTTTCGTTCTGAATTGCAGCCAGGAAGGAGCATTTAACCAAGTCTGAATCTGCGGTTTTATCCGATATTAATAAAATATTTTATTCATCTTCTATTAATTTGAGCATTGATT
This sequence comes from Eupristina koningsbergeri, assembly GCA_018907245.1. NCBI lineage: Eukaryota > Metazoa > Arthropoda > Insecta > Hymenoptera > Agaonidae > Eupristina > Eupristina koningsbergeri. Next base: position 3,801,708 of record JACCHV010000041.1, read on the forward strand.
TAATTGCTCGCATACGTGGCTGTGACTACTGTTTTATAGTATTATAGTAGAATCGAATCTTATAACATCTAATTTATGACCCTCAGTGGCATAAATCTGTGAATATATAAGTCAATGTCTCTTGATATTTACATATATATTTATCATTTCATATTATTCCAAATATTGATTATAGGCATCTTTTATGTTGTAGTAAATTGAAAGTTTTTATAGAGATCGTAGAGCGTACAATGTGAATAAAAATACAAGTATTTATTTTTTAAATCGTTAGACATCGTTTCAATAGGGAAATCCCTGTTCTTATCAAAGCAACAAATATACATGGTCGATCTAAAAAGTAGGGAAGGTTAATTATTTTTGAAGCCGCTATTTGTCGTATTGATTTCAGAGAGGTCAGAAAATGTGCAGGTTTTTTTTTTATTTTACCCTTTTTTCGATCATTACAAGTGGCAGGATTTTACTTCGCGCGAAGGATATTTTTTGTTTTTGTAACATGGCGCAACGAACCGACTGTTGCAATTGATTTACGCATAAAAAATTTGTTTGTGCCGTAATAAAATACTGTAAAGACTTTTAAATGTTAAATAAGTATTTAAAAATAAAATTTCATGTAAAATGTAATAAAAAATATCATATCAGGCCTTTACGAAGGTTACCGACTAGTCCGGTTCTCAGCACCCAAAAATAGCCCGAATCGATTTTAACGCCCAAAATGTGCACAACATTTTGAGATCAAACTATCATTTAAGTATTAGAGTAATCAATAAAACCTTAAATTCATTAAAATTTTCATACAGTTACCCTTAAAACCTTTTTTAATACTCACTTTTTTTAAAATCTCCAGTGTTTTCTTCAAATTTAATGATATAATGCTATTCCACTAAGCAGTCGATTGCGCCGTGTTACAAGACTGAAAAACATCTTTTGCGTGAAGTAAAATTCTGCCGCTTATAATAATCGAAAAAATGGGTAAATTAGAAAAAACTCCCCAACACATTTTCCGATCTCCACGAAATCAGTACAAAAACTAGCGGCTTCAAAAACAACTAACCCTCCCTATTTTTCGGATGGTCCATGTATTCTGGATATGCATAAGATCTGCGACATATGATCGTCGGAAAATTGGATTAAAAAATAAAATCCGTTCAAACGTTAGCTAATGATTTAAGAATAAACACTAATATTTGTATTCATATCACACCACAATGACTCCATATAAAAACTCTCAATTTATTTTATATTATTATTCTATACTAATTTTATATTGTATGTTTCCATAAAATTTGTAATAAATATTGTATTTGGCTTGTTTTTCTAATATTATAATTCTCATACATAATAACTGAATACTTATATATATTAAATATATAATTATTTTTATTTACTACATACTTATTTGCCAAAATACTCTAAGTTAGGTGACTGATATTCATGCTCTAAACGGAATGAACTTATAAAATTTTCACGATATTAAATTTAAAAATTAGCAATAAATAATTAATAAAATGTATACTATATATTTTAATTAAATTGTATAAATATTAAGTAAATATATAACACTTAATTAATAATTAATTGTTCATGCACAATGATCTTTGTCTAAAGATAGGCATATTAATTAAGAATAAACAGTCTTTTATTCAACCTACATCTCGTTGCTATTAAAGTTAATAATATACTACTAATCGATTAATAATTTTTATATTTCTTTTACAAAATTAATAAATTATATTAATAACTACATTTGTATGTAACATATATATATGCGAATACACTTGGATTGATTTCCATATACAGATATACATGTATCATTGAAAGTCACATTCTAATAAATATTTTAATTAACCTTCTTGATTTTTCGTTAAATTATGAACTAATGTAAACTACAGTCTCTAATAATTCACAGAATAGTTATGAGAGTAAAAGTGCTAATATTCTACGTAATATATCAAACTAGATTGTTTATAAATTTCTCCTAAAAATTGCATTCTCTGTATTACGATAATTAAGCGCATAACATTAAATCACTGCATAAATATGAATAACTATCACTTTTTTCTTCTGTGATTGAAGAACTATAATTCTTCTAGTTCGGTATGATACTCCAATAATCTCTCAAATACCTCTACAGTTCAACAGCAATTTCTGACCATTTCTTAAAACTTAACAAGTCTAATTCCAATAACTATTAATTCTCTTATTCACTATTGCAGTCTATGAGATCCATATATTTATTCAGTTAAAGGATTAGCTATTGTATAATGTATAGTTTAACTTAATTATAATATTGTAGACTAAAAAATTGTAATTATCGAGCCAAATATCCTACTATAAGTTAATATTAAATTTAGAATTTCAATGGAAAATAGATATTATATGAATTTTCAAATCCTATCAATTCTTAACCAGTTGTACCGATTACGAAATATTTCGAAAAAAATTATAGTATACAATGTTGCGATATATTATATATTAATAAATCTATTGTTAATATTAAAAAAATTAAGAGCTTTAAAATATACATCAATTTCCTAAAAGAATTGATAGGGATTTATAGCAGTATTATTGAATTAATTATTAAATTAATTCATCAATTTTTCATAAGCTATCAATCTTACCTCTAAGAAGAGTAAGCGATACGAATCGAACAGTCATCAAAGTGAGTTTAATTATAGCATACAGTAAAAAATTTATAAGTGTGAATGTTATGATATTATAATTTATATGAAATCTACATTAAAATAGTCGTAAATAAATTAATTTTATTAAAATTTGTAAAGATATTTTTTTTGTTCTTATTCCTTACACTTTAAAACTATTATTTCTCAATATAAGTATGTTACTAATCTGATATAGTAATATGAGTAAACTAAAAGAAATATCAGGTAATTTCATTTTATTTATTTAATTAATCTAAATAATTAAAAGTTAAATTATCTTTACGAACAAAGATCATTATAATTACTCGTTACAATACATCAATCCTCCTTCCTCTCTTCTTCCAATCTTTTACAAATTTTACAAAAATAAAGACATAACACTAATAAACAAATTTTTTTTTATGTACAATAACCTATGTACAGAGATGGCTATAACATTCTTTATTTCAAATTTGTTTTTCTTTTTTGTTAATTTTTTTTATTTTGACATCAACAATATATTTTATATTATTTTCGCATAAAATAAAATAATGTATTACTAAAGAGTAAAAACATTAAAAATATTTCGTATTATTTTTTATTTCGTAAATAAAACCAAGAAATTTTTCATTTTCATTTAAAAAAATTTGTACTAACCAGTTGAATATAAGTAAAATATATTTAAATTTTATAGTATGAATATTTGACTATACTTTTAATTTAGTATTAATAATGAACCTTTAAGTTATGCATAATTAATTATTTCTAAAAATCAAATAATTTAATTAATTACTAAAAAATGTATGTTATATTAGTACAAAAAATACATTTATACTGACACAGAAAGAGGCATTATGAAATTTCATTAAATTTGTATTTATTTAAAACTATAAATATATAAATGGTATATTGAAATACATTTAAAATATCAATTTATAATTCTAAATTATTCATAAATAATAACATGTTTCTGCTGAATACAAAAAAGAAAATTGTATATAGAATTATACTAATATCCTTATTAATTTAGCTATTGGCGTTTATTAAAAAATGCTGTAGTTTATGAAATGGGCTGTTAGAAAACAAATTCAAAATGTATTGAAAATAATGCAAATATCATTGTCGAAGATCAGAATAAAGGTCTAGAGGTGAAAAGACTTATAAACCTGTCATGTCATCGTCTTATTCTTTTTTTTATCGGTCCACTTCTATGACTTTGATGTATGCTGATATTAAATTTTGGTTGCTCAATATATTGTCAATCATCAGTTCATTTTTATTTGTTTGATTCAATGTCTTCATATCATTGTTCTATGTAATTTCATTTTTCCATCTTGCGACATACGTTATAGTATATATCTATTTGGTAAAAAAAGTGAAAATCTACCTGTTATTGATACATAATGTTAATATACTTAATAAATTTATAAAATTTTAATATATATTACATGCTAAATAAATTTGATTTAAATTTTGTTACAAATAATAAATAATAAAAAATGAATATAACATTTACGATTATTGTTTTATATGAAAAAATGTTGGAGCAATATATCGATCTCTATAAATGTACATACACGAACATACACGGGATTTGAGAAATAGTAAGTTTAAACTTTTGCAATTTATCGATTTAAATACAATTGAATTTTTTTTATTATTACATATATATTAATTTTTCCAATTCATTCTCCGATTCAGCTTGCCTTAGAAATTTACTAATAAACTTTTTTATTGTTACATGTTTAAAGGAACTAAAGATTCTTATTAAGATGATTAAATTTCAATATTGTAATACAATAGGAAGTTAAAGATCAATACTTATATTTTGAACAATCTTAAATTAATATATATATATAAGCAGCAAAAGAATGAGCATACTAAAATTCGCTGGTTATGTATATTCTGTCAAGCTATAAAGTATTTTTTATGCTACCTTTTTCTACTCATATAAAAACATATTTTCAAAACTTTATTGCCAGTAATATTGACAATAAATTTTGAACTGTTCCAGTTTTTATAGTATTCAGAAATAACCGTATATATCTTTATACTTTTGCAAAATAATCAATATTTTATTATGTACATATTGATTTTATAAAAATGTAACTAAATGTTTTATAGTAATATATATATTTATAAACTAGAATATATATGTCAACTAAATAGTCATTGAACTTGATCTATTTTTAACAATAATCATTTTAAATTCTAATATCACAAAAAAAATGTCAATTTTCGTAGTTTTTATTAGTATTGAATAAAAAATCGTTATAAAATACTATAAAAATAAACTTTTAGTTTCTAATTTTGCATTTGACTTCAAAATGTTTAATTCTTTAATATTATTTAATATTTATTATAATAATATAAATCATAAAATGAATCATTTATTAAATAAAATTTTTCATTGAATCTTTAAATAATATATTCAAATATAAATATTTGCGATAATTAAAATCTTTAATTACAAAAATAAATATTTAATTACAATAATGTATTTATTATGCAAACATTTATACTAAGTAGCTTTATAAAGAAAATCTACGAATAAAATATATTTTTATTCTATAAAAGATTTTTGTACTTGTAATTGTTTTTTTTTTAATAGAATTAGGACTTTTCTAGCTACTAAATGCTTTTCTTCACTGTTATATTAAAAATCTTATCAAAAATAAGGGAAAAATTAAATAAGATAAATCTGGTATAATTTAGTAATATGTCCATAATAAATTTTTCAATGTAATAAATGTATATTATGTACACAAAAAGTGTATAAAAATATACATAAATATTTTTATAACCAAAATCATCGTTTTTATGAACAATTTTACTATATGATCAAAGTATGAAATTATAGCTTTAATCACTGATTGTTATATTAAACATAATTGTATGAAAAACAAACATAAATCTAATAAATAGAAAATATTATATAACAAGAATATCTTTTATGAATTGAAAAGTTTTTAATAAAAGTATTTGTATAACAAACCTCAATTATAATTGGTAGGCCGAAAATTTTAATTTTGCTTAAGATAAATTACGAAGTGATGTAATATACTTTGTTAAAAGTATTATATTCAAAGATTTAAATTATAAAAATGAAATAATCTTTAATTTTCATTAAAGTTTTAATTTTGCAAGATTCTCGGAATTAGATGAAGAAATGTTACTTCAAAAATACGGGGACGTTACAATAAAATTATTATATTTTATAAATTTTTAAATGATAAGTTACAATTCTTTTATAGAAAGGAAGAAATATAAATATACCTTTTACCACAAGATTTTAAAAACATTGTTGTAAATTTAGTAGAAACAATTTGACAAAATTCAATATTAAAAATTATTTTTAGTAAAAATTAAAAACATTAATGAAAGATGAATTCATATTATTTGTTTTATCGTTTATGATATGCGTAGGCACCTTACCTAATAGCGATAATGAGATTGCAATCTATTATGATTCATAACTTATGATCAATATTGAATCCGGGAATTTCATATTTCATTATTTCAATATAAAGTACATATGTTTTGATTCTAAATAATAAGTTCGATTTTCGTAATTATTGTATTTGTAAAAGAATGGCATATATACAATTCTAAAGTGATATTATGAAATAAGAGATATAAAATATTAGATTGGTAATACGTGAAAATAAAAATTAATTATTTAGTAAAATTATTAAAGAATTTAATATTTATTGAAAATATAATGATACAAATATATGTATATATAATATTAAAGTATGTAAACATAAATAAATGATACTCGAAGGAAAATTCTAAAATTACAATCTGTTTTTTTTTTTAAATAAAGAAATTATTTAATGTATTCTAACTATTTTATATTTAATATTTTATTAAAAATATTTTTTTAGAAATATATATATAATATTTTACTATAAATTCAAAATAAATGTGTCTTTTTGTAAAAATTTGTTTTACAAATTTTGCTATAACAAATACATTTATAAAATAAGTATATAATTTAGAAAGTGTATCTTATTTTTAAAAAAATTATCAAGATAAAATTTAATAGATTTAGTGTATTTTATTCAATATAAAAAATATATTTTGAAATTTTATAAAAAATTTTTTTTTCAAATATTTTAAATATTTACGCCGAAAGTGTAAAAATTTTTCAAAAATCTTCCATATTGATTGTAAAATAGCACACATTCACTTTATAGGTACATAAAATATAAATTTTTTTTACATGAAATTGTTAATTTTCAATAATAAATACGTAAAATTTATATTCTTTATATAATTTGTTACGTACGAAACGAAATTCGACATACTTTAGTAACCCACAATTCAAAAGTGGCAAATTACCGCATAATATTGGTAACGATTGGGATTATGAAATGGTTGATTGGCATAAATTTGGGAGAGATGGTTTTAATTCACATGTGTTGAAGTAATAAACAAAGATTGGTAATATTCAAAGAATAATGAAGCATACGAAATGGATACAAAAGGTAGTGGGAGAATTCGCAAACATGCAGCACAAAGAGTATAAAAACTCAATCAAAAATATACAGAAGGGTTCCCGGTCCGAATCGAGTACGAAGTAACACGTAATTAATTAAACAAAACGAGAAGTGTAACATAAAGGCCGTATTTTAATAAACGGTCACAATTAAGGTACACTTGATATATCACGAGCCACACACTCACACACACACACACACACACACACACACACACACACACACACAAATCAGAAGACGCAGTCTCTTTCTTCCGTTTATTTAGAATAAACGAAAAGTCGTCAAATCTAATTATCATATTCTTCATTAACGTAACTCGATCCTCGCAAAGGCTGCGACGATTTGACCGACTCAGCTACGGCGGAATATTAAGCCGGCGGTAAATGAAATAAAATATATACATATATTAACGCTATTTAAATACGTAACAAATTGCTTATACAAAATATTAATTATCTATATTATATACCAAATTAATCTAACCTATTTTTCTGCTATGGATATTTAATTAAATACTATTTTCAATATTAGAATCTCGTGCTTCATTTTGTTCAATACACGCATTATTATGTAGTTTTTTTTAGATAAGATGAGAGCAATGTTACTAATTTTGGGTTTTAACAATATTTAACATTCATTTAATAATTACCTAATAATTCTATGTTATTCAAATAAAAAAAATTAACTGAATATTTTTAAAAATAATTATTCATAAAATATTATGTTTCAACTACAAATAAAAGATTATATACATGTATAATGTGACTTTACTTCGTTTATTCTAACTATGGATTCATATATATTCTCATAATTTGATAAAAAAAAAAATTATTTTTTCTTTGCTTATATAAATTAAAAAATAATAATTTGCTCTTATTTATATGAAAAAATTAATTTTATTCCTAAAATATTATGTATATATGGATATATATATATATATATATATATATATATATTATTTATTATTAAAAACATCCAATATATCTAAAATAATAGAATAAATTTTCGACTTCATATGATTTTTGCTGTTTATAAATAATTAAATACATCAAAATTTATCGTAATATTTATATAATTATAATTTCAATAACGCAACTCGCTACAGTAAAAAATCTATCACAAATAAAGCGTTTTAATCCTTTCAAGGTTTGGATTTACTAAATGAGCACCATCGATAATTTAAAAGCAGAATATCATTTATTCTAATCAATTCGGAAGAGGGTGTTTAATAGTGTGGGTGATTGATAAAAAAAAAACCGAGGACTTGACTTGCGACCGTAAACTCGTCGGTGCGTTACGCAGAAAAGTTTAAGTCCGTGATCGCGACGATTCAAACTACTTTCTTCTCTAGGTGTTGGCTCGATCAAAGCCCAAATCGGAATTCAGCATCCCTTCCTCCAGATTTAACTTATTACCTAGGCCAGATGAAAAATTGCTGAACCCGCAAGATCTTCCAGTAGGCACGCGAGTATCACCCTGACATTTTTATACCGCCATTTCTTGTCAATCTCATCTCAAGGAGGTCCAGGGCGGAATTTTTGCGAGATGACCATTTCTTTCACACGACGAGCCGCGAGTTTTTCGCTGTCCTTTGCTCTATTTCCATTACTCCGACTGCTCCATTTCACTCTTGCCTTTCGCTTGCCTATTATTATTATTATTCTCGGGATTTGGCTAATCTCTTTGCCAAAGCAACTACACCTTCGTTCCCAGCATTTTGGAATGCATCGCGTATGTGAGCGTTATTATGTTACATACGTGACAAAATGTATACACATTTTTACATAAAGATATAAATTTAAACAATTGAATAATTTTAATCGATTCTTAGAGTCATTGTTCTTTTTTATTCTCAAATACAACGTTTTTAATTATAAAAATGTGAAGGAGGTCTAAATACATTTCCTCCAATTAATCTTAGGAATAATTGTAAATTAAAAAGCAAGATTCAGTTTTAATCATTACATCTTTAAAAAAGTTTGGTCTGCTATTATTACAAAAGAGATAAAAATCTTTTAGTTTTTATAAAAATATCTGTAATAAATTATATCGGCTTGTACCTACTCTGTGATAAATCGAGTATTATACTAAAATTATTAATTTAAAAAATGTTTTTATTCTTATAAACTTTCATAAATATCATTTTTAGTTTTATATATAAAAGTAATATTCTGCAATAAAAGTTTCAAATAATTCATACATAAGAAATGCATGTTAATTTGCTGAGGAAAATTATTAAAGATGGAAATATTATTTGATTGTTGATTTTTCAATTCTTATTATATTTAGTTATATATGTACAGTACTAATAATATTGATATAAATTAATAATTATAAAAGAAATATGTAACATTTATAAAAAACGGATATATTCTTTGAAATAATTATTACTCAATTTTGCGGATGAAATTTGTGAATTCTTTTAATGATTGCAATTAAAAAAAAATTTTACTCTGAATGAATTACTCAATAAATTGTTGAATAAAATATTCAAATTTTGAAATATAAAAAGGTAAACATTAAAATTAAAATTAAAAATCTAAAGCAATAAAAATAATTTATAATTTTGTTATAAAACATTTTTAATTATTGCGCACTTTAATTTATGTAAATAAAAGTCTTTAATAATAAATATTGTAATAAAACTCATGGTTTTCATAAATATTTATTACCTTGAATTTTTTTACCTTGCATAAATAGGTGCAGAAATTAGAAAAATTTTCAAATACAAAAAGGAACAATCGTGTTTTAGAACTAGAGAAGGAGAGCTTTAAAGGGCTCGAACGAAAATGTTAGACACTAGAAATCGTGAAAAAGATTATCTGAGCGTATCGATAGTGAAACTTTCATCGAGGAAAACTTCAAGAAATCAAGAATGTAGGAAAAATAATCTGTAATTCTCGCTGACTAGGTCATTTATGAGAAAGATATCGAGAAAGCCTTTCGATCTCTCCCTGGGATAAAAAGATAGACCAGAAATACGTGCTAACTGTAATTTATAAGATGAGAGCATTTGATATTGGACAGCTTTTGCGGTTATTGTACGAATTTTGATTCGTCTATGCAACAAAAAATCGTATATTTAATTATAGAACATACACCTCTTTTCTGTTAAAATATTGTGACTTTCACATCTATAAATACTCACGTACATCATATTATCGATGATACTGTCAGCTTAAAGGAATGATGCATCTGAATTCATGAAGGACGGTAAAAGCAGTGAATACAATATTGACAAATGCAATTCAAGTGATGTAACGATTCCGAACTAGCAAAGATTTCAATACTTGCACTTTCCTTAGTTTATAAAATATAATGAAAACTCTATTACAATATATTATTTTATTAAAATAAATACAACTTTAAATGAAATTATACGGTAGATATAAAAAGTATTTATTATGCAAAATCAGCAATTTTTAATAAGTAAATATAGTTAATCTCCGCGAATAACTAATTTTTGAATTATTATTTAATTTATAATTAAATAATAATTCATTATAATTTTATAATTTATAAATATTAAACGAAATCTAACCATTATTTTTAAAATATAAAATAAAGAAATTATACTGTTTTAAATAAAAATATTTATATTTTAATTTGATTTATGGTCAAAAAATAAATAAACTATGAAACATATGCTTTAGGCTTATATTGTATTAATTTATGTGATTTTATATAATTCATAGAAAGTTCAATAATTATAAATATTATTAAATAATGATACATTTCACAACTTCAAAATGATTATAAAAATTTATTATTTTGATAAATGAAAATAATGTTAAAATAATTAAAATTCGCTACGTTTTACACATTTTCACATAAAAATATTTTAAACTTCGATTTAATGCAACCTTATAAATTTTTGTTGATATTAAAATCTATTTTAAAGCTTATAATACTTTCTAATTTCAACGACTGAGATTAATAGACGAGTGAAAATAAGGTGTTGGAAAATCTATACTGAAATAAATCATAAAGATGTTAAAATGATAAATTTCAAATTTATCACAAGCATAAGAAAAGCACAGAATAAAGTTGTGAATCGAAAAATTGAAAAAATTAGTGTATTCTATTATGCATTATAATTCAGTAGAATAAACACTTGCAAATATAATCCAGTATTAGTCGGGCACCCTTATAATCTAGAGTTCATTCACTTCTTCAAACAACAAATTTCCACTAATACACATTGAGTATACGTATTAATGCAAGTGAATAAATGTATTTTAGCATGGCAGCTCAATTCAAAGTCTCAAAGCTGTCTCACTTGTAGCGCAATATCGATTTTCAGAAATTGCACTTTATGCATATATGTGTAGGTAAGTGTAATATATGATAACCCTAAGCAAAGTAGATCTGACTATTATTAGCTACTGTTTGTAGTTCAGTGAACTTATCTTAACTAATACTTAGCATTATTTAACAATGAATTAGTTCATTTGCAATATTTTATTACTTGAGTGCTTATTTCATTATTTATGTACACGAATACAATCTCATATGTTGCAATAAAAAAGAAGTAAAATGTTAAGAGGTAAGATTTCGATTTTAAGTTTTTTTGTTGGTATGATTTACAATGTTTTTAAATTAAATATTTTGAGGGTTTGTTTAATTAAAAAAATAATAATTCATTAATAATATGTAATTTTTAGTAATATATTGTAAATAAACAACAGATAAAAATGTCTTCATTTTTGGTTATTTTTCTGATGTAATCGATTTTAAATAAAATGTAAAGAATATTTCTTCAGATTTTATAAATTTTTTTGGTTGCAATACGTTTAATTAATGATTAGAAAAATGCTATTGTTGTACATCTTTTGACCCTCCTGTGCTTTAGTGTATATGTCCCCTATTTAAAATTGATTGAAAATGATTGGAATGTTATACAAAATATTTTTAATACATCACAATTGTCTAGATATATAATTCTGATATGTTTTACGAATAATAAATTTGAAATGAGTGGCATATAAAAAAATCTTTAGGCTTGAGTAAATTTATAAATAATAACTCTATCTCTTTAAAAGAATTTTAAAAAAGTTTGTTTTTTATATACTACTCATTAAAATGGAGAGTATTTTTCATAATAATAATTATTTATTAAAATAAACTTTAAAGTTTTACTCTCAATTTTGGTGCTTTCATAACTATTAGAAAAAACTTCTCGTGCACTAATTTATAGGTTAAAATTATTTACAAATAAATGTTTACCACGATCGGATTTTCTTTCAGCCCTTTAAGTTAATTCAATAACTTCTTATTTTTAATATTAAATTTAATTATATATTGAATCTGTATTTAAATTTTATAAACTTCTTTTATGGTCTACTATTAATGCATAATAATATCCCTCGGAAGCATTTGCTCCTGTTAAAAAAAATACATTAAATGATGTAGTTTCGTGTTACGCAGTGTTTTGACATCTTACCGTCTGCTGAATTTAGATCATACGACCCACAAAGATCAGATTTCTTTTCGTGCCACGGATGACGACTACTCGTCCTGGCACCAACGAAGGTGCATCTATTTTTTTATATAATCTTGAGAAAACTTATAAATTTTTCAAGAGAAACAAGAGAAAGAAAAAGATGAATAGACAAATGTAGGAAATAATCTTACGCTAGCAGTTTGTGATTTAGAGGGTAAACATATATAGTATGGTTGATGAGATTTTTCTCAAGTTTTACTCATATTTATTATTTAGTGCTTACATTTATTTATTTTGTGCATTTCATTATTTTGTTTTTTTTTATTATCAATGATGTATTATTTGTTAGATGATATTTGAACAATCTATCTACTATCATCTATAAAGTCTAAAAATGTGCTTGGAAAAACAAGAAAAAAATTTAAAATAGTTTTCACATAAAAACATATTTTATTTAAATTAATAATTTGACAATAATTAATATATCTAATATTTATTGATAATGTTTCATAAATATTTAAGTATATTTGAAAATGGCCTAAGACAAATTACTAATTTTTTTCGTTTCACTCCCCAATCGATGAAAAGGTATTCTTAAAATTTTTCTTCTATTGTTGAGTTTTTTCTTTTTTAACTTTCACATGACAGTTTCAGTTCAGTTGATATTACAACACAATTCTTCAAGAATTTTAGTTATCACGTAATTTCTTTTTTAATATCTTGAAATAACTATTTTATGATTATTTTGATAAATGAAAGATAATTAAATAATCAAATAAAAAATAAATAATATTTGTTTCATATAAAACAGAACATAATGTGTAATAAAATTTAGCTAACTGAAAGTATTTTCTTGATAAATAAAATAAATTGTTACTTAAAACATCTGATATTTTCAACAAAAGACTATTTTTCTTTAATTTTAACGGAAAAATTTCTATAGTATACGACAATCACTACTAAACTAAAGTACAACAATGCTTTTATCAAGATCTTTCTGGATGTGTCAAGTTTCTCCAAAATTCTCATAATTTCATTTGTGGATAGCAGTATTAAGGATAACCCTAACTGAGTACCAGATACCGAAAGAGAGGGTGAGAAGGGGAGGGAGAAAGCGAGAGAGAGAGAGAGAGAGAGAGAGAGATGAATAAGGAATCAAGTAATGATAGGGAAGGAATCAACAGAAATGTAAGAGTTAATACTCTGTAGTTTCCAACGGTAACTTAAAGCAATCTAGATAGAACTACATAAAACCTTACTTATACCTAAAGTTACGTGACGCATTCTGTGTTGTATGTTCGTTTATTTACATGTAATTTTTATGTAATGTGCTATCTTCCCATAAATATATATATATATTATACAAACATATATATACATTTTTATTTTATTTATAGAATACTAAAGATTTATTGACTTTCAAAACTTATATAATAATTATCAATATGCTAAAATCATCAAGAATATATTATCAAGCCCATTCAAAATATATCTATGCAAAATAATATTAACTTTTCCTAAATCCTAACTAGATATAATATTTACGAAATTATATACTTATTTCAATAATATATATACATATATATATATTGTAAATTAAAAAACTTTTAAAATAGTTATTATGAAATTTATTGAATAATTTAAAAAATTATAAAATCAAAATAAATTATTTCAGCTTATTTAGCTTATTCAAGAATTTTATAATGGAAGCTTCTAAAAAATAAAAGACCATTGTCATGTAAAATGATAATTTTAAGATTTTATAAAATGAATATATTATTTAAAAATAGAGTATTAAATAATTTTTTGAAATCTATAAATTTTAATAATAGACATATTATAGTCTTCAAATACCTCTACATATACTTTAAGCATATATCTCCTTATATGCATTAAAATTTATCTCAGAACTACTATGTACATGTATTATAATTAGGTACCTGTCTTTACTTATCAAATATATGCATTCATCTCTTATATTAGTATTTAATTCATTTCGTCAAATAGTCATTTTCTCACTTATTTATTCAAACCTTCTATCCTTCCTTTTGCTATGTAACATATATCAGTATTCAGCCTTCTACCATATTAGTTTTATCACGTTTTGAATACATAAATTGCATACTATTAATAAATTTTATTATTAGGAGGTATTATTCGTAACCTTTGAAATTTACATTTATAATAATGATGTAATACAATTTTAATGCATATATTACAATGACAATAGTCTAAATCAAAATATTCCGGAAAAATTAATGACTGAAAACTTAGATATTTATAAAATAATAGATCAAAAATTTATATATTTAAATGAAATTAAAATAAAATAATAGATCTGAGAAAACATATACATTCTAGATCTCGCAAAATCAAATAGATTGATATATTCCGAATTTCATATTTAATAGAAATTGAATAAAATTTGCATAAACAACAAGTGTTTCCATAAGGCAAAACTTTCTATCCGCTCGTACATAGAATCTATACATAGACATGCGCGAAGGATGACGTAAAATTCAAGTTGACGATTGGTGAGAATCCGTACGATTTAGACTTCGATAGTGCGTATCTAAATCTATTCAACAAAATCATATATTCTGGTAAGCGGGAGTAGATCAAAATCATGTGATCAGAACCCCAAAGGCGTGATGACATATGAAGCTATATGTGTATCGAGTGCAAATATAAATAATAAAAGCAAAAAAAAAAAGAAAAGAAAAACAAAGTTGAAAGACAATATTCCATAATAATAGACGATTTAATAATACAGTTTTTTAGTTTTATATTGAATATTACTTTAGTCATTGTATGATTCCCTCTATAAACATATAATACAAAAAATACTAATCCATTGATTGATACAAAGTGGAATGATATTAATATTTTTGCTCAAACTTTTTCTTATGTGACGAAATAAATGTTAATACGTGTAGTTGAAAAATGATAGAAGTGTAAAAATTTTAACAAATTAGAAGAAGAATTATTATTTTTATAATTTTCATGCAAAGAACATTGTTCCGTATAAAGATTTAAATTTATATTATTAAATCTATCTTATTTAAATTTACAGTTATTTTTAATTTAACTTTTTTTTATAAGACGCTAACAATGATGATAATAACAAAAGTGACAACGGTAATTTTAAAAGTGAAGATGGAAGACAATTTTCTCAATTGACTACTTGAAACAAAGTGCCCAATTTTCCTACGAAATTATAGATTAATTTTTGACATCGGCACTCTACAAATCATAAACGAGCTTTCCTTTTTAAAGAAGAAAAAGAATTTTTGTCACGGAATAGTACCTCCATTTCACCACAATGTATCACATTTTAGATCCCAGTAGGATTTTGGTAAGTTTTCTATTCCAAGACGCTAATCGTACTCTTCAACACGCCAGTCACACAACATCAAGTATGGGAAACACGAGATACGGCTTGCTCGTTTCATTCGCTATAATGGATTATTAGAATTCCCTACTAGCTTCACTTTGTTAGCAAAACAGACCAGTATTTGCACTTTACTTAATAATACAATAAGTATAAGCAAATGAACGCACGCTTGGATAACATAATTATTATACGTGCTCGCTCGAACTATCTCCATTCGTTTATGCAGTTGACACTTGCTTCGACATACAGAACACGGGTTATGTTATTTATCCCAAAACATGGAAAATTGAAGATTTTCAACTTCTTTTTCATTTCAGAGTTCGTTATAAAAAATTGTTTACCACTGAATGAAGTTGTTTAAAATGGACGAGATCTTTAGATCTTTGCAGACCACTACCATGACTCTAGAGAGCTAAGGACTAATACAAATACATTTTTGCAAGTAAGGGAATACGTGTGTATGTAGGACTACTAGTCACCAGTCTCGACAGTCCTTTAAGCTCAACCAATAAAATGAAAAATAAAAATTCAGAGATAAACAAAATTATTTTTAATTGTACACCAAGTTATATAAAAATAAAGGGAAGTAACAAAGTCAAACTGAAAAAAAGATAAAAGAAAAAGATTAATTTATTTTAGTAAAAAAAAATGTAGATTGCATGAGGTTACAAAAACACCAATGACTTTTATGCTACAGTAAATTCTTTCGACTTGGAAATGTCTTCGAGATAGAGGATAAGTTCCATTGCAAAGATTTCGTCTCTGCATACATAAGAATTGTTATGTAGAACTCTTATGCACGCAGAGATTTCCCAATGATTTGAAATCGTGAAATTTCTAGACCACTACTATAAAAAAAATCCATAACTTATTTATAGAAAATTATCTTATCTATTAAAAAGTACTATTTCTTATTATCTTTTCTATTTAATAATATTGTACTGTTTTTACCTGAAAAGATAAATTGATATGTTTGTGTATATATAGAAAAATATTTATATTAATTTAAAATTATTTGGAATTTAAATTATAAATCAATTAAAATACGTTATTTTGATAATAATTGTTGTTTTATTTTTAATAAAATGAAATATACTTGATACATTAAACTTCACACCCAATTTTTAAAAGATACATGCATTTATTATCAATTTAAAAAAAAAAAAGAAAAACGATAGGTTAAGAATATTATATTGATTCAATTTGTAAATAAATAAAATTTTTGTAAAGTAATCGAAAAATTTTATTTATCAATAAAATTTGAAGTTAATATATTTTATAAATTCAATTCCATAATCATCGACTTCTTGGATACACTATCCAATTTTCTCTAGTAAAGAATAATACTATCATTGAACAGAAACTTTTGAACACCACATACATTGGTATTAAGTTTAATATGTATGCGGACATGTGTATTAATGTAGGCGAGAAGAAAATGAGTGTAAAACAAAAGACAAAAATAGTGTCTTTTACTTCTTTGCATTCAAAAAACGCATACTTGAGCCTTCAGTGGGACTGGAAGAGGTAGTAGATTCACACAATGTCTGAATTTTAAGGGAAGTACATCGGATTATTTTCCATATCTGATGTGACATTTCAAGTCACGTATGTACGTAGCCACTAGACCAATATAGAGTTTGTAGCATAAAGCGACATCTGCTTTTTCCTGCGACTATTCGCTTATATCATATCTATATTTCCACTTGTGTGTTTGTAAGCCAGCAATAGTATTCAATCGATTTTCTGAACACATGACATTTAGTCTCTCTTCGTACCTTTTCAATGTTCTTTGTTCCTTTTCATCTTAGCTTTTTTCTTTTCCTTTCTTGTGAATACTAGCGATAGAATTTCTAGTAACAATAAAAGTAGGAAATAAGTATTTCCTTGGATCTGACTTTATCTCCTATTGCTTTTTTTTTATTTCCGTAGGAAAATAAAGTATAATGAACTGTTGAGTATAATGAACTATTTAATAACGAATTATGAAAGTCAAATATTTTAATGGTGATAAATTATCAATAAGTTGATATAGAACTTTGAAATGGAAAAATTTTTTCAATGATTTTTAGTAATTTTCAGGTAAAGCATTTTTAAGTTTTTTTTTTTTTTTATAAATAATTATGTAATGAAATAAATTGATAAATTTATAGGATACTAAATTTGAATTTAACAAATTTTTATAAAATTTGAAAATACAAAAAAAATAGATAATACTTAATTCTTGTTTCTTTATAATAATTGTTTACACTTTACTTAAAAATATAAATTATTGAATTCTTTAAAGCTTGTTTAATTTAAAATACTAGAACAATATGGATTATCAATGAAATAAAACATAATTAGAAATTATATACAACATAATTAAAAGGAAAGGCAAATAATAAAATATATTGGAAAACGTAAAAAAAAAACTACCTGTGAACTAGTAATTTTAGAAAAAAATTTTTTTTTTTTTTTGTATTTCAATCGTAATCGGTGTATTTCGATACAAAAGAAATATAAATATTAAATTCAACTAAATCCATTATCAAAAGATAAAAAAGAAACCTGAAAAAAACTTCTCATTTAATAACTAAACAGTTTCGGGATTAAATTTGTCATTGGCTTTTTTAAGCTAAAAAAAAATAAAATAGCAACGCAGATATTCAGTGACTTCAATACGTATTTAAAAAATTTTATTTCAATATTAAATAGTTTAATCTAATAAGATTCTTAATTCTTCAAAGAAATAAAGCATTATATTAATTTAAAAGTATTATGCTAATTTAAAAGAATTAATATAATATGAATTTAAAATCTTATAATTTCTGAACAATTAATTTCATAGAAAACTAAATTAATCCATAGGTTTATGTTATAAATGGAATAATATTTCTAATTAATTCATTGTTACTTAAACGTATTTAGTGTTTAAAAAAAAAATAATTAATTAAAAAATTTTAATTACATATAAATGTTTATATATATGAATAACAATAAACAATAATTTATTAAATTTTAAAACGTAAATAATTAAAAATTCGTATATATTTTTCGTTCAATAGTACTAGATGGTTTATTGAAAATTAACAATACAACAATTAAAATCCTATATCTAAGAAAACTGAACTGTTCGGAAATTGTCGAGATTATTAAGAAGAAAGGAGCACCTATAAATGCCTTTCATCCGATCAACTTTTGTTTAATCAAAGTCACGTGATACTGAAAATTAATTAAAAATAAATATCTAACCAACCAAACTAGAGTGTTAGTATAAAATCCTACTATAATAATATTTTATACTTAACATAAAAAGATTTTACAATCAAATAAGAAAAAAAATGTTGAATTAATATCAATAATTTAGTTTCAGATATTATTGATAAAAATATAAAATCAATTATTCCTACATAATATGAATAACTTTAAAGATGCATCTTTTAGTAGAATAAAAATATTGAACAACATGTACTATCGAATATACTTGTATTATCTTGGAATATTTATATAAACCAACTCCTCTATCTAATAAAAATCATTGTTAAAAATATAAATAGTTATAGATCTACTACAATTGTATCGATTCGTTATAATATTCTTGATATGATACAAAAAGTATATATTTTATTTTATTTAGTTAAGTTATATCAAAATACTAACAAAATACAAAATATTAGTATTGTATTATTTAGTAACTCTGACAATCTGTTATTATGGAAGATTATATAGAGTCCTCCTACTTATTCAAAATTAAAAAAAGAAAAGAAGATATAAATCATATAAAACTTTCAAATTCTGCGATAATTCCGAAATTTACGTATAAATACATTAAAATTCATTAAATTTTTATGGACGAATTATTGTTAATTATCATACATTATTTTATTATGAAATTAAATTACATTTTTCATGTCAAACTATATATACTAAGCATTTATTTTAAGCATATTCAGAAAAATAATTACAGTATTCAATCAAAATTCACAATAAGTGTAAAGAAGAATCCTTTAGCTTCTAATTTCAATATTATTATATATCAATATAATATTATCATATTTTTTAACAATTATAAATATAATAAATAACACTTTTAACAATTTCTATTAATTATAACTATTAAATTTTCTTTTATATTACTGTATAAAAATAAACTATATATATATTAAGAAATTCTTATTTTATAATTATTTTAAAATCCCTATGAATCTTTTAAGTGTCAAAAACCACAGATTTATTTATATTAGATGAATAAATTAATGTAGTCCGTGAAAAAAACATTCTATTTAAAAATAAACATTTTTAATTGTAAATAACTTTACGGTGTAAAGACGAATTAGCTTCTGCTACTATAAAATAATGCTTACAAAATTTCCAAAGGTATTATATAGCTTATATGATGAATTTAATTCGAAAACTACTTACCGTTGATGCTATCAATACAAAAATGATCAAAGCAAACTGATAAGCTTAGAAAACTTAATATTGCTCATAATTTATTTTACATACGTAAATTAAAAGAAAATATATTAATAATTATATATTCAATAATATTAATTATATATTTATTAAATTAGTTTATATATCATAAAGCATCACCACCACCATCATCATCATCACCATCGTCGAATTCTTTACGATCATCATGATCTAGGTCTTTATCATTATCATTTTTTATCGTTTAATATATTTTAATTATTATTTCGCTTATATTTTTTAAGTACTTTTTAAATAGATCACAAGATTTGAACTAACCAGTAACGTGTCGTTATTATTTAATATTATCGTTATTATTTTATTAGTTATTTAATTTTCAATTTATTTACTATAGGCGCATAGTCACGTTATTAATTCATTTGTATTCAGACCTGATGAGGATATTAAAAGTAAACTGAACAAATTCACAACAAATTTATAATATAATATCCATATAAAAAATATTTATAATTTCTTAAAATAGTGTTTTAACCCAATAACTTGAATCATTCTTAGGAGTAACAATTATTAAATACTAAGTATCCGTGATATTGAATTAATCATTTTGAATAATTATAATTAAATCAATCATAAATCAACAATAATTGATCAATATATTGAGTTACAAAAAAGTTAAACAAAATTTTTTAGAATACTTCAATTTTATTGCTATATTTAAAAAATATGTTAACCTTACTATAAATTTGTAGAAATTTTCATAACTCTATCATTGGTTAAGTTGTATTTCATCGTGCCACTTTAGTTCTAAACTAAATTTAAAACCATTTCTGTATAACGATACATGAGTTTATAGTCATTTTCATACATATTTGGAAACATCAAAATATAAATATTTAATATTATGCATGTAAAATGTAGAATACTATTTAAGATACATATAACTTTAATATATTTAAGTGAATATATAAATAAAAGTACTAAAAATTTTTTAATATAAAAATTAAAGTTATTTAGAATTATTTAATTAATTATTAGGAAGTAATTTAAATAAACAAATAATTATATTTTAAATAATTTTATATTTATGAACACAAATTAAATTTAATATTTATAAATTTAAAATTATGAATATAATATAGTTAATCGATAAAAATTCTATGAATGATTAAACTAATCAACAATTTCATACGTATAAATATTTTGATATCTATGTATTTATATAATTTTCTTTAGCATATGATTATTTTTGTTTTATTATGATTAATTTTATATTTTTAAAAAAGTTTTGAAAACTATGACTGTTTAAATTAAGTAAAGAAAATATTTTGAAATATTAATCACATTCGGCAATACTTCATATGTTGCATTTTAAATTATGTTATTATTAATCGATCAAAATCTTGAGAGGTAAAACGGTTTTTATTTTCTGCTTTCATTTGTCAGTTAAAAGGAAATTTCATAATCAAATTTTACAAGTTTATCAGACAGTTTGTAAAAAAAAATTCATAAAAATTATTAAATGTAAAAACTAAATAAAGAGAGCGGATAGAATAAAAAAAAATGATTAAAGTAAGGAAGAAAGGTAGATACGAGATTTTCAGTCATTGAGAAAAGACATTAATTAAATAAGCGTTAATTTCAGTACAGTCAAACTTTACCACTGCTAACAGAGGGCGTACGGTCGAGCAAACTTGCGAAAATCTTGAAAAGCCAAGAATTGGATGAAACTGCAAAGAAATAAAATCCTCTCTCTCTCTCTCTCTCTCTCTCTCTCTCTCTCTCTCTCTCTGAAACTCTCGTTAATTACTCCTTGTGAAATTGTAAATCAAATATTTACAAATTATGAACAGAGTTTGTTCCTGTTGTTTGATTATATAACCTTTATTCCATAAATTGTTTCTACTAGAGGAATGCAAAATAACTATTAATCTCTATTTTAATGAAATTTAACTCAAACGATGAAATATTTTATGCAATGTTTCATTTTTTTTTATATTTCTATTAAATTAGATTCGTTATAAGTATAATGTAATATAAATAACACAAATTAGATTAAACATTACATTATTTATACATATACATTTATTTATAAAAATTTTTTTAAAAATATTAAAGTATTTAAGTAGCATTTAAAATTTAGATAAAAACTAATACGTAATCAAATATTTCTTTTATCGTAAACAGAAGTGATACTTACTATGAAATGTTTATAATTAATATAAATATACATAATTTACAAAAATATTAAGAAAAAATATTAAGAAACTATTAAGAAAAAATAATTGTTCTAAATTGATATAAAATTTAGATAAAATTGAAATAAGAAAGGTATAAAAAATTATTAAATTAATGTTATGAAATATTACAAGGATGGGTGAATAAAACAACTCTTTTCAAGCATTGGTATTTGCTGATACAATATAAGAAATTTATTTAAAAACAATACTACTGCATAAGCATAAAAAACCTCCTTATCGGAGGAAAAAGCCGTCCGCTGGTTCCCCGCTGGATCAAATTCCACAGCCTCCGCGTAGACTGCGTTGATCCCTTGAAGTTCGCTTCTCCCCGTTGTCGGAGAAGCTGGAGGTGGTGTATTCACCGCCACAGAAGGTGAATACGCCGAGCGTCGGGATGTCGAAGCCTCGTCTTCTGCGATTTTGCCAAACACACTCCACAACACTTTCCACCTCTCCGCCGCGCGAGGAACCACAAAATCAAAATCAATTTATACAAATCTAATTCATTATCCAGCCGCACTGCACAGATTTACAATATATTTGCCGCTTCATAATCTCGCGAGCCGAAAACCAAATAAATTACACAAATAATTACGCCACAATGCTTGCGGAAAGATTCTCGGCGCACAAGTGTCTTTCCTCGCCGCCCCCGACACCGAAAAATCCCTCGCTTTTCCGTGGATACTCATTTTCCGACGGCGTAAGCGGCCAGCTGGCCCAGTAAATCCCCCGTAAATCATGAACGATGATTTACGATTGCTCAGGCCCGAAATTCAAAACTGCGAGGGACTCTCTGCGGCCGGGTTTTCTTTCATAAATTCGAAGAGTCCCAAACAATAATTATTGATTGATATTATTTTATTCAATAAGAATCAATGGACAAGAATAGGTAGGTACTTAAATCATAATATCAAATCTATAAATTATTCTATCGTATTCTTGCAACGTTATCTCTACCTTCCTCATTTGATTATGTATATTTTTCATTTAATTATATGTACATACTTTAATATCATGTTTTACTATCTGAAAGTTTTCTAGCATAAAATAATTTCGTATATATAATACTCCTAATTTATTAGCTAAAATTATTTGTATTTAGTTATTTAAGTTTGAAAAATTACTACTTACTTTATTATTTTTTGTAGAAATTCCTTAAAAAAAATTTTATTTTTACTTTTATACAAATTTATTAGTGCCTGTAAGTCGAAAATATTTCTCACCATTTAGCCGGAATATATTAACGATAAGAGTTTCTATAAAAATAATAATTCCTATACGAATTTTTATATATATTTACTTTTTATAATTTTTATATACATTTATAATATATACATATATAATTAATCCACTATGCTTATCTCAGTTTAAAAAAGTTTTATTCACATATATTGAAATACTTAAACAACATTATGAATTGCTTAAGAATTTTTATTAGACAATATGTATTATAGTACATATCTACGATGATATGCATGTATAATTTTAACTCATATATCTCCTAAGTGATGTATATTTCTCCACCTAATCATAATCATTATAAAATTATAGTAATAACAATGTAATAAAATAGAGCCGTTGGCTAACGCTCTTACAACTGCCCGGTGGTTGTTCACCGGAGTCAAGGTCTTTGCGCAATAGAGCATCTCTATCTCCTCCCGGTTGACGTTAAGGGCCGAGTTTCACGAATCTTTAATGAGGTTTACTCTCATATTTTCCTCGTTCTTAATAACTTAAGTTTGTTAATAATTTTCTTATATATTTTTATGTTAAATAATGTTGACTCTAAATACCCAAGTAGAGCACGTTTGCCGAGGTTTCGAGCAAAATGTATATAAAAATAATATATAAAAATAAGCAAAGAGCTGTAACTGTAATGTTGTCCACTAAAGAGTATAAACTACCTGAAATAACCTGTTAAACATAATAAGAAAATGAAATTAAAAATCATTATTACCACTCCACTTCGGTGCCCACTCAAATTTACTAGTTCTTTCTGTCCAGTCTGCTCCTGAACCAGCTCTTAAATTGCTTCTTCCTTAAATCCATATCTGACTTCGAGCTTGTAGTCGAAGCTTAAGACTCTACTTTACCAGAGATTATTAAACAATTCACTAAGCCTATTTCATATAGCGTCAACTTCAATGAGCGTCCAATGCACATTGTCAAACCGATTAATCTGGAAAACTGCATAAAATCCATCTATCCACTGATAAAGCCACTCTAATGATTTTATCTAGTTATACTTTCATGAGCCTGAGATTGACACCCTCAAAGTCGATCTTTCCTGAGCAGGGTGCACGTAGACCTGGTAATCTTCATCGGCGATGTTTATTGACAGGATTATTTTTGACAAGTAAGGCAGCACAGACTGGGTTTGGATTCTCACTTCTATGGTACCACTTTAAATCCTACACATCGGTGGTGGTGGAGTTTTTTCACTTCTCCTTTCACTCTTTAGCAAGTACACTACGGGGGAAATTCAGTGATTCACGGCAAGTGACTCTTCGTACTTTAGGAATAGCTTGACGATGACTTTATTGACTTTTGTTCGACAAAAGCTGTACTCATCTTATCACTTCTCCTACTTACAAGGCCAATGTTCTTCAATTTTTCGCCAGTTTTCTGGTATCGTGCAGATGCATAATCCGGTCGGAATCACAAGTTAGTATTTTCCCGCTTAACTGGGTGAACTCGTAGCCAGTGTTGATGTAGGCTGGTGAATATTCAATGCATGAAGATTTGACGGTGTTGTAGACAAATGAGGTTTCGGCAAACAACGTATCCCACATATGATGTTTTTTTCTTACAGTAAAGAAAATCGGTCAACCAGTAAGGTTAATTGGGATATGCGCTTCTTTATGGCTACACCTTAATCTATCCTTAACCGAAAGCATTGACTAATTTTAATTATAGCCATTTATTGCTTTTCCTTCCTCTTTTCAATCTTGGATGGGGCAGATTCGGCTTCCATGCTCATTAATTATC
This sequence comes from Eupristina koningsbergeri, assembly GCA_018907245.1. NCBI lineage: Eukaryota > Metazoa > Arthropoda > Insecta > Hymenoptera > Agaonidae > Eupristina > Eupristina koningsbergeri. The sequence continues at coordinate 3,827,327 of JACCHV010000041.1, forward strand.
CTTGAATAATACACATTAAACATAAATGTATATGTGCTAGAACGCTATAAAGTTCAAGCACTTGATACATGCATATATATATATGATGTCTTTCTAACACTTAAGTACCTAATTATGTCTCCAAATTCATTATAGCATATCACCTGTTGTGTATATTACAGATCCTCATACATACGTTCTACAGTCATTACCTCTCTCAAATTTTCTATATCTCTGAAAATAGTAAAAAACGACTCATCTACTACTTTCTATTCCTATTTATGTCCTAATCTAACCATACTATCAACACTCACTCGAATCTTGAAACTAGACTTGTCAATACTTTATTAAACTTTACAGTATGTATTATAAGGTATACCCAAGGTATCAAAATTTGTCTGTACGTGGTCAAAGATTCCAAAATATGTCGAAGTTATACTCTAGAAAGATGCTACTGCTTATTTATATATAGAAAAATTTACTGGCTTATTCTCTCCAGCCTTCAATAACACCACAACTCAAATTCTGAAAGCTAACCGCCTTTGACAACAATTTTAATTTCCTTAAATTTTTGGAAGTTCATCAGGCCGTAGTGAAGACAATATTGTTTAGCGATTTTTCCACGAATTGAACAGCGTATCTTATCATTTTTTACATTTCTTGTGATATTCACAAAGAATATCATGGCAAACTCAAAGTTAAATATTAAAAAATAACCTTTACTTACGCTAGAAAGGTACATTTGTATTGTTGAAGATAGAATTAGGTTGTATCAGGTGGAACCGAATAAGCCCTTCGGAAGCTTATTGTTGGAGATGAAATTCGGGCAGGACAGAAAAATCGGAGGATTTCAGCAATTGTTCTTTTTTTAATTTTCTTTATTAATTGCAGTTAGGCTATTAGTCGCAGTCTGGTCGCTTCGAAGATTTAACAAAAATTGAAAATGTTTCGCGTCTTCGGGCATATAGCCACGAAGTTCAAATATGTCTCATCTATTCAAATGAATAGATGGACATATTTAACACTGTTTAGCTTCACGAGACCTGACATAATAAACCTTTGCCGAACTATGCAAAGGAAAAAACCCTTACATTTTATATATTATCGCCTACCTAGCTACACGAATGGCCCACACCTCGCGTCTCAACATCACATTTTCTGTCAACAACGGGTTGTGATGGCTTACCGATGCCGTTGACTCTAGATCGTACAATGTCCCACCAAGGTCAGATTTGATCCTAGTGCTCCGGTTGATGACGACTCCCCGGAGCACCGTTCATCCTTAGCCGAGATATTTATAGGATTATTAAGAAAAAGGGAGCATGATATTAGTAGGGTATGTCTTACGGGTTTCGTACCTCGCACTACCATTTAAATTATTTATTTATTATCATTTATCATCTGCTGTTTGCTGCTTCTGATACCGGTGGCGAGACGCTCGCTTGCCTAATTCTATCGCCAACACTTATTTTTATTTTTTTATTTTATTTATTCTTTATTTTTTTTATAACGGCTCGCCTTACGTAGCCTGCTCGCATCAGAGGCCTCACAAGCATTGAATTTGGTTTTGCGCCTTTGTCGCTGTGATCCCTACCGTACTACTCCTGCCATTGAGCTCTTATTTTTGGAAAATAACCGCGAAATTTAAATATTCCTCATTCATACGCTGAACACGCTGCTTCAGAGACTCGTCTTTAACCGGAGTACGAATATGAAATCTGTTTGTCCAGTAGTTAAAGGGTTATAGGGGTAAAGGATTATGCTGTTAGTGTGGAATTTTGCTTAAAAATTTGATTTAAAGATTTTTATACCTCGAGCCCCTACCTGCAGATGGTTGTTTTCCCTTTTACCTATCGACATGCAGTACTAACTACTTCTATCGCCAACTTACATTAATATATCACTTTCCATCTGGCCAAAAAAAACGTCTCCTTCTAAAAAACACGCTACTAAAAAAGGCGTAATAAATATTTTCTACATCTCTTTAGTAATAGGGATAAATCAAATTACTTCGCTACTAGTTAACAATACAGCCATTATCATAATAACCGATATATCTTCCTTACCGAGTTGATTTTTATGAATTAAATTTATATGTTGCAAGATGGATTCCCTTATTATTAAAAAGTAACGGTGTCCAGACCTAGTCTCTTCCTTGTTTTCTAGTCTAACGTGACTCAGGCCCAATCCCGTACAACACTTTTTAAGCATAATTTGACGCTAATAAGGGCTTGCTCGTATATAGGAGTATGTAAAGTAATGAACAAAGTTTGCAAAATATTGACATAAAGAATTAAATGAAATCCAATTATTGTCCTCTTGTTTCTTGTATTACTTCCTCTGGTATGAAAACCAATAAGTTTACAGTTTGAGGCATATTATTCATACAATCTTTTGGCAAATATAATGCTAGGTTATATTCGTAATATCCAACAACGGTGCAAGAGAGTGAGGATAGCATTCATCTCTCTCTCTCTCTCTCTCTCTCTCTCTCTCTCTCTCTTTCTCTTCGTGTCGGATTATGCGAATAGAAACCCGTAGTAAGATTTACCTTCACAAATTTATTTACATTAAAATACAGTTGAACAAATTATTAGCATTATTGAAAGAATAGTTTAACTTTATAAAAAGAAAAATATAATAAAATGAACAAAAAATATTTCACACAAATCAAATATATTGAATGAAAATTATCTTAAATATATAAAATCAGATATATGAAAATATAAAAGTTCATCTAACATAATTTTAAAATTATATTTGGAATAATAAAAAGAATTTTGATTAAAATTTAAATAATAGTATATATTAAATGGGATTTATAGGTACCAAATCAAAATATCTTACCAATTTGAATTCTATTAAACCGAACACAAGCTTTTGATAATTTTAATCTAGGCAATCATTTAGTATTATTTATTAATATATTTATTATAAATTCCTTATGAGTGCATAAACTTATAAATTTTATATAAATTTATAATTAACATACTGCTGTAAATAAATGATATTAACATATATTGTGAAATGTGTTTCCAGATTTTTATATAGATAGATAGATGAACTGATAACAATATTACCACAGTTTTATATAAAAATTGGGTGATTTATTCACTCTATATCTGAACAAATTTACAATATAATTATAAAATGCAAATGTTATATAAATATACACACAATTAAAATACTTTTATTGAAAATATTAAGTTCACGAAAATTCTTTTAATCATAATTCATTTCATTAAAATTATTTTTATAAAATGTCCAATTTTTTTTACTGAAAAGTAATTATTAATTAATAAATATATTTCAAGAAACTTATTAATTATAATTACAGCATATTATAATTTTTATTAAAAATATTTAGATAAAACCATCAAATTTCGCTTATTTCATTCATAAATAATTTGATACTTTTGGGACTTTTATGGTTCTAAAATGACTTTTAGACTAATTTAAATACACATTATTATTGATTTATCATTTATTAATGATTACTATGATTGATTGTTAAATCCAATGGAAAATAAAAATTCAAGAATTAGTACATTAAAAGATTAAAATAAAAATAGTGAATGATTTTTAATTCATTTTAACAATTGACCACAAAGAGTTAAGAAAAAAGGTCGCAAATCTTTTGGTTTTTCACTGGTTTTCCTGAAGGAGCATTATTCAGAATATCTTGACTTTCATTTTTAAATTTTCAGTATAAAATATGTAAAATATTCTAGATTTTGCGGTGAATCTTTATTCATTATCATGCGAATATTAAAGTTATTTCATTGAAGAGATGGCATTTGCTTAATATGAAGACATATTTACCTTGGACGCATGATTAAGTTAAATGAAATTTAAAAAAAATCAAATGAAATTAATTATTAAATATTTTAGTACTAGTTATTTTAGTTACCAAATAAATCAATTTAAGAGTTACTTTAATAATATTGGAAAACCCAAAATATCTGAGCCTAAATTTGGTCAAGAAATATAAGAAAATATTTTTTGAATTAACAAAATATAAATTTATTTATTAAATTTAAAATTAATAAAAAGATTTATGTTCTACTTTCCGTAATATTGAATTTTTTCTTTAATCTGTATTTTTCTATATTTTATACACCAGAATTGATCTTCACGGACGTAACAGCTTTGGTATTGTATGTTTATAGTTAAGTGGATCAGAGGCTGAAAAATTGGGAATATATATTGTATTTACTACATAGACATTATCTCCTGGAAGACTATTACGAGAAATGATAATGTTTACTACATTGAAAAAAAGTTCAACGATAAGGCTATTATGAAATAATAATGTATTCGTTAATCATATTTATAACATCTTCTGTCATCGCTAATGAAATAAAGATATATTATAGTTGATTAACATACTAATACAGCAAATTCTTTTATAATTGAAAAAAATCAATATATATTATGTAAATTATATACAATACAACATCATTTCTATGCAATAAAAATATTGAAAAAATTTTAAATATATTTATTATGTACATGCTTAAAATTAAAAAAATCGTTTATCAAATAATTACGATAGTATTTAAAATGGTAATACAAATTTTATAATCATATTTTAAATCAGTTTCTAAAAATAATAATAATAAAATTGTTCGCAATAAATGTTGTATAATTGACTTTATGCTTAGAATATAAATGAGAAATTTTTAAATTCAAATTTGTATTATTACTTCCTGAAAAAATTGATTAAACAATACAAGATTTTGAAAAATATTAAATAATTATTAATAAATATAAGACTGATGACTTCCATTATATTTTAATACTCTTTAAATAACAATTATCAAATGTCTATTAATCCCATATAAAATTCTTTTAAATTATTAATTTAATTTTCATCAAATGCTAGTAAAAAAGGGAATTTTTCTCTTGAAAAGTAGTTCAACTATTTAATTTCTTTTGTATTAAGACACTTTAGGCAAACTTATCCATCGAAAAAAATTTTCAAGCTGAGAATGATGTTAATCTTCTTTGTCGGTCAAGAGCCTATGTAAGAGCCATAATCTTGCTCAAAATTTGCCAACGTCGACCACCATTAGACGCATTAACTCTCGTGTGCTCGCGTTCTTTTAGATATCGAAGGCAAAGGCACGTTCATTCTTTATCTTCTCTGATTTTTTTACACTCTTTATCTTCTTTTTTCTATCTATTTTAAGAATATTTCTCCCTTCACTTTTTAAAATTTTATCTATTTTTCTAACTCATTTTTTTAAAAGATTTATTTTCCTTATTCGAACCTCTATATTTTCTTCAGTAGTAAATATTCTGATTTTATTCACATCATTGTATACATATATTATTTTAACTTATCTATTTTAATAAATTAAAAAAAAAGTACTAAACATAAAATAATCTCATATAGTATTCTAATTCAGTCTGAAAAATCAATAATGCTATATCTCTCAAAGTACTATTTCAATTAATTTTTTTGCAGCTGAATTACTTATCTATTAAAAATAATGATATATTATAACAAATAAAAGAAGACATAATTTTACAAGAAATATTTGTTGTTTATACAAAAAAATACATAATATTTCAAAAATACTTATAAATTTTAATATCATTATTAATAAATTTTTTATTTCTGATAAAGACAATCATATAACGTTAATTAGTTTGTATAACGTTAAAATTAAATAATATAGATATTGATCACCATGTCAATAATAATAAACAAAATTATAATTTTTACGCAATTATTTATAAAAATTTATATAATAAAGTAATACTTTTAATACTCTAATTATGAATTTGTTAACTAAATTTTTTTTTATAATAAATATATTCATACTTACTTAACCTTAACAAAATGTCCACTTTATATTTTAAAATAATTTTTCTGATTCTCTCTCTCTAACTCTGTCTGCATTCGTTTTCTTTTTTTTTTAATTAAAATTTTCCTAGAATAATTATCTTTCTTTCTTTCAAATTTAAATTTTTATATTTTTTATGGAAACATAGAATAAAGGATTAAGTGAATAATAAAATTTTAAAAACTTGTTAAAAGAAAAACCTTTATTCAAGAAATAAAACTAATGTTAGTAAGTATCCTAAGGTGTTTGAACTTTCTCAAGTTGCTTAAAGCAACTATGATTAAATAGACACTAAATCAAAAAATATATGAAGCCATATATATAATATTATTTATTTAAATGACTATATGTTATTATATATAAAAATTTTAGAAATAAGAAAAAAATTCACGAAATAGATACTAATTTGGAGCTCTGATTTTGCCTAATATTAAGTAATTCACATGGTAATCGATTAACCATATTTAAGATACATTATTCTACATAATATTAAATTAATAATTAAATAAATAATTTTTACTTATAGAGGTCTGAATAGATAAAGGTGCTGAAGACAAGACATCCATCCTTGATTTGATGATGATCGTTTAACGGATTGGAATAAAGTAAAATACAGTCTTTGTAGTACGTAAATAAAGAGATTTCAACAAATCTCCACTGTTTTTATTTGTTAGGAAAGCTTTAATTTTATATTGCTTATAAATTATATAAGTAACTATATAAGTAATTTCAAAAAAGCAAAAATTAAAAACAACTTTGTTTCACCTAGTACAGAAATTCTTTAAAAAAATCAATACTTTTCGTTTAACAATCAGATATCATGAAGTCATATTACAAAATATGTTACATATTTGAGGTATATGGACCACTAACCAATGATTACGCAGATTATTATAAAATGAGTATAATACTGAAAAAAACACGATTGTATCTGAATTTGATTCCATTTTACTAAACAAAAAGGTAATTTTAAAGACATAATAATGCACTTAATGATTTCATCTGTAGCTGAATTTATTCTGTACGTACACATCTCTTGTTTTTCATGAATTTATTAAGTCTATTCAAAATCGTGCAACAAATTTAATATTACTCCTTAAGAAGTGCGATATATATTCATTCAAAAAAAAATTAATATTACTTTTAATAAAAAGAGAAGCTTATTAAGACAGCGTGTATTATTTACAATTAATCCATACTAATCAACGACATGTCCTTTATGTAAAACAATGACAAATTTAAAAACTTGTTTAACTTAAAAATAAAAACAACCATCCTTTATTACTATATAGGACTAAGATACTACTATCACTGAAAAGGGAAAAATAAAATAGAGACTACATGTAAATGGTGACTGTAAATTTTTAATTTTTAATTTTAATATTTATTCTATAAATAATAATACTTATATCTCGGAATTCAATGTAAATTAACGATTTATATTTGTATTAATAGCTTATATATGAATATTTATTAAAAATTTAATGTATAGATATTCAACATGATTAAATTTATTATACCATTGAATTGTAAATTAATAATAATATTCCCATAAAAAATGAATGTGGGTATAAATTTGTGGATATAAAATAAACAAAAAATTATAAAAAAATAATCAAAGAAAATAGAAAATATCGAGAATGACTTTTCAAGCATTAGATATTCCAATTTTAGTTTACATGAGAAATTATTAAAATATAAGAATTCTTTTAAACGAAATAATACCAAGCTTCAACAATTTTCTATATTATAATTGAATATATATGTACTTTTTGAGAATTCCTTAATTTAATAATTAATTAATTAATTGATTTAGTAATGTATTTACTTGGTGTCTGTATCGATACATGTATGGAAAAGCATCCAATATCGGGATCAATCAATTTAAAAAAACCAATATTTCATCTAGTATACAATAATTAAAAAAAAATACAAAGAAATCACAAAACGTCTACACAAAAAAAAATATATTAGTATTTATATTTAAATATATTAGTATTTATCCGTCCGTTTTTTTCATTATTGATCAAGTACTCCAATCCAATAACGCAGCCCTATCAGTTTACTCAAGAATTTATTTACCACTATACTCGAAACTAATAATAAAGAGTAGTTCTTCTAAAGCGTTTCAAAATATGTGATGTAATTTATGTTACTTTTCACTTCTATTTTAATAAAAGATTTTTTATGCCTTCATGATTTAACTGTATAAAAATTAATTTGTTTGGAAAATGGCAGCTGATCTATTTTATTTTATTATTATAGTTAGTGTATTGTTTCGTTCCCATTTTCAAAATTTCATTAATAATATTCTTTACATTAAATCATACATCCAGAACATTATAAATTGAAAAGTGTTTGATACATCCATCATTCTCTTATAAACAAGTATGTTCGCAATAAATGTGCAATCAATTTTAATTTATCTTTTAATATTAAAATAAACTTTATAAAAATAAATTGATTATTTATTTGAGATTATAAGCAATTTAATTTATTATAAATTTTTTTTTAGCAAATGAAACATTTAAGTAAAAAAAGTTAAACTTTTTTTTCCAAAAGTTTGTCTAATTTAATATAATAAATTATTATCTTCTTTCTTCCTAAGGTCATCAATTTTGAATAAATCATTTTTTGTTATGAAATATTCATAATACAATGTTGCACATGTTGGCCAATGTTTTGTTGATATTGTTGATAAAAATGAACAGAATGTATATTTAACTGTTGAAATTTACTTCGATAAAGCAAGAAAAGTTTTTATCATTATTTTTAAAATTCTATATTATTACATTATAAATTATCTAATAGTTTATATTCATGAAAGTAAAGTTTCATTTTTAATAATCTAAGAATTTAATATCTTTTTAACAGTAGATCTAATTAGCATTTTATTGAGTGCTCACTAATTTACACCAATTATTTTCTAACATTTAAATTTATCACGCATCATTTTGAAGAAGAAGTCGTATTTGTGTATTGATTATATTATAAAAATCATGCAATTATAACCATATGCATATATTAAATTATAAAAATATATATAATATTTATAATTTTCTTGATTTTAATTTATATTAATAAATGATTATGAAAAATAATCTCCATTTATATTTGATATATAAATGTTAATCATTTACAATTATTTACTTTTATATATGACTACAATTTTAATTGTAGATTAAATAATATTTATATCAAGTATTAATAGTTGTATTAAATACAAATAATATTTGTTTACAGAATTAACAAATCTTATATATAATAATAATATAATAATACATATAATATTTTTAGTTTTATTAACAAAAAACTGTTGAAATTAATAAAATTTCTTTAAAATTATTATTTATATATTTAAAAAAAAATTAAATTGTAATAAACGACTAAACAAAGTACAAAAATGAGTTATGTTTTTAAATACTGTATTTTTTATAAAAATTGAAAAACTCTTTTTTCTGAAAGTTTGTGAGAATTAAAAAAAAAAATTTATAATAATTTATAATAAAAAGATTTATAATAATTTATCTTTTAATACATACTTAGCAAAACATAATATGTAATAGATTCAAACATTTATACAAATTCTTATATAGAATACAACAATAAATTATTTAAATGAAATAAAGTCAATTGATTTACTTAGTCAGATAATTTATTATGATACAAAATAACGTAAAGCAGTAATTATGAGGCAGAAGTATAAAAATAAGTACTGGAAATAATTTATGATTTTTACACACGAGCGATCTTGATTTTTGAATTATGCATAAATAATTTGTTATATCCTGAATTGTTTTTACAATATCTATATTGGAATTTCTTGAATCTAAAACAAATGATTGTAACTCTGGAATCTATTAGTTTTAAATTTAATAATCTAATCTGGTACAAAAAAATCTAATCCTTATTTTGGAAGGAAGAAAGCCGATCACTATTATTCTAAATATTTTTATCAGCATAAACCAATGTATTAAGACGAGAGAGAGACAGTGGATAAAACAATTCTATATGTGATAAAATATTCTAAAAAAAAATATTAATTATAGTTTATAATTTTACTATCAATCCTTTACTTAAAAATCTTCTATTAAAATATTCAATGTCTATGCTTAAATTATCAAACTATTCTCTCTCGTGTTAAATCTCCAAATAAATTTATTTAAAACATTTTTGTCCGCAATATAATGTATATGTTGACGAAAGATTGATGTGTAAAGAATTTCCACCAAGTTCAACATTATCCAAGTGACTAAAATATAAGATTAATTTTCACACAAATCCTTTGTATTCTCTTTGACAAGGTATGGTCGGTCTTTATGGTCTTCCTATTGCGTTCGCTAGTCCAACTCGTGAATATACATATGTATATTATAATAACTCTCAAGCAAATTACTTCTTCCCTCCCGAAACATTCAGAGAATATTGAATAAAATTTTTAAATAATTTATTTCATATATAGCTACGCTTAATGAAATAAATTTTTTTATTTTCATAAAAAAAATTTATTATCTATTTCGTATATAACACTATTTCTATATATGATCATATTATTTAGTTTTAACATCGATTATATAAAATAAAAATAGGAATAAAATAAATTCAACTCTTTAAAGAGCTTATCTAGATTGTCAAACTTAAAACAGTCCACTTTGCAGAACTTATGAAAAAAGTAATTAAATAAATCGTTTGTAATTTTTCAAATATATTTATGTATTCTAAATCTACGGTTTAAAATTTTTGAAATATAAATATTGTTTTAAAGTCCAAATAAATAAAAAGCCATTGAGAATAAAAAAAGATCTGTAGCCTACCTATAGGAGAAATTTTTTTTTTTTAACATTTAACTAAATGAAATTCTATGTATCACGAATCTATTGTATTTTCGTAAATTTAAAAAATTGATAAAAACGCAACAATTTGAAAAAGAATTTTGTTTTTACATAAAAAATCATTTGTTTGTTGCATGCCAAATTATTAATTTTTAAAATATCAATAAAGTGGAGGTTCACCTAATGCAAAAAAGGATTTTATATGTTTTTTCAGTATTTCAAATTAATCAGATTATTTGTGTTAAAGCTATAATGTCAGCCATTCTTAAAAAATTTAGTTTTGAAAAAGCGCGTTTAAAGTTTTAAGTAAAGATATTTATATTATAAAATAAAATTTTATATACTTAGAGTTAATTTGATATTTTAAATCCATAAATATTCTCTAATTTATTTATTTTGAATTCACTGTGCAGGTATAACGCCACAGTAAGCTATTATAACTTTCGTTATTATATTGAGTGTTGTCCCATTTACATCTGTACAATAATTTAGTTGTCGTGAAATTGAAGTATAACTTTAAATACGCATATCTCTAATGGAAGATAATCAACATTTAAATTTGTGTTGTTAAGACTTAGCTTGCACTTAATGATAGGCACAGCAGGTATCATTGCTGCAAGGACAAGTTCGATAATGTGAATTTAACTTGGAACCTTCCTGATTTGATGCTTACACATTATTCATGCATAAATTAAATAAATTAAATTTCTATGAAATACTGAATGAAAGAAAAAAATTATTGCAGCGTTGACAATTATTCATTTATCCGATTACAACACGCATTGAATTATAAAAATATAACGCGCATACCTGTTCCAAGTACAAATAGGAAGCACGTGCCCAGGTAGCGTTCAAAGGCGTGAAACTAACAGTGCATAAAATGTAATACACGCCCTATAAATGGTGCTCAAGGGTACGATAAGGAACGAGTGTATCACCTGTAACGTGGTAATTGCAATGGCAACTGGTGTGGGAATGATAGCGGTCGCAGCGACCACATGTCGTCGATAAAAGCAGCAAAAAGAAATGTCAAAAGCAATAAAAATAAATAGAATAGCGGGAAAACTTGGTTGTACTGGTGCAGGAAGCAGGTGACGTGAGCTAAGTTGGGGAAAGTTAAGGAAGGGGCGATACCTCGGAGGCACAGCTAGTGGGCGCGCCATTGCGAAAAATGAGTGAAGTGAGAGCAAACGCAAGTGCTTGCCAAGGCTTGTGTTCCTAAGTAGTCTTGTTAGCTGGTTCGGCCAGAGGCCAAACGGAGAAGCACAGACGTTGGAAAGAGAAACAATTATCCGAGCTCTGTGAAAGAAAAGAAGAAAACAATAATCGTCTTTTTCGCAAATCATGCCTGCATGCGGAATATTCGAAAATCTCTCTCCTCGAGCACATGCCTTGAAAAATAAAACTCCAAAAATCATTGAATTTACACTTACACTAACGAGAGTATAAAAAATAAAATTAAAGTGAAAACTATTGTCATTGTCTTATTTTATATGTTCATTTAGGACATTTCAAAGTAAACAGTACTTGTATTTTTCTTTTTTTCTTTCTAATTATGCTCGTTATGGCTTTAATAATTTACATTTAATAATTTACATCGACTTATTAGCAATAGTTTATATTATAAATATAAATTGTAATTAAACTTGGGATTAAATTAATTAGAATGGTGTACGTGCAATTGGAACTCATCATTCACTCTGACCTACCTCTACTCTCCGTCATTTACAGTTGTAATGCGAAAATAAGCGTACAAGAGACAAAAATAGAAGAAGAAAGAATGGTAAAGATTAATGTGTTGATGAGAGTACGTACCTGACCCCAGCAGCGAACTCTTAACTAAATAGGAGGATGTCTGTTGACCTCCCCCATAAGCAAACCAAGCATCTTTTCACTAACAGAAACGTATCATAATGAATTGTGCGATGGAGTAAGGCTGATAGGTAGAGCGTGAGGATCATAGTGCACGCTGAAAATACATCATATTTTATTTCTAATTTATAATAATATATTTTTAATAATATATTCATTTAAAAACAAAAATAATCTTTGTTCAAATCAAGGTCATATTTAAATATTTAAAATTTCATTATTAAAATTTTTATCTTATTGCTTTATTAAGTCACTTATAATATTAAATTTATTAAAATTTATATTTTATATTTAATCATATAATATTTAAATGTATTTATTTCACAAGTGACTCAATTGTATAATTTAATATTTTTCAAATTAAAATTTACGTATCAATATTTAAATTTATATAGAATTTACATAAATATTGTTTTTAAATTATTATTTAAATTCATTTTTAGTCAGAATCAGAAACATATAGACGCAAGATAGTGCGTCATACATTAGCATACATATATATCGGAGACCTACCGGCAAGATTTTTTTTTCGTCCTAATCAGGCCTTTTATTTACTCACAATACAAATAGAAGATAAAAAAAGAACTTTAATTTACACGAAGTTTTTGTGTTTTTCTTTTCTTGATACCCGACTACCAGAAAAACGATCTTAGTAATAATTTTTTATATAAATCTTCGAATAGGTGTCCACTTCATCATTATCATTAGTTTTCTGAATTTTTAAAATAAAAACTATATGATATTTCCTTACAAAATTAGTAGATATCTCCATTAGGTATGCACACGGCTTTAAAACTTATTTTATCATTTATACTAAGTTATTTGATAATAAAAATTAAATATAATATGTAATATTTTCAACAAGTGAATACTAGATATGTATACAAGAAAAATATCTTTGATAATATTTTTATGAAAATTAATTATACCCATAGTTTTGTAACTGAATTTATAGAAAAATTTAAATCAAGATCTTTGCATACTTCAATCAATTAATTTGGTTATGATTTCTTATCAGTGTTAGTAAATCAATGTAAAACGATGATGATCAATATCTCACTGTGTACAGTGAATCATAAAATTGCATAGGACTCTACTATCCAAGACATAAGTAGCATTAAATAAAGCAAACAATAGTAGATAATAAGATAGAAAGAGGTAAAAAAAATGAGCTAAGAATAATAATATTTTATTTTATTATTGTTATTTATAATAGATTTATAAAAAACATATCATGTATAAAATTATAAAAAAAATTTCACAGATGTATTTAAAATTATTTAAATTCTACGATTTAATTTTTATTATATTTTTTAATAAAAATAAGTCACATTGATGAGACCATGTATGAAAAATCATATAGTCTAATGTAATATATTCAAATTAATGAGATTATTCAAAGCTTCATTAATAATTTATTCAAATTACATATATAAATATTATTTAATTTTTTTATAAATAAATTATAAAGAAATGTTTAATCCTATACGAGTTTTAGATTGAAAATATTAGTGTATTATTATTATGTAATTATTATTTAAATAATTTAGCCTTTTTATTATTTTATTATTATTTTATTATAATTATTATTTTATGTATTTTATATATAAAATGTTACATCTGAGAATAATAAAATATAAATAAATACAAGATAAATTTTATCATACAACACAATAATATATTCGATACATTATCTGGTACATATACACATTTATGAGATTTATGATAATGGATTTAACAAATAGATTTAGATTGAATTTTTTTTGATAAGCAGAATAATAAAAAAAAAAATTTCAGAAATAGAAATATCAAATTGATCGATTTTAATATAATGATACAATTATTATTAATTATTATTAATAATATAATTATTCATTATTTTTGTAGATTCTTCTTCAATAAATTGTTCCAATAATTTTATTGAATCCAATACATTTGCTTATCTAATAAAAAGAATTGAGTATTAAAAATAGAGTTATCCGTATTTGCTCATACCTGTTAATTAATGTTATAATTCCAAGTTCAATTTCTTATATTTCCAAATGCACAGAAGGATATTTTTAAGAAAATTCAAATATTGAAAATAATGAATTACCAGTATAAGAAACGAAATTTTTGACATTATTTGCTTCTTTTATAATTCAAATTTTAGATATTCTCTATTTTTTACCATTTTGTTTATCCAAAATAATTTTCACAATTATTAATAATTTAATATTTTTGATTTTAATTTTATTGCATTTCTCTTTAATCAACCTTCTTTTATGGGTCAATATGATAATTTTTTCTATATTCATGATTTAATATTTTTAAGTAATCTTAATTTATGTTATTCATTTCATCTTTACTTAAATCTATAGATTTCAGTTACGACATTTTATGATATAATACAAATTCTATAAGAAACGGTTTTTTAAAATAAAAATTCTGTGCAAAAATAAATATAAATTTAATATTTGATCAAAGGTGATCAAATTGTTACATATCTTTAATTAAATAAACTTTCATAAATTTTTTGATCATTGAGTGATGTGAAAATAAAATAAAATAAATACGTAATTAAAAAAAAACAAATTTATTACATGCACGAACAATAATAAAGAATTAATCTTATTTATTAAATTATTATGTTTGTTAGGGACGGAACTGGGAAATTGCTCCCAGTAGACGTGCGCCCAGGATTCGCGAGGACGCCCGCAATGTGTAAATTTTTGTGGCTATTAAAATGCGCAAATTATTGCTGTGCGTTTAGCCAGAATAAGCAAAATGCTCGAAAGAACGCAGGTATAGTTTCGTCAATTTGTGTGAACGGGGTGGATGCATGCGGGAAAATGATGAATGTGTGTTGGTTGCGACGGAGCCGTTGGATGCCTCATCACTTAACTATTTATGCGTGATTTCGATCGATCTAATCTCTCTTTTTCTCTCTTTCGGGATAAAAGCGGTCCATCTATATTCAAAATGAATTAATGTATAAAATCACGAGAGTGCATTGCTTAAGTTTATATAAGCTTTTTCTTCCGCCGGTAAGTCGGAAGTTTTTTATGACAGGGCTTCGACTGGTGAAAATGGGTGCGTGGGTGTGTGTATGTTTGTGCAGGAAAAAAACATCCGAGAATTGAAAATTCGAGAACCCACACGACTAGGACGATCATTGTTACCTTCCGAGTTCTTAGTAAAAACAAACTCGCGATACGAGGGGGGGGGGAGACAAAAGATTCGTTAATGATAATTAAGTGGTTTATAGCACTTGTAAGTGTAAAGTTATTATAAAATAAAGTGCATCTTGCCAAAGAATCAGATTTGTCTTCCCTTTCAAAATCCCATCCTGACTTCAACAAATTACAATGTTATTAAATTTATTAACATAGTATAAAATATAGTCTTCAAAGTATAAATCTTTTAATTATTATTTATTAAAATATAATATATTTCGAGATCTTGTTGATTCATTCTCTTCTCTCATAGATCTGTTCTGAAATAAATAAAAGAATGTTATTTCTATTTGTAACATTAATAAATATATAAAGATGAAAAACTGGCAATTATAATTGTAAATCCATTATTACAACTTTGAGTTATTTGTTCACTTATTCTTTACTTTACGAAAATTATCTCCCATTTTTTTTGACAATAAGAAAAAATTTAAGTTGTAGAATACAAATGTTTATTAAGATAACAAAATCATTATTTCAAAAAAACTTCTTGTACATATTATTTTTTCTTCGTTCAAAAAATAGTAGAATTATGTATTGTACGTATATTAAAATGACTCCCGCTACTACTCACACACTAGCTGAAGTGACTCTTCCTCTTAACTTTTGCGTATAAGAAAAAAAAATTATATAACTACTATTCTTTTTTCACTCCCTCTAGCTCTTTTTTTATCTATTTTTTTTTCTTTTTTTTTATCTATTCTATCACATTTTCTGTATCTGTGTATCTTTATTTTCAAGGTAAAAACTTAATTTGACCATAAGGTTCTTGAAGAGTTAACTCAGTGTACGCGGAATGTAAAATTTTTATTACGGTAGCAAACGACAAATGAAGCACTAAGTACATATGAAACTTAATACGAAAGATAGTATCTTAATAATACAACGGAATTACGTTAAAGATTCTAACGTTGTAAAAAGCTTTGAGTCCCTCAATGTCTGACTAAAACGTAATATTTTCACTTTGAATATATTATTTGAGAATACATATGTATTTATTTATTGAGCTTTAAAAAAAATGTTTATTCAATACATAATATGTTTACTTTTTAATATAAATATATTCTTTTATTGATAATGCAATAAATAGTTGTTAAAAATAATTAAATTTTTCAAAGAATACTTTATAATTGAACGTTTAATCGACGTTGAATTTTAAGAATCTTAATAATAATGCAATAATGCACATTGAAAAAATATTTTTCTCCAACTTTAATATTAGTTATCTTGAAAATATTTTTTCAAAAATATTTTTATTATATTGTGTCATTATTCTATGATTTTATATTTTATAAAGCAATAGGTAATGAGTCTCCATTATTATTTTTTATTTATTCCTTTCTTCCTTTTTTTCGAAAATAATGAAGAAAAACCCTCTTTGTATTGTAGTATGTATTTTATTAATGTATGTTTATAATTAATATTTAGTTGTGTCTACTTTATAATTCCTTCCGAGATAGCTATGACGTGATATTATTGTCAAGAAACATGTGTGTAAATTATCACACATAAAGGATTAATTACGTTTGATTCAATGCGTTCGTCGAATGAATGGGTATATAAAAAAGAGAGATCTTCTTCAACTAATCTTTAATCATCGCGTTGAATCTTTCGCCGATCACGTCGAAAACTTTACGTGAATGCTGTGAATTTAAATGCACTGCGGCAAATAAGTCAGTATATACTTATAAATGGTAGCTATTAGTATTTTTAGATGGGCATTGAAAAGCAAACAAGTTTGTGAGAACACACTACTTCTATGAAAGGGTTGCAGCGAATTAGTATTAAAACTGAAATATATATATTCTCATTTTGTTACATTTTTTTCTTTTAATAGTGTCATAGGTCTCCTTGTAAATGGTCACAAATGCTATAAGTTGATATATTTATCATACATTTTAAAAATTAAGCGACATAAAAAAATATTTAAATAATTAAAACGGTTGGGTTATTGATTTTTTGATAAATTGAATAATATTTTTAAAAATTTATTCTAAATATAAAAGGCAAAAAGAGAAATTATCACAACTTGAAAATTCATAAAGATAATCACAAATTTAAAGCTATGCATTAAGTGTGAGACTTCACTGTTTAAAGCCCTCGAAACATACTAGCTTACCTTGTTTAAATGTTTAAATAATATAATATAAATATTTCATCTCGGCTGTCAAAGTGGACTTCTCTGACAGCTTTCCTTAGATGCCTACCACCAGTAAGAAAATGCGGCTTGTTCATGGTCACAACTAAAATTATGTATGAGATATAACGCATATTTTAACAAGAAAAGTACAATAATTTTAAGAGTCATAGCCTGTACTTTGACATATCGTGGTATTCTTTTTTATCATTAGATATATAGATGATAACGAAATGTAATTTATCGATCAAACGATTTTTTCTCAGATTATCATATGCATATTCTTTTTTATGCATTTAAATTATACTGCTACTAATATTCAAATTTTTTTTCAGGGCGATATAACAAGCATTATTTCAATATTGAATATTTAGTATTTAATATTTATTATTTAATATTTAACTAAGTCCGTACATCCCAAATTTTATGAATATTTGAGTAAATGATATTGATTCTATTCGTTTGATGATTTATGTATTAATGCTTTTGTTAATGTGACAGTGTTTCCTTGTATAAATTTATGGTTGAAAATAATTTATATAATTAAATAAAATAATTAAACAATTATTTTTCGATTGAACAAGAAAATCATATTATCAAAATAAATTTAAATTTAAATACTCAATCTATTTAATCTGTAACGACGTATATTTAATGAAATTTGTATTGAGATATTTCAATTATATTACTTTCAAAGACTCTGTAGGAAGAAATCTTTTTTTAATTTGTTAAAAAAGATCGTATAGTTCATGGTTTCACATTTTTAAATATGCATTATTTCGATGCAACAATCGGTTTTAATCATACATTATATTTTTCAGAAACATAAAGTGGTTTTTTTTGACTTAAATAACATATATTCCATTTAAATTTTACAGTATTGATAAATACTACGACAGCTGATCATTATATTTACTAAGCCCAATTTCCCATTACATTTATGAAAGTGTTCGAATATAAACATGCCTAAGCAAAATAAATTTATTTTCTCGTGCACATCATTCAAGTGATTGACAAAGAAGGTCGTGTTGACTATAAATCGATTTTAGTTTACGTAGCCCGAAAAGTACATTTGTTCACAGATGAAATGCTTTTGTATTTCATCAGTTAGTCTTGGAGGTTTATGTGTATCTTAATTTGAAATGTATATCAAGATCTGTGTCGTTTATGCAGACAATGAATTTTTCCACAACTCGGTGAGAAATTTATGTTCCATCCAGGTGCTCGCGAGCTATAGTAGACGTCACAAAAATAGTCATCATGAGCGGTAATCGAAATCTTCATTATGAAATAAATTTTACATTCTTGAGGAATTTTTTGTTGATAAATTTTACTGTTTTTTATGCTTATAAATTGTAATCTTCATTATCATGTTTTACATTAATTTATTATAGTACATGATTAAATTTTTGACACATTATAATTTTCTTTTTGTAAATTAAAATCGACTTATCAAAATTAAATCATACTGTTTTATTCTCGAAATATAACAGTAGTTCCCTACTATGATGTTTGAGTATAAAAGAATAGTGAAGAAACCAGATAAGTCATTTATAAACTTGCAATTTAATTTAGCATTTCACTTTATATATACATATACTTTAATTCTATTCAAAATCTAAAAGTTTAATGGTTAACATTGATTTCCATTTTTTAATTTGATTTAAAAAATTTTTTTTTTCCGTATAACAACTGAACCAATATTAATTTTATTATTTTTTTCGTAAAAAAATTAAAAAAAATTCTTCTAAGAAAAAAAGCAAAATTGAAAATATTAAAAATTCCAATTCATAAACATAAATGAGCCAAAACATTAAACAAATAAGCGTAATATAAATTTTATTGATATAGTTTTGATGCACTTTGCTATCGTGTTGCAGATCAATACAATATTTGTGTATCCTAAATACATCTAACCAGCAAATTATCAAAATGATACCAAAAAATGGTGTCAATGTGTCAATTTCGTATGTATTATTTGCTAATTCAAATAGTGTAAACGTTACTTTTTGTGAATATTCACGTTTTTTATATACATATTATACATAATTACATATTAATTCTTTGTATTATAATTATATTCGTATTATCTTTTTTACTTAATTCAAATTTATTAAATTTCTTAATTTATCCTATTCTAATTGCACACCATATTGCGTATCAAATTACTACGTTTCTTGAATTGGTGATTGCTCTTCCCCTGGATTATGAAGGTTCATTCAACTATGGGTTTGAAGAGAACAACTTTAAAATATATTTTCGAAGCACAATTACTACCTACTGTAAATTAATAATATTAATTTAATTAATCATAAATTTTTACATTTAAATATTATGAAATACATAAATTATTCTAAATATACTATCTTTTAATAAGAGTTTTATTATAATATTTCTTCAGCTATTGATTTTTGAATTATAATCAACGTAACTGGTTTAAAGCTTTTCTTCGTATATTCAATTTAAATAAAAATACAAGTATCAATTACACACTTAATTCAAATATTTATTCATATTATTTATTAAAAATAAATATATAATTTCATTAAAATAGACATTTTATTATATTTATAAAATATTGAAATAAATTAAATGTAAATTATGCTACAGTATAGGTATAAATAACAAAATTTCATTATACTTTGGCATTAATTAATTATCTTACAAATATTTATTATTGTGTGAGAAAAAATCTTACTACACGCGGGAAGAGAGGAGACGTTGTCCTCTCTCCGCGGAGTTCAAATGGACCGTCGAGGAGCAGGCTCTCGGCCTCCCTCCTCAGCGCGTCCGCGGCTGCCTACGACCGAGCAGCAGCGCGCTGGCGCAGACGTTGTAGCGGCTTCACCTGAGTGGGGATCTCGTGCTCTCTCTCGGGCGCTCAGCAGCGCGCTAGTATGCTCCGTCACTCCTGTACGCCGTCCGATCAGGCGCTCCCGTTTTAATTAAACGGGAGTTGCCGCTGACTCGCGGGCGGTTTATAAAAGGGGGACGTAGCGCGAGCTTGAGAGACTTAAACATCAGTCCGTCCCGGCGGACTAGGCCCAGTAGAGCATCTCCAAACGGATGAAACTTTTTTTTCAGTGAACTCTCCTAATCCCTGCGTTCTTTCTTTTTCGGGGAGAAGACGGGACCTCCATCACATCTCAGCTGTATTTTTTATGGTGGAATAAAAGGAGGAAATATATGAAAACCCACGGATATTTATTTGTGGCTCCTTTCCTCCTCTATTCGTTTCAGGATGAACCACCCAGGCTCCGGCGAGCCATCTCCGGACAGGAGCCCAAATGCAGCCAGAAGGACTGCTTCGTTACAATTGTTATTGTTGGAAACTCTTACATAAACTCATAGGCTGCTTGGCTGCAGGTGAATGTCCTCCTGGAAGTGCTGCAAGCTTTTTCTCTAAGCTCTTCTGGGTGGATACAGCTGGTTTTTCACTCTGAGTTGTGTGTTGACTTTCGTCTTCACACCGCGACGCAATGAAATGATTCAACTTTGAAGCACTCTAAAAGCTTAAAATACATAATGCACGTTCTTAACTTTTCCGCCCGTTTTCCAATATGACTGATCTCGTGATCAAGTCACTCGATATTCAATTTGAATATCGACGGCATGGTCGATGCGCAGATCGATCGTTATCGATTACTGAACATCTTCCACACCACTAGGGAGAGCGTGAATGGCTCGTTCGGGCAGCCAGCAGTCGCCTAAGCTACAAGCTACCCGACACTCCCTCCCTTAGGTGACTAGTTGCGTACGAGGAGTGTAGTCTGAATGGCACAACTCTGAGGATGCCTGGATTTTGAATCCAAGCAATGATCCTCTGTGAGCAGCTGGGATTCATCTCCATGAACTCTTCGAGTGTGCTCACTAAGTGATCTTAGTCTTTGTTATCTTTATCTGAAATAATAAAGAATTATTAAGTTTTGATTTGATTTTTTAATCTAAAATTTACTCTCTTAATTATTTGTGAGCCTCTGAGGGTAACGTTTTTGTCATTATATCCGCTAGATTCTCGAGGGTAACCAGCGGACGCGGATACGTTTCAGATCCACACATTTTTTTATAAAGTCACCATGAATATCCGCCATATGACGGCGATACCTGGTGCTTTCTCTGAGATTTAGCTCTTCGGCTATTTGTTCAATTGGATCATAAAATATTTGTAGTTTGTGACTACCATCCTTTTGTATGCAATATCCGGATGATTTATTCTCACACCAGACAACAGCTGGAAAGCACGTTTTTCCAATAACATTCCTTATCGCTTTATCGAGTGAAATCAGCTCTTGGCATGATTCACTCATAGCTAAGTATTCTTGCTGAAAAGTAGACAGAGATACATAGATCTGTTTGTGGCTCCTCCAGGATACAATATCTTCGAACAATCTAACAATGTATGCAGCAGCGGAGGTTGAATCCTCACAATCTCTAAAGCTAGCATCCAAAAATGTTTCTAGCTTCTCTGAGATTGATTTGTGTCTGTTCTAATCGATACAGTTCCTCTGAGATATCTGAAGATTCTTTTGGCTTCTTTCCAATTCTCTTCGGTTGGCATATGCTGTTTTTTTGCTAAGAATATAACAGCATTTGCAATATTTGGCCGTGTAACATCAGCCAGATACATTAAACTTCCTATGGCCTCTCTGAATGGAATTTTATTTTCCAGACCAGACATGGAAGTTTCGCTCTGAGGTTCAAGGCATCTATTATGCACTTGTCTAGTTACCATCAGTGTGCTCTGCGGGTTAGAATCCTCCATATTAAACTTACTCAAGATACTTTTTGTATAATCTTCCTGATTTAAGTATATGGCCTTCTTTGAGTTGTTTTTCTGAATATTTATTTCGAGAAAGCATTTGGGTTCACCCAAGTCTTTCATTTCCAAGAAACTGCTCAATTGAGTCTTGCTTTTGTTGAGCAGTGTTTCTTCGTTGCTTACGAGAAGAATATCATCTACATAAAGAAGAAGGACAGCCATTTTTTCTTTATATAGATGACATTCTTTCTTATATACATGAAATTCATGTATATAAACATGATTCATGTAGATCATTCTCCAAGTCTAATTTTAATGCTTCTTCGGTGAACTTGTTGTTCCATCTCTTAGTGCTGATCTTTAATCCATATAAAGATCATTATAGTTTGCAGGCGTGAGTTCTCTTAATCTCATCGTCCACACTCAATCCTTATGGTATCTCAAGAAATATGTTTTCTTGAAGAGTTACATTTAGAACAGCTGCCTTGACATCCAACTTGCAAACTTTTAAATCATGCTTATTTATGATTGACAGCAATGCTCGGATAAGGAGTAATTTTGAAATAGGAGCATACGTTTCCTTGAGGTCGTATGAGCTCTTGTATTTAAAGCTTCGCACTACAAGACAGGCTTTATATTTTGTTGAGCCATCTATGTCAATCTTCTTCTTAAAGATCCAACGAGAATCTATGACGTTAGGTTTATAATCTGAATCTCTTGGGGGTCTTGGAACTATGCTCCAGACATTGTTCTGACCCATGGAATCCAATGCTTCTTTTATTGCTCTAATCCAACTCTGATTTTCATTGGACTCCATAGCTTCTTTGAACGTCGTTGGATCATTATTCAATGTTGCCATTAAACAATATGCAGTTTAACATAATGCCTGATGCATATAATGGTATTCTCAAGTAAGCGATACGTAATACGAAATTGTCCTATAATTTAAATTGTAAGAAAGTAGAAGATTGACTACTATTTTCTATAATATTGGAAAATTACTTTCTTTTTTGGATTAACTGACTCTAGTTGTGCCTAATAAACATAAATTATTAAATATTATTAATATTAATTTGCATTTAATTTAATATTGTATTTTTTAAATTATGTAGGATACTTTATTTTATTTAATAATATAAATTTTGCAAAAAATTTTTAAATTTTATATTTTCTATACAATTGAAATTTTCATTCTCTTCTTTGTTTTTCTTATTTCTTCTCAATATTATAATAATTAAGTCAATTAAAATATTTAGTATATCTACTGTAATTACTTTTCGTTTAACCACCCTTTCTTTAAAATTATAAGTTTATAAGTTTTATAACTATAAAACCTATTACAACCTTATTAAATGAAGAAAAAAAGTTTAGAAAGGAAAAAAATTAAAATATTTTTTTTAAATACATTTAATTTTATGTACAAAAAATTAAAATTTTATTCTAAATTATAATAATTATAAACTAAATTTTACCTTGAATTTTCTTTCCAATGTATAACGTTATACTAAAAAAATTATTTTAATATTTCTACAATGACGATATTTGCAATCAAAATTATATAAATATTGGCAATATTATAACACCGTTCATATTTATAGCTCTCATCATAGTTTTATTTCTATGTAGATTTTTAAATTAAAAAATTCTTATGCCGAAGGATTCTTTTATCGATGGCTCAAAGCTAATAAACCGTATAACCAATGACAAAAATATTTTTATTGTCTTTTCAACACCTTCATTCAGATGGTTTAAAATCGACCATTGGATTATTGTTATCTAATATTTATTATACATTAAGTATATTTAAAATAACTAATTATATTATATTGTATAAAAAGAATCTACTAAATACACTGTTCTATAATTGTATATAATACTATTTAACTGTAAAATTATATTGCATTCCTATTTTTTACGCGTACGATACGATAACTCTACTTTACGTAAATGGTTTCTCTTCTTATATTTTTTTCATTATTATTTTTTTTTTATATTAAATTCATGCACTAGAAATATTTAATAATATATAAGATTAGAATTTATATTTTGATTAATAATGAATTAATTGTAAGTATGATTTTACTAAAAAAATAAAATATGCATTATAAATAAAAATTTATTAACCTTATTAAAGAGATATAGCCTTCAGGTAGTATTATAAGGAAATAAATGTTACCTGCATTGCATTTTCCGTTATCATTATCATTATCATCATCATATTTTATTACCATTGTTATTACGGTTATATATTTAATTCTATTACAATGGTATACTACGATTCCTATTATGCAATGGCAATATATGTGACGTGCACAGACCTAATCTATGTATATCGACAGTATTGGGAAATCCAATCAAAGAGAGTGAAAAGAGAGGACAAAGAGCTGGTGCCCATTTTTCAAAAATTGAGTCAGATTGATTTCGTGTTGAACGTGCGCTTTCATCCGCGACATCTAAAGGTTCATCCTGACAGAGATCGTTGTGAACGCACCAGCAGAGGAAAATGAGTGAACTTGTGATTCCTAAAACTGAGAATCAGTACTAGCACTCCATCAATTATCATTAAAATCAATGTGTTGCAAAGGAAAAGCTCATTAATTCCGAAGCGAAGCAGTGCGAAAAATGCACAAGGTGAATTCTTATTATACTGTTTTTTGCAGTCACTCGTTTTCATATCTATGTAGAATTATATTTGTTATACTTATTATTATTATTATCATTATTATTATTATTATTATTATTATTATTATCATTATTATTATTATTATGCATTCGTTATCTTTTGAAGTGATTTCTATTAATTTATGTGATATTTTTCGGGTTTAATTGCAACAATTGCATAAAGTATAAATATTATTCTTTTCATTAAATAAATCTGTATTTTTATCTCATTTTTTTACTTAATCCAAGTATTCTATTCATCATTTAATAAGCCATCCCCACTGAAATATATAAACAATAATGTTCGGAAATTATGCAACCGTTGTAACGTCGCTTAATCTCCTGGAATTTGTTACGGAGCACCTTATCATGCAACCCTTTATCTCATTTCGTATTGTTGCTTAGTGGAAGGGGGTAGCACCGAAAATGGATCGCCTCGTGATCGATTTTGGGACTCATTATCGACACTTTCCCGTGGATCTCTTTCGCCGGCACTTTGATTTGGACCCCTCTTTATTCATTATGCGACGATAAGACAAACACTTTATTTATACACAAACGACCGAGTTCGCACTATATGCTAGAGTGTTTAAGTGGATGATTGTTAGGGGAAGTCGATAAAGGGTCTTCGGATCGCCGAAATTCTAGACTGCAATCGCCATTTTCCAATATCTCATATATCTGCGATACTTTTGCGTGAATTATTATTCATTACGTGTGCCGACTAACTCATAATACGCTATTCAGTATTGCATAAAAGTATTATTGAGTACATATTTGTAAGAATTACTATTGGATTAATTCGTTCTATCCGTTGTATGTCAAAAAATTAGGATATTATGCGTACAACAAAATAATAAAATTATTTTTATTATAATATAAGTAAATTTTTTTGATACATTGATATAACTCTTGTGAGTGCAAGTGTATTTGATTATTTTTTATTATGTTCATTTATAAGAAAACGATTATACAAATCATACAGAATATTTATTCTGAAAGAGATAGTAATAATAAGTAAAAAATGGTGGCATGCAAAGAGTTTTTACAAGTGTGAAATAGATGAGGGCGAGTGATCGCAGCGAAGCTAAAGAGGTACTTCAAACTTTTTTACATATCTGCCTGTAAATACGTTTAACTGAATTACCTCTACTCATCTGCATGTCCACATGAGTTTCCTTAGTTCACATTTTTCCTTCATTTTCATAATTTTTCTCTCACACATCATGCCCTGTAGGACGTCTTTGATGCACCGCCCTCGTGTTACTTTATATACATATAAATCGAGCACATTTGTTTACAATCAAAATACAATAAATATATACTAATTTTTTTAGTCTATTTTTTATTTATAATTATTTTTTAAATTTTTATTAGTGAAAAACCATGAAATGATGATACTTAAGTTTAATTGCGTTTTTATCAGATAATTTTAAGCATAAATCAGTGTTTAACGAAATCAATAATGTCCAACTTTATACTTTATAAACTACTTCTTTCTAATAATTTGTATAGTTTTAAATTTTAATTTAGTTTTTTATTTCTACAAATCTTATTCTATTCTACATCAGTTTCCATGATCCAAAAGATAATTTACAAAAATTTCATCTTTAATAGTAATTAAACAGCGACGTAAGACTATATATGAACAACTTTTATATATAAACAAATTAAATTAACCTTTATATATGAACAAATTTTTATATCGGATACCAATTCCAAAAATAAAAGTATGTTTATATAAACAAATAATTCCGTTATTTAAAACTTAAGATAATGTCTTTTAAATAACTTTCAATATAAGTTTGGTATATATTTAATGTAAATTAAGCTTCCTATATATCTAACTGTAATATTAATTTTCAATTGACGATTGATTTGCTCGAATCATATTTATTGAAGTGTATATCCTTCAAATATTGTTTCTTTATATTTTTCTATTACAATTAACACTCAATTATTCAATGACTCTATATTATCTAAATAATATATACAATTATTTTATTTTTACGTAAAATTTAATTTGTTATTAATCTTC
The DNA here is from genome assembly GCA_018907245.1 of Eupristina koningsbergeri. Classification (NCBI taxonomy): domain Eukaryota; kingdom Metazoa; phylum Arthropoda; class Insecta; order Hymenoptera; family Agaonidae; genus Eupristina; species Eupristina koningsbergeri. The sequence continues at coordinate 3,854,672 of JACCHV010000041.1, forward strand.
TTTGGAATTATTCAGCAAATTATTTATTAAAGTTGATTATCATTTATTTTATATGATTAATTTCTATGCTTAATTTTCTTATATTTCTTCAATTAACATATTATTAGTTACATTACAATAAAATATAATATTATATGTTCTGTTTTATCTTTTTACCGTTTTCTAAATTTTATCTAATAATATATTATAGTAACTCTTCTTTAAATCTTCAAAGAGATGTTTTAAATTATTTTAAATTCAAATCTTCTTTGTATACATTCTTAATTTGGATTACTCCAGTTTGAATACCTATTCTGAATACCTTTCTGTATTAAAGAAAAAAATAATTTCATTATATCATTTATAAAGAAATTAACAAGTAATGAGTGGAAAATAAAAAATTTATTTTTTGCAATTTTTAGTTTTTATTATTAATATATATATTTATATAAACATGTCAGTCAATCTTAATTTATATAATCTTACATTAATTTTTTCTAGTTATTATGAATTCCTGTTTCCAATAATACTTTATTAGTAATTAGAGTGTTTTAAAGTTTAATAATAAATTTATTCTTTAATTGAACTTATTTTATTAATTATATATGGTACATTAAATTTAATATTGTAAAAGACGAAAACAAATTTTATTATGAGAATAATTTATAAATATTGGTTTCAAAAATTCATTGAACATTCAATAATTAATTCAATTAAAACTTTATACCAACTAATTAGTTTATTTTTGTGCTTTTATCACAAATCTGTGGAGTATATAATAAGTTAACCTGTTTAAAGTATCGTATAGAAGAGGTTAAATAACTCTACATAGCTTTCTCTTACCTATCTTCATTCCTCCCTATCTTCATCTTTTTCTCTCTATTTCCCCCTCTCTCTCTTTTCTTTATTCTCTACTTTTCTTTCTATTTTCAGAATTTTTTATTATACAAGAAATAAAATTATAATTTATGTTAATGCTCAAGATAGCTCTAATAATATGAATATCTTTCTCTGTAACATAAAGATTGGATTGAATTTGATACATATTAATATTTAGTTACTAAGTCATCTAATTTCTACAACTACTATTCACATAAAAAGATTTTTCCTTTTTCACAATTTGTTCCTAAATATATTACCTACATTTATAAGATACTTCTCACGGAAAACCAACATCGCGTAAATTGAAAGGTGAATGATAAAACTGACTCAATTTATTACAGAAGATAGCTGATAATTTCTCAAGCTATATCAACATAATTCAAAATCATGATAAGCGGCTAATAGAATTATAACGATCGCATGATATTCAGATAAAATTAGGCGACGAAATAGCATTGGAATTGCTTGACTTTTAGAATCCAAGAACTCTACCAATTTAAACTAATTTAACACTTGAAATCTCGTAGACCTACCACTGTGCATCTAAATAAAGAATCCCAATTTGTATATCTACTCTCTTCTACTTGTTAAGATTTTCGAACAATTCAAAATACCATTATATGTTGTAAAAAAGTTTGTTACTATTCTAACTTCAATATATAGTTTTAAATAAATCTGATTTTCTGAATTTTCATTAAAACGAAACAATAATACACAATATTTTTACGCTGTATTAATGTATTTTAAGATATAAATACCTTTAAAAATGTGCTTTTATGAATAAATATATATAAATAAAATAAAACACAAAAAATATTATCCATAATGAAAACATAATATTTTACTATCATTTTTTGTGCTATTAAAATTGTTTTTATAAGTTCAATATCATAATAAATTGATATTATATTTTTCCATTTAATTATTAGATTTAAAATTTATTAAAGGAATAAATTAATTTTTATATTAAAAATTTATTTGTTAGTTTATACCAAATAATTAATCATAAAATATTTTGAAGATGGATATGTAATATATCTTGTTATATTAATAAGTAATTTCATTGCTTCAAAGTTTTCCTATTATTTATTTTTAAATCAAATATATAATATAAGCAGATAAATATAATGACTTAAATATATCGATTTTTAACCGTACTTTAAAATTTTAATTTATACTAAATTTTAGTTCAATCATTATTCAGAAATTACCATATTAGATTTTCTAGAAATTGATATATCCATAAAATATAAATGAATCAGAATAGTCTTATTATCATTACTAATTATTTTGTTCTGTAATTGTTTATAAAATATACATACTAGTAGTAAGAGTAATTGCATGGACTTACAAAAAAAATCCTTGAAATATCAAGAAAAAATAGAAAATCAATGTATTAAAATATTATAATGTATTATCCAATTTTAATTCTTTATAATGGAATAATTTCCTTCCTTATAACAATACTTTATATATAAATAAAATATAAATATATATGTATATGATAGAATATATTCTATAATAATATAATTTAATAATACAAATAACAATAATTCAGATGAATAACTTAATTTATAGAATATTAATTTAAATTTTATTATGATATTGTTTATATTGTTACGTCCATGACTTTAAATATTTAATTAAACTAATGTTGAGTCTACGATTTAACGCACTAAGTCTAGTTCAATTTAAGATACGTCCGTGAACAAGTATTTTTTTCCTTTGTACACGAAAGTCAAGCGAAAATACGCGAGTTACCGAAGGTTTCGAACTATGAACGATCATCTTCGTTTTAACAGCCCGTGGACCTACGAAAACCACACTAATCCTTGTTAAAACTATCGCACGTTCGATTAGATTTCTCCTTTTAAGCCTGCGCTTTCGCACAATAGCTTCTGGGAAGGAGAATACACAAGAAATCGCGGAAATATTTATATTAAATGAGGATTAACGAATGCGAGGTGGAAATTCATTCGAGGCACGCAAATAAATTAAAATAATCAATGAGGTATTTAGAAGAAACATAATGTTTATTTTTGCTTACTTGTATATATAAAAAGGAAAAATCCTTGATGAATTAAAGATTTAGACCCTTGCAACACACGTGGTGGAGTTGAGAGTGAAGTAGATAATGCACTCAATAGCCTTGGTGAATCCCACGAATGGATTCGCTTATGATGATAAAAATGAAAAAATGGAAACGTGACATAGCAAAAAAAACTATAGGAGTGTTTGAGTGACAACTAAAAACAACTGCTTTGCGTCCGAACTTGGTCCCTTTTATAAATTTGTTATCAACAGATTCGTTAGAGATATTGCGTGCATTATATATCTCTTCTCTCATAAATTTTTCCAAATTTAATATAAAATTGTAATTGCTCACTATAAATTTTTATAATATTATTATTTTGTGCGACTCAATTCAGAAAAAATTTAAGCCATAACTTTAAATAGTTTTATATATAATATTTATGTATCAGTTGAGATACTTTTATTTCTTCATTATAAAAATCTATCAAACATTTAATTTTCTAAGAACATATATATTTTTATACAAGTGATAACAAATAAATTTATTTAAAAATATTACGAAAATAAATATTATAAAAAATTTAAGTAATGACAATAAAGTTTAAATTATTTGAATTTATTATATCCGGAATATGATACTGATATATTTGCGATAGCAGATGTTGAATCTGAGAGTCTTTGCAGTATTGGATATCCTTGAATTCAGGAAAATACGATCACTAAACATGATCACAAGAAGTATAATGTAATCAGGATATATTTTACTTTATGAGTAATAAAAATAAGTGAGGTAGCTGATTGTAAGTATAATAACGTCATTGCCTTCGGAATAACAACTTAATTCAAACTTCAATATACAAGAATAAATAATCGTTTTCGCATTTTAAAAATGATGATACGTATTACTGTATTATTTCAGAGAAATTAGGTTGGAGTCATTTTATAGAATTCTATTAAAAATGTTAACTTTATATTATAAATAATTAATAATGCAAGATACATTCCATTTTTATTAAATGACTGTAATGAATAAAACAAAATTTTAATTTTTTACATGGAATATAATAAAATTAAATTTTATTTACTCTAATCATGTTTTATATGAGAATCGCATTACCACTTCAAAGTACTCATCAAATTGTAACTTCTTCAAATTATTTTAAATTTTAAATATTGTAGAAAATACAATTACACAAAAAAAAATAAATTCCTAATTCAATTATATTCTTTGAGAGAAGTTTTAGTACTTTTATACAAATTTAAGTGAAAAATTTCATATTAAATTTGTTTTAAGAGATACTTTTTATTATATATAATTTAAAAACAAAATTTTGTATCCCGGTGCTGTGTAATTCATAAAAAATTTACATAGTAATCTATCCTGACCCGAAATTCTACATTTCCATTTTAGAAATGGAAATGTATGAATTATCCAAATCTGCGGATACTTTGACACTAAAATCGTTAGAAATATTGAAACATAATACTTTATGATTATTAAGAATAGTTAAACACAATTAAACATATTTAACTTCATTATCAAATTTATATATTTTTTTTTAGTTCCTTGAAAAGAGAAAATTTGTAAAATCTAGAAACTTCAGGATTAAATAATATTGATATAAACAATAAAAAATAAAAAATGTATTTTTTCTTACTGTATCTGTCTTTTATATCTCTTATTCTTCCTTTATAATTTTTCTACTAAATTTATAAAATAATTAGATATAATTATGATATATTTTTATACTGTTATAAATAAAAGTTATATAATCAATCATAAACATTAACGATGTATTTGCATCTACAGATAATTTTTTTTAAGAAATACACTGATATATATATATAATTATATTACTTTTAATCCTTCCTATATATATATATATTACATATAAAATATTTTTTATATTATACCAATAATTAATAAAACTATACCTAAAAACAATGTTTACATTTTTTTTATTCTAAATTATAACGTAATTTATTAAGACTCTCTATTCAAACATTTCTAAACTAATGATATTTACATTGATTAAATCAATTTTAAATGAATTTATTTCTTAATTATTTAAAAAATATTCTCGAAAAAACTTTCTTATCTTTAACCGATGTTTTAAATAGTCTACAACAATTAATTGTTTTGAAATATTTAACTCATAAAAATTATATTAAGTTTTAAAATGTATATAATAATTATTATTATTATATTATTAATTATCAAAAATAGTAAATGTATTTTATTTCATCGTTAATACTTCCTATTAATATAAATCAGTAATAAAATTTTTTATTATTTTTATTAAATTAAACGTCTCTTTTTTTTAAAGTAATAAAAAAAAAATTTTTATGTATAATTTTGAATACGATTAAAAAACTTCACTCAAAGCAACACAATACTAATTCAATTTGAAAAATATTTAAATTTTTTAGATTGACATAACAAATGTTATCTTATATTTTTTTGCTTTAAATTATTTTTAATTTATTATAGTTTTTCTTAACGTATATTTATTTATATTTACCATTATTTTATATACTTATAGTATTTGAATAATTAATATTTCTTTTACGTATCGAGATACATATTGAATAACAAATAATAATTCAAATAATTAAAAACTATATATATAATTAAAAAAAAGTTTAAGATATCTACATCTACAACAAATATAGTTACTTTTTATTTATTAACTTAATTAAAAATACCATTAAAGGATTATTTCCAACATTATATAAAGTTTATTGAAACTTCGAATTTTTGATCAGTCTATTTGTTGTATTATTTAGTATTTTTTTCATAAAAAATAATTTTCAATGAAAATTGACTTAATCAATTTTGTAATAATTTAAAAAAAAAATACTCATAGCTAAACTTAAAATATGCTGCCTATAGATTTATATACAGAATAAGTGTTTTTACGTAAATATCTTGTTACGTATAAATCATTAAATTAAACGAAATATGTCTTCCTTCAATAAAAATTGATAAAAATTTTTTTTTATTTTTATAAAAAATTTGAATTATTAATGATTTTGTATAACTACTTGGGTCGTCAAAAATTTAAAAAAATACCTCCATTAACATTTATCTTATAAAAATTACTTTCCAATTAATTAATTTAATAATACAAAAATCAATGATTTTTTTAAACAATAGCTTATTATTTTTATTTTTCTTTAATGAAAATTAAATAAAATTTTTTTCGATTTGCACTAATAAATAGATTGCATAACAGATAAACATTAATCATAAACATCATTTGGTTTCGTATAGTACTTGAAATATCAGCAATCTAATAGATAGAATCAATATATTATCATTGGTACTATTATAACTGCCGAAATTCCGTTGGATTTAATTTTAAGTGCTGGAGTGATTATGGATGAAATTAGTAGATGCTTCCTCTCTGTCACCGTAGACTAAATGTCTCAAGATATCTCTCCTTCGCTCTCCGTCTCTTTCTTTTTCTTTCTGTCACTCTCTGTCTCTTTCTGCCTCTTGACGTATTTCTCTTTTTCGCTTTACGTATCTTTCTTTCTCTCTTTCTCTTTGTATCTTTTACTTTCTTTTAGTGATAGAGTGTATGAATAATTTAGATGCAGCTTCCAAATCCCTCATTCGACCATAAAATTCGAATTTACGCTTGCAAGCGAATATTATATTAGTTCTGAGATCTGCATCTATTCGATTAATATTTTCAACTGCATTAACTTTTCATATATTATTGCATTTATTATCAATCTTTTCTATTACATCATGAAGTAATGTAATAAATTATTAATAAGAATTAATGCTTTTATTTTTATTTTATGTTCGACATTTATTTTAATCGTAATATTTATACTATTTTCAATATTTTATTTCTTATTTAATTTATAGAAAGCAACAAACTAGTGTGATCTATCATTATATTTATTTTTAAAATATCTGCTCTCATTTATAATTAGCTTAAAGATATAAGTTATTAGCGAACATAAATATAATTTTGTATTCAATATTTACACCAAATATATATATTACATTGGACTATATTGAAAAATTAAATTAAAAATTGTTCATCATTAATCAATTCTATGATTAATAATAGAAATTGGTACACAATAATCTGCTCAATACTAATAAAAAATGTATTACTTTTACTTGCTTGTACACGCGCATTACTTTTGATGTATATTACTTTTATTACATGTGCTACTTACGAGTTAAGGATTAATTCAAGTGTTTATAAATATAATATCCATAAATCACCCATATTCTGAAATATTTTCCACATAAAACGAGGTACAGGAGGACAGCTTTAGTTTGCCATATACTTGGTGTATTACTGAAGAAATAAAGAAAGAAATTTATTACGAAAACTGCATCGATGGGAGCAACAATCACCCTGGCTTCTTCACTCGAGAACAGCGGCAGTAACCCGAGCCCCTATCCCGGCTATTTTATTGGCATTGTTATTACTCTTACGCCTTTTCTTTATAACACAGCATCGAGATGGTTGAAAATTCTCTACAATTCTAACTGCTAGATAACTGATGCCCTGGAGTCGGCAATAGCTTTCCTAAAAGAAGTCTCGAACAATCAAGATTACTTGTCTTCATCTAATCGTTACATTCAATTTTCTCTTAGTTCTCTATCTGATGATTCTCTTCCCTCTCGGTCTTTCATTATTTACAAATTTTTCAGAATTTTTTTTTTTTTTTCTTTATGGCAAGCGACTTTGATTTTAATATTTTTTTTTCTTCAATTTACAAATAATTTAAAATATTCTATGCATAAATACACATAATTATATATATAGACACATGTGAATATAACATATTGCATTGGAATAGAATTATATAAAAATGGGATATATTTACCTGAAAATAATAAATTTGTATTATTGATCTCTGTTAAATATTAAATTCTGTTAAATTCATGTATAATCATAAAAATACAATTTCTTTACAGTATTGAAATTGGATACTAGAAATTTTAATTTTATTTTAAAATATTTTTCATTTATTAATTACGTATTTATTATCCTCTATCTACTGTTATTTCTTCATTCTATAATTTTCAATAAAACTGTTTTATATTGAAGCTGTATGTATTTAATCGTTACCAAATTTATTTCATTTATCAAATTTATTTTAACACAATTGTCAAAATTCATAAAAATGCACTTTATAATTTAAAAAAATTATTCTTAAATGCTGATAAATAATTGTAGCATCTGCAAATCATATATAAAATATATTAAATAAAAATTTTAATAAATTCGTAAATACGAGCAATATAAGGTTGACATCCGACTTAGGAATTGTCAAAAAGCAAAGGGGCTTCCTTATTTTCTCCACCTGTTTTCAGATCTCACTATCAAAGATAGTCAAACTTTGGCCAAAGGAGCTAACGAGAGTCGTTATCCCTCGTTTTGACAATCTTGATTTTCCAAAATCTTACTTTGTTAAGAAACGTGAGAATTTACGGTTCAAATAGGCACTGGATATAAAATTGATTTTGAGTAACAACAGAATAAAATTTTTATCAATAATTCCCGCATAAAAACTATTGTTCTCACTGACAAATATACAAATTAAATACCCGCTTAAAATTTTTAATTTTTTTCTAAAATATTGTAAACAATGTAACGTTTAAAGCAAATGAAAAAATATACCCATATGTGCTTAGTATTTGAGATTACGCTTGCAACAATCGACATTGTGGTAACTGACATTTTGATAACAGGTAAAGCCATACATTTTGTTAATGTAACTTGAAAACCATAAATGACACTGCATATCTACGAAATTTTCATTAGCCTTGATCAGTTTCAATCGCCACAATATTTATATCTTTCAATCTAAACTCTAAATTCTCTGATTTATCAATTAAAAACATACGTACATTGTTCTATATACTCCGATTAAAAATACCAACATTTTTATGGAGCTCTTTCTATACATGCAAATCAGTGTGAGAAAAAGCATACAGTATTATACACAGCTTTGCGCTTACAATATCCGCAATATACAAGATTAATTTTACATTAAAAAATTTTTTCCGCAGCAGTAATGGCAACCATTTATTTAAAAATTATAAACTTTTGATTACTTTTTTCATTACTTAAAAACCTTGTACAATTTTTGTTTAACTCAATATTTAGATATCCGAGTACTATTGTAAGTTAAACAATTAGAACTTCATAAAAATCGTACTTTCGCATTTTAATAAAAGAATAATTTTGTATGGATATTTGCCTGTGTGTGTGTGTGTATGTGTGTGTATGCTTTATAAATTGTTATATTTTTAATTATTTTTTTTATTCGACAAGTAAATATATTGTTTAATGCAAAAACTATTGGTAATTTCAAATGGATTCATAAATATGTACCCTTGATAAAAGCATTGATCGGATCGGATTTAAAGTAAAAAAATGAGAACACATGAATTACTAAATAAAATCAGGAATAATAATTTATTTATAATATTTAAATTTTAAATACTATGTTTAAGAATAAGTATTTAATTTTTTAAGATTAAGAAATCAAACATAAGTCTGGATTTCTAATACACAATAAGAAATATTTAAGCTTAAAATAACATCCTTTTTTTTTTTTATATATTACTTGATTTATATAAAAACTCTTCTTCTTTTTTATTAAATGAAATTTTGTTTATCAGAATAAAAATGAACGTTAATATATCTCAAAGTTATTATTCACCAATACTATAGTTAATATATAAATCTAAAAGTAATGCTTTGGGTTAAATTTATAGAACTGTATATCTATCTATAGGCAAATAAATTCTTCTATAACTTCATATAGAAAAATAATTGTGATATCATTGTGCTTGATGCATTTTTTAATCCTGCCTGATTTAAGGGTGGACTTGTTCTATATAAGTCACTGCTATTTTAATGATGAATTGTGTTAATTAAAACTTTAGAAGTGATGAACTCACAGAGGTAAATTCAAAGTTAATGAATTTAAAGACTAAAGAAAAACATCACGTAAATGTTGAAATAGATTCATGCATAAATTATATATGTATAATATAAATAAAGCGTGTATATATATTTATAATATAAATAAAGTTTTTATATTTGTATAATATAAATAAATTGGAATTTAAATAATTTTAATACTTCTAAACATTTTGAGTTTTTTTTTATTTAATCAAATAATTAAACAATAAAAATTTATTTATATTTTTCTTAAATTACTATTTTTAAATAGAAATATATTTACCTGTGTATATATGACATAAATTACTATGTATTTGAAATTATAAATTGAAGATAAAAAAAATACTTTATATATACATTTTCTTAAGATCATGAATTTCAAAATTTAGTTGCTTTTAATAATTTCTAGCATCTAAATTTTATATTGCATTATTTATTTAAATATTTTTAAAATCAATTTTAAATAAGAAATTAATAAATTAAATTAAATTTTGTAAAAATATAAATCAAGTTTTAGAAAAATTGTTAATTTATTTAATTAGCTTCTTATATTGATCTTTTTTATGAAGTTAAATAATTTAGATCATTCACCTCTACGTTATTAGCATAAGCATGTGATTTATTTTAATCAAATTTCCCTTATTCTTAAAACAAATACTTGTTAATATTAATTTTATTTTTTAAACATTTGACAAATTCTATATAAAATTGTATATTTTACAAGCTCTTAATTGCAATAAAATAATTGAAATCACATTATATTCTTTAAATTACTTAATCGTATATGATAAAAATATCTTAAAATCAAGAGTATCATTTTTTTCTTAAAAATTTTTTTTTATTATAGCAATTATTTAAGTAGCTTTCAACTAGAGAACTGTCATTAATCAATCGATATTGCCCGATATCTTGTCGTACTAGAGTGCACAATTTTTTCGTAAGTATCTCATAAAAATAGTCAGTATTTCACATTCCTTTACATTAAATCTTAAATTCATGAATTTATTGCTTTTTTGAAGCTTATTAAATTTTTTCTTTGACCAGAGAATATTTAACAATCGATGATGAATTACGAAACTGAATTAAAAACGATTGTATGTTATCAATAAGAATGATATTTGTAACAATAACTTTTTTTGTTGCGCTGGTTACTAATTTCAAAAATTACTGCATATAAATTTTACATAAAAACTAGTGGCATAGTGGTATGAAGTTATCGTGAATCATAATAATATTGTGGGAATAAAGGAATAGGAGAAATTATTAAATTCAGTTTAGATGAACACCATTTATTAACTTTATTAAATTTATTAACTCTGAAATATGTAATACATACATGCTATACTCCTCGAACTTCCGTTTTCATTCAATTGCCATTTGGCGGAATTTTCCAGCCCAGTAAATATTTGCTGGGCAGATCCGAACCGATCACAATTGGAATACGTGGAGAAGTTTCGTCACATTTTTGTCCGAGTAGGGAATACTATGATTGAGCTTATGCAGTCAACTGATAACAGATTAAATGACCAGCCCCAATAGGTGCGGTCGAGTACGCGCTGACTGGCCCAGCCAAGTTTTGGCCCAGGTGTTGAAAAGGACAATCATGATGAATTCGAGGACAGTTTTGATAGGCCGAGAAAGGCGGACGGAAACTCAGGGGGAACAAATGATCGAGGGGAGTGATTAAGTGAGATGAAATAATAAAATAATTATTATTATGCAGAATTTGAATTATTTGAATTTACCTTTTAAATTGTTTTTTCACAATATAATATATCTAACGGAGTAAAGATCATAACTCCCACAATAAGAATAAAATTTCATGTTACAATAAGAATTTTTTTATTTTTGTTTTTATTTTATACAAAAATTATTATGATTGATACACATTATCTAAAAATAAGTTATTACAAATATATTAAAATAATCTATGATTAATAATGTTTGTAACTCCGATGTTTAATCGATACTTTCATAAATTAACTTAAAATTAGATATAGTATTCGTATTTTAATATATTTAAACTTTTTTAGTCTTTATTTAATGGCATTTAAGTATTTCAATATTTTACACTAATTAAGCATATCGTAAATATGTATCATTTTTAATGCATTAGTAAAATGTAATTCTTACTCAATATCGAATATCTATGTTGAAATGTAAAATACCTTATGCCCAACAAACATCACTACATTTCATCGCAATTTCTCTACAATTTTATAAATGGAAGATTTAAAATGCAGTTTTCAAAAAAATCCGTATTCACGGATGTAACGTACGACTTGAGTTCCGTAGAATTCTGTTAGGACTATATAAAATTTGAAATAAAAAAAAAAAAAGAAAAAAGAAAACCTCGCGCAGACGTAAGTACTGATAAATTGAAAATATAAACAATAGCAGATGTGAAATTGAGAAGTGGAGGGTAGGATATGGTGATTTCGGCGATACCTGGTATAACATGAATAAACGGCAAATTGCCATTGCATATACTTGGATAGAATAAGATTGATTTTTCCTTCCAAACAAGATGAACGATTTTATATCAAAATACAACGCCAAAAATATTATAATTACGTGAAAATCAATAAAATCCCATCGAATATCGATAAAATATAAAGGGTCCATCGATAATCTCTTGTAGATATAATTTAAGGAATTTTCCTAGTTATCAATGGGGATCTCTTGTATGAATTAAAAGACAACGAGATTAAAACGGGCACTCATAACTATTCGACAAACGAAAAACCCAAACAAACATACAAAAATCTATGTTCTAAACTATTAGAAATGAATTGTGAATAAATTAGAAGACTGGGGAGGTTCAACTTCGAGCAGAAAAATCAAGTTACGATTTTGTATGGATTATCATTCATAAATAAAAAAGACAAAATTTTGAGGTTATAATTTTATAGTGAAAATATTCCTTGCTTGAAAACTTCTATAGTTTGTTATATTTTCAATTAAGAATTTGTTAAATTTTCAATTACTTAAGAATAATATTTTCTATTTTTCAATAAATTTACTAATGAAGAAATTTAATTTTCATAAATGTACTTTAACAAGGCAGATCGATTCACTTCGAAAATATGAGGATCAAAAAAATAATAAGAAGAAATATTTATATCATATTTATAATCAATAATAGAATATTAAAATATTGTAAAAGTTAAAAATTAACCAGATTACCGATTAAAATTTAAAAATGAAGGACCGTAGGTGTGCAGGTTTAAGATAAATCAATTAAGGTGTGTATATGAAGAGGTATCGATAAAAGCAAAAAAGGCTTACGTTGTTCTTTCTTTTCAAACACGCTTTATCAATTTCATATCAAATATCAGTATTAACATTGAATTGATCTACCATTTTTTTTTACATCCAATATTTCTTCTAAATTTTGTCTCTCACGGTATTACGAACCAGAATTATATGGATTAATTCCAGTGTTGAATATCTGAGATAATATATATAACGTGTATTACGATACTATTTTTCATAAGTTATACAATACTTTTGTTTAATTTAAAGAAAACGATTAAATTTATATATCAAAAATTTTTACTTTTATATCTTTACTTGATTAATTAATAAAAAAAAACAGTTTTGATTGATTTAATTGATTTTAATGTTTTAATTCAAAAAAGAAATATTTCATTTTTAAATATCTTACATTATCTTTTTAATATTATACAGCAAATAAAGAAAATAAATTACGGTCATAATTATTCATATTTTAATATCACGTAAGCGAATAGAGTTTCAAAATATAACTATAATTTTTAATTTAATTTTTTTTTTTTAATATGCATTATTTATAAGTAGTTTATTAGAAGTAAAATAACATACGTTTAAATGTATTATTATTACATTGAAAATGAGAAATAATGAGAATTTTTTAATATTATTGAAGCCACAATGACTGTCTAAACTACTTATTTTAAAATATAACTCAATAAACAAAAAAATAAATATTTCAAATAATGAACTATTTTAAATTCATAACATTAATATAAATATATATTTTTAATTTTTATATGAAAAATATAATTAAATTAAAATATATTAATATTCTATTCATTATTATTAACATTTTTATTATTATTAATTTTATAATAGTATTTTATATGCAATATCATGTCAGAAAATTATAATAAATGAGCTGAAATTAAACAATACTTTCTCAAATTTTTTTGTAAAAATTTCGTTTATGATAATATTGATACATTTTTTCTTAAATAATAACTAAAAAGTCAAATAGATCTTAAAATGTTAATATAGAAAAAATATATCTAATAATTACAATACTTAATAATACTTTACTTTTCATAATATAGTATACTATTCTATCTATTTGATAAAACATATTTTTAAATGTATAATACTTATTTATTATAGACAGTAATTAAAAACTTGAAAAAATTTTCAGGAAAATATTAATTCTTGCACTGTTATAAATTACTTATTTTAACTTACAAATTTAAATAAAAAATAAATAAATGTACAGATTTCATTGATTAATCATTTTGAAATTTCAATATTAAGAAGATGCTTTAAAAATATAATTATTTAATTTGTATTTTAACTTATATTTAATAGTACTTAAAGTTAATAATATCTATTAAATTTAATAAAAAAACTTTTTATATATATTGTTGGAAACAAAAATTAATATAATTCTTTTTGCATTTTATTTAATATATCAGAATTGAAAATTGAAAATGTTTACTTAAATAAAATTTTCAATTTTGGATACAAAGATGCATATATTTATTCAAGCTCTCATGTACATATAAATATACATTGTGTAACTAAATAATACAGTAACAGAAAGGTACTATAAGTGAATAATGGTGACAAAAAGATAAAAAAAAAACAAGCGAGCAACCATTGAAAGACATTTTCTAGATTTTCCAACCATGCATTTCGAACTCTTATTTACTCTCTTATTTGTACTGTATTTGTGCTGTAGAATATAAAATAAGATACGATTAATCAAGTGGATGTTTAAAACTGTGAAAATATAGTATTATAAGCAAACTTAGACATGTTAATATTATATTTCCTGTTTTTATCCCATCGTGCTAAATAAATCTATATCTATTGTCTTTTATAAAAGAAGCGGATACAGTGTTTTAATTCTTGTAGCACCAGTTCATCGATCTGCGGAAAGTATTTCAACTTTAGTATCTGCATGTGGTACGAGGAAAAAGATCGATTTTGAGAAACTACAGCTCTGCTTTTGGCAAGTATTTTATCAGATATCGCTATGTTGAAATTTTTTTTTTTTTTTTTTTTTTGTATAATATTTTTTGCTATTTTTACGATTTAAAATCTATTGTTAATACATTTTTTCTTTATTTTCATTGCAATGTCGATAAAGAAAATTTGATGTATTGTTCGAAATTAACATTTTCAAAATATATATTTAAATGTTTTTCATTCTGGCATCCAAATAAAATATTACCTTTTCCTAAAAGAATAAATCTACATTCAAATAAATATGGTTTCCTTTATTTCAAATAAATAATTATTATAGGTTTAGTGTGTGGTGAGTAAATATATCTTGTATATATACTTATATAATGCAAACAAGAATCTTATCTAACAATATACATACATAAAATATATAAAATATAAAATATACGATATTTTATTTTCATCAATTTCAGCTATGGCTTAAATATTTGTACAATATTAAAAAATTAGAAAAGCTCAATTGAGGACGTGTTCAATACTATATAATGTTCAAATCCATCAATGTGACACTCTTGTCACGTATAAACTGCGATACTTGATCACTTGATTGTTCTAAGACGGAATAGATTAATGGATAGATACATAACAATTGACTTAGAGCATAAATTGGAGGAAAATGGATGAAAAAATCGATTTAAAATTTTAACAAGTTACGGATAGAAAGCGGAAGCTATTTAAACAACGCTGTCCCCATTAAAAGAGAATATTTTGGTAAGTCGTTTTTTATCGCAGAGGCAGTCTTTGATCATAGGCTGTGACGAAGGGAAACCAGGTGGTAATACCTAAAAGTGGTGGCCTCACCACTTACGACTCAGGGGTTGAATACATGGCTAGTTTAGTTCAGACGGGTGTCTACCTTTATTTTTCATTTTTAGTGTTATTTTATATACAGCCGGTTGAATACCCTGTCGCTTTTATGGAACTTTTTAGTACTTCTATTGGCTAAATTTTTTCTTGAAATTGCCGTAGAACTCTTTTCCATTGACAATTCAATACCCTCTCTTTATACTTGCATACAAAATAATGACGAAACTATACCCAAACTGTCTTGCTTCCGTTTCTTTTTTTGTGTTTATCAATTTTTCTTAATTCTGTATTCATTTCATAAATTCAGGTACCATCGTCAAAAACTTTTTTCAGTAATATGAATTCCTGAAAATATGCATGAATGGAATACTGAAATTAATGGATTGTCGAAAAAGATTATTTTCATTCAATACACATTAAAAATGTTCTTTTAAATTTTTCTCAGTTCAATCCTAAAACTTGAAATTCAAATTATTTTATATTATAATCCCTAATATTTCCATAGAATAAGATTACTAAAACACGAATAATTTAATTTTTTTTTTTACATAAATAATGATAATAAATAACAAATAAAACTGTAATTTAAAAAAAAAAAATTCTTTTACTTTTATAAATTAAACAAATAATTTCAATAGACTATTATTACGTGTATATTTTTCTCGACATAACGATTATTAATTATTATTATGTTGCGTAATTTTTTACCCGTAGAAATTGTTTATTTTTATTTATTGACAGGTTTTTTATCTGCCATAGCTAGGTCGGTAAAATTGTCCTAGCCTATGCGAGGATCGGATTATTTAAGTAACAACAATACTTATTAACGGTTAGAATACGATTTATTTCCAATAAATTGAAAGGGAGAATTTTAGTGTTGGCTCATGATACAAAGAGAAAATAGACTCTAGGTTATCACCCTTAAAAGAATCAAAGTTAAAGTATAAAATTGCATTAAATAATATTTGTGTTGTTATCTCGAGTCGAGCCCGAGCCCGAGCCGGAATCGCTAACCCCGTCATCTTGATTTTACTTGTTACTTCGCTTTCTAGTAAAAATTGCCGCCCCTTTACGAGTTCTCTCACCAGGAGACGTGCCCATTTTTAGGCTCAACTAGCAGTTTGTCATCGTATTTCATTATTTATCAATGAGTATTTCCGAATGTGCGAATCAATCAATGTGTGCGTTGTAGGTTCCATTTCGAAATATCCCCTTGATCGATATTTTCGTAATCTTCGTTCATCATCAGCCAAATTTCCTGCTACGCTTTGTCCAATTCTATGATCATTTCGTGCGCGAAGCGTTTCTAATTAATAAGAACATCACTTTTTGTAATAATTCCATCGATCGATATTTTCGTAATCTTTGGTAATCAGCGGAATTTTCTGTTGTCCTTTGTTCAACTCTATGGTTCTTTCGCGCGCGTACCTTTTTCAATTAACAATAACATCAATAACAAATTAATATCAATAACAAATTAATATTTATTCGTTACATACGTAACAGTAATATTAGATATTTCATTTTTATTGAAAACTTTTCTGAATATTACTGAAATACCTAATTTAATACTTTATAGATTATTGGTTTAATAGCACTTAAAACAAAATGTGTATTAAATTATTAAAAAGCATATTCGATTTTACATATTTAATTAAACACATTTTATCATTGATTGATTGACCATCACAAGTCAAAACATATTGTAATGATGTATGCCAAATATAAATACACTAAATTCAAATGATGCTTGTATGTAAATTCATGTAAATTTTTAGTACTTCAAATTATTTTTTAACTATGCAATTAAAACTTAAAATATTAGTTGTTTTTATATAATTTTATAATTTTTTTTTTTAATTTATCTCTTTTATTGGGCATAATTATTTTTAAAAAATCAAAACTTTTATCTATTTCAACATTAAATATACGATTTTTCAATAGAGTAGGAATATAAAATATATAATTAATAAAATAATAAAATAAAAACTAGATTAGGTAGTAAATTACTTCTCAAATAAATACTAATATATTATTATAAGGTCAAGATCTAAAAAAAATATAATGTTATAAAATTATAAAAGTATTTGAAATACCAACATTTATTTCCTAGTTTTAATTTTTAAGTATATTTTATCTCATGTACATATAAAAAAACATTCATTTTTTAATATGTTTTTCATATTAATTTTGTGATGATATGAAATTACTATTTTAAATCATGACTAACCTAAAAAAATAATAATATGAGTTATTATTAATTAAAGCAAAGATCTTAATAATATAAATATAATTTTTCGTTGTATTGTGTGAATGAGTTATTATTTAATAATATTTGTATGAGACTCACGAATTGATGAATTTGTGTGGTTACTATTTTTAACTTACTAATTTTATTATTTGTTGACAAATTGTCAACATGCAGCCCTTTTTTCCTTTCGGTTTGATGTACTAGCGAAACTCTTGTTGGTGTAGACGTCGCTTAGGTCGTTGAATTGAAGTGAGATAGAGATAGGCGCGAATATATATTTTAATATATATATATATTAAAAAGCATAATTGAAGTGATGTAAGTAATGTAAAAATTATTAGTGTTGTGCCGCAACGAGATGGCCTATAAGTATAGTTTCTATACTTATCGGTCGAACAATAATTTTCTTTTGTATATGAATTGAGAGTTTTGATTGGTTATTTTAATAATAGCCAATTGAAATTTAAATCATGACAGGTACAAGTGAAAAGGGACTTATTGGCTGTGATGCTATATTAAATTTTTTGAATTTAAATAAAAATCAGTAAATTTAATTATTGGTTTAATATTAATTTTAATTAAAATAGTGATGTGAAGGGGTGGAGCTTTCTGTTTGGAGAAAAGAAAAAGTTTCACTAATTAACAGTTGTATATTATATTTCATTGTAATAATATATATATTAAAATATTATTTTCTCTTAATAATTTATATTATTGTTGCCAAAATTGTTAATATTGAAGTGGTATTGTTATTGTTGAATGAAACGGATAATCTGGAATTATATTTTCATTATTAAGGAATATTATTATTTGAAAGGAAATATAATATAGAGGAGATGTATTGCCAGGATCATTTATCTATTGAATTATTAAAGTAAATAGAATATAAATAATAATATTTATTCAATATTATATTTGAAATCATTAATCAGTTTCTACGATATAAAGGTAAGATTTTTGTTTATTATTTGATAAAATATAAATATATATATATCGACTTAAATGATTATTTTAAAATATTTATTTTGAATTGTATATATATATAAATATATATATTATTGTTGTGAAGGAAAGGATCTTTAGATTCGCCCGATATCTCAATTTTGGCGTTGAATTTCCCCTTAATGAAATTTAGAGTTAATTGTAGTAGTGTGTGGTAAATTATTAAATAAATACTTTATTCAGTTATTTTAATAAATCATTTTAAGTTATGTGAAGTGTGGCAATATCAATATTATTCATAATACAATTCGAGAAAATTTATTATAATTGATTTGCAAAAATTAATTTAGTGAATTTGCTGTGTTACAAATATTTTATACTTTATTTTGATATTAACATTTATTAATTGTTAAATTAAATTAGGGATATTAAAATAATTAAAAATAATGTATCAATAGAATTAATAGAATTATTAAAACTTTAAAACAAATCTCCTAAATCATTTTTTAATAATTGCTTTGATAAAAATGTTTAGATTTTTGGCATAAAAATTATTTTAAAAGCACTTTTAAAATATAACAATATTTCCAACTAAAGAAATATAGTATACTAAAATAAAAATATAACATTCTTTCACTGAAATATATTTAATGTATAAATTATTGTCTTTTCTGGAGTAAAAATAAAAAAAAACTTTATATTAATAAAAAATATATATAGAAACGTTGAAAATTTACAAAATTTACGAAAATGTCACCAACATGTATTTCTTACTACAATTTTTATTCAGAAATAGAGAACAAACTCAGATTTATATACAGATGCAAAACTTTTTCATTTGGCCTAAGGCCAGGGAAGTTCGTTATGTTGTCATCAATATGACCACCCAGACCTATTTCGCTTATATTATATTTTAAGCTTTAAGTGATGTCGACTCGTATTACTACAAGTTTCATAGTGCATCAGCCTTAGTATCCACAATTATCATGGAAAAACCATATCAAATATTGTGTTTCAGAGAACTCGTAATATGAATGTCTTATAAAATATGCATTACAAATCGAAGCACAATGCCTATATGATTAATGGATATTATATTAGTATGCATGGTAGCTTACATAAAGAAAATTTATTTTGTATAATATATGATCATGTATAATTTTTATTTTATTATTTAATTTTAAATGATTAATTAATAAGTGTATGTTATAATTATTGATTACGTAATAATAAATACAAAAATTAAAAATGATTTAAAAACCCATGTAGTAACAATTTTTAAATACAATTTAATTGATTAAAAAACAAAAAACAAAAATGTAACTACTATCGATTGTTATATGCTATAGACTTTTATCTTTTACTATTTACACTACTTATATATACTTTTTCATGATGCATAAATTAAATTAATTGAATAATATTCAAATATATTATTGATTCTCGTAGATCTTTTTTATATAATATATTCATAAATTTTCTAAAGCTATATAAGTGATTAAATAGAGCAATAACATTTCGTGTTCCTTTTCTATGTTGACCTTTTTAATGATATTATGAAAATAGTACAATACTAAAATACTTCAAAGTAGTTGTAATATTAAACAAATTAAATAAAATAATTTTTATTTAAATGATATGCCGATATGATAAATTAAATACTTTGAATATAATTTTCTCAATAGAATATTAATCTACTTATATCCGTTTATGAAATATATTTAATGAATACTTCATATGAACGCAAATGCAATATATATTATCACTATTCAAAAATACTTTAATAAAGTTATTTAAGTTTAATTTATGTTCCAATAAAAATCTTAAATATTGAAAGTTAAGAATAAAAAGTAATTCACTGCAAGTAAAATGCTTAATAATCAATCATGTAGAATATACTTATAAAAATAACCTAAAATTCATTCAAACGTAATTATATTTAAGTAAATACAATTATAATTATAATATTTACTAATTATACATATAAAACATATTTATAAATATACATAATTATATAGATAAATATAAAATTATAATATATACATTTGTTACGACATATATACAACTACAATATTACTTAATTAATATCAAGTAAGATTTATAAAATTTATATAAGTTTTACACACATTATGTTACATTTATTATTTTTAATTTATTACTTAATAATAATAATACTATTTTCTCAATTAATGTATACATTTTTATTTTAACGTTTATTATATAAAAATAATTTTTACTTACCTTTTTCATAATTTCATAGAAATCATAACAATTTAGCTTCATTCTGGTAATTAACAAAACTCAGCTTCTCGTACTTTATACAATAAAGACAATCTTAAATTTCTTTGATATTTTATAAAAACTTATTTGTTTTTTCGTATAATCAATTTTCAGAACTTAAGTCATTTTGAAATTTTCTTCAAATTTAATAATTATTATAAAAATAAAATTTCAACAAAAAAAAGAGCAATATTATTTCTGACGATCCTCTCGTATAATATTATTTTATTTATTTATTACATTATTTTCTCATAATTTATTTTCTTTAATTTTCTTAGTACTTCAATTATTGAGAAGTAAACATCCATTTCTTATACTGACAGTGAAAAGAGCTTTAAAATATAGATTTTATTTGATTATTTAAAATAATATAATTATATAACAATATTAACAATAATATTTCAATAAATAATATGAGAAAGTAGCAAATAATAAAATACATATAATGATATATTAATACCAAGATATATTTTCTTACCCCCCACTTCGTTTGTCCATGTACATTAATCTTTAATAAACACACATGTATTGTATTACACATGTCTGTTAAGGTGAAAGGGTCTGGAAAATTTACGATTCATACTAAAACTAAAACTGAAATAGAAATTTTTGAGAAGAGTTTAATAGAAATACTCATTTTGAAATAAATTGAAAAGTAGTAAAAATAATTACTATGTATTTGGTGTAGAAGAAAGGTAGTCGGAGTATTTACAATTACCTGAATGAAGCCCCCAAGTATAATAGAAAATAATCTTTAAACTACTCACAAAAGAAATAAATGTTTTAATACAACACAGGACAGTTTCTAATACACATAATTGTTTTTTTTTTTTTTTTTTATATATATATTTCAGGTCCTCAACTCTTATCTTCTTCTCTTTCGTTTCTTCTTTCCAAGTATTTTATCTCTATCTCCTTTTTTGTTTCTATCAGTTTTATCTAATATTAAGTTTTCATTCACTCCTGTCCATTTTTCTTATTTTTTTACATCCATATTCTTTAAACATTTAATCACAATATTCTCAATTTTTTTACCTGATTTGAAAAACCTTGAGCCTTAAAAAAATTAATAGGTATTGTCTTTTTTTCTTGTTCCACTGTCAATCTCTAAATTCCAGCAAATTTTTACATGCCAACATTCTTTTTAAATTTATATCTTCACTCTTTTCTTCTTTCCGATTTTATCTTTACATATTTTTTTTCTTTATTATTTAGTTAGATATAGAATAGAAGTTGATCCCAGAAATGCGCTTCCAGAATTTGAATTTTGTGGCGGGGACGCCCGCGGCGTAATTTTGCATTGAGATATTAAAATTCGCAATGGATTGCTGAGCGCTTAGCAGGAAATATAGCAGAAACTTTAAGGGACGCGCTTTTTTAGTGTGTGAATGCATTGAATGTAAATGTGTTGTTTGGATAAATCGAAACCGTCTTTATCTCCAATCTCTTTTCTCTTTCTTGCATATATATGACGGGAACTATCTACATCTCTCTTCTCTCTCTCTCTCTCTCTCTCTCTCTCTGTTGATAAAAACAATTTTACGATTTCAAGAGTTGAGGGTGGCCCGATCTACGCGTGCAATTGCTCAATTGTAAAGAATCACGGGTGGGCACATTTTAGTTAGAACGTAAATGATTTTTTTTTCGCTGGCAAGCCGAAAGTTTTTTGTGCCAAAGTTCAAGATATTCTGTGCGTATGGAAAATTATTCGAGAAGGTTTGTCATATCCGAGAACGCGAGCCGTTAGATATTATTATTGTAATATCCTCGCACCGAAAAAAAAAAGAAAAGTGATATTTAAAGAGAGGCGACTTGCGACGTAAAGTTCGTTAATTTTACAGAAAAAAGGTCCAGTCATTGGACAATCTTGTAAGCAGAAGATTTTGAAAATATTTGAATTGCCGCAATCCAATTTTTCTTCATTAAAAAATCCTATCCAGCTATTCAATGAATTATTATTTTTTAATTATTTTATTATTTTTTAATATTTTAGTTTTCACCCAATTTTGTCGAGTTTTGTTTTTTCTATTTTATTTTCATTAAAAATGCAATGATAATATTCCAAAATTTTTTTCTGATTCTAAAATCTTGAATCATGAGGAAATCAATACGTATTTTCTTTTTTTCTTGTTCCACAAATCATCTCTAGATGCCAGCAAATTGTAGCATGAATTTAGTCACAGGTGATAAAGAAAAACGATTATCGATAAAAATTTCAATATATATTATCATTTTTTAATAAATATTTTGTACAGAATAAATTTTTCAATCTGTTTTATTAATAACAATTCTAAAAGCTATTGTTATTTTAGTCGATAATTTAATTTTAATTTTTGTTTTTATTATTTTTTTTTTTTTTCTATTAGCTATATGTTTTTAATTATAAACAGTTATAGCATAAGAAATTTATTGTATAATTTTTTTTGTTAATTTTAATATTTTATTAATATATATATAGTTATATAGAAAAAAAAAATTTCTGTGTGTACTTACATACATGTATATATATAGACAAAGGTAATAACTAAAATACCATTGTTTTTCAAATATATTAATTTGCATTTATAGAGTTAGTTGTGTTTTTAATAATAAAATACTACATTACTTTTTTTAAATAACTTTTATATTTTATAAATTTCATACATAATTTTTTTGTATAAATTACTACTAATTCATTATTTTTTTTAAATCATAAAAAATATGAAAAATTATCATTTATCACACAGCTCTACATGAAAACTTTTTAATTGATAAAAAAAAAAATTATTAATTTACATAAAATTGTTTTTAATCAAAATTTATTTAAATTGCAATAATGAAATGATATATTCATTTGATTTAATATAAAATCTTTTGTCCAAAGAGTTCACAATAAAAACTGAAACAGATAATGTTAAAATCATTTTCATAAATTATTGAATAACTTACACGATTTAATTTTAAAACTCTATAAAAACATTACTAAAGTTTACAAGATACAAGATTCATCTGTATTATTTATACCATGTATACTAATAAAAAATGCATCATAAAGAAGATTTAATAAAAGTTTAACGAAATTAATAGAAAACAAACTTTGAAGAGAAAAAGTCCTTTAAATACAGTGAAATAAAAAGACAAAACCAACTCCAAAGAAACTGATACCTGGAAAGATATATTCATTTAATTGAATTTCAATTTGTGTAAAACTCTTGAAAAACGTTTTGGTTTGAAAAGTCAATAAATACGAAAAGACAAATTGTGATTTTATATCATAATAAATTATTTAACAAACTCATCAAAATTGGTTAAAAGTTTGGTTAGCAGAAGATTTCATGAACACCAAGAGAATTCCGTTTAAATTAAGGAAATCTATTAGATATAAAACAGTTTTAGATATTGAAAAAGAAGAATTCCACAGATAACTAAATACCAGTATTGAATTATTATTCAAAATATCTTCTATGTATTATTTTCTAATAATAGCTATAACCTAGATTCCAGAAAAAAAATTTCATCTAGTAATATATTTGTAAAAAAACTCAATAAAAAATAAAATGTATTTTCTAATATGTTTTCTTTTAATTAACTATTAAAAGATAATATTAATAATAAATAGATATAAAGTTTGCTTGCAATACAAAAACTAAATTTAAACTTTGTAAATATTTTAACTAAATATTAAAATAGGCTAAGAACTATTAAAAAGTAGCTTCAGTTGAATAGAAAAATATGTTTACACAATTATATCTTCGAATGAGAACAAAATTTAATGTATGAAAGTGAGCGGTTCATTGAAGATAAGGGACAAAACATTCAGATGAAGATAGTTTACCAACATTTAAGCATTTTGTTTATGAATATAGTATGAATAGCAATAGTAAGATTAATTGTAGAAAAAGTATTAATATGATACAAGTACACTTGGTTTCATTGAGTATAGATAATTTATTATAACCTACAATTTTTGCAACAAACAATAAGTGAATAATTGTTTTATAACTTTTTTAGTCTAATTCAGTTTCCACCTGTGAAATTAAATTATTAATTTTAAATTCAACACATTAACCAATTAGATTACATAACTATATTAAATTAAATATACTTTTTTTATTTTTTTTTAGTACAATTATATACAAAATTTCTTAGAATTCTATTTTATCCGTGACTTAGTGATAATCCAGATCTTAGTATAATAAAAAACTATCAGAAATGTACATTTAAAAAATTAAAGAAGAAAAAAGTATATTAGAATTGGATGAAATTATAAAAAAAATATTTAGTATGAAAAGAAAAATTCTATTATTAGAACAAATGTAAAATATTAACTCTAAGAGAGTTAATGAGCTAATTAAGAAAGGTGCAAACATATTTCATAAATTATCTTTTGTAAAATAATTTTTGTCATTTCGTATATTTAACAGTGAAATGTCGATTAAGTAGTATCAACGTGAATTATCTATGTTTTTATAAAAACACAAAGAAAATGGTGAATTTAACAATTATGTATATCAATGCACAAAAAATAAAAAATATCAGGAAAAAGAATGTAAAAATATGTTTTATGTAAAAGATAGAACGTATAACTATTTAAAAAAATTTTAATTTTCAAAATCAGAAAGAAAGATCAAGTGAAATGTTTTATAACATATATTATGTGTTAAAAACTTTTTTTTTATCAAGGAACTCATGTTCAAAGAGAAATTAAAAATTCTCTGAAAATAAGACAATGAATGGTCTGTGGTAAAATCATCAAAATATTAAAGAATACATTGAGAATAATTTTCATTTTTTTTTATTAGTCAATATCTTTGAATATTTAAAAGTTATTTAATTTAGTTTAATTCCATAAAAAAATTCTTAATTATTTTAATGCAAATATTTATGATGTGCATAATTTTACATTAAAATATATACAAGAAGAAAAGCTTTAAAAGAATATTAGGTAAAATCATATCATATTCTCTCGTATATGCCGTTTATTGTCGCAGAAAATAAAACACAGTAAATAAACTTGTTGTAATTTATTCAATGCACTGATTAATTAGCGAGCTTTAGAAAAATATATATAACAATAAAAATAAGAAATGTAAATTGGAATGTTATTATTTTCAAAACTTTTCAATTATATATAATATATATAATAGGATAAATACTATATTAAAAATCAATATATTCTGGTGTATCAAAAATTACCATAATTTATTTACTCTGTTTGTTCTGTATAAAAATACTTTTAATAAATAAATATATTTATATATTTTTTATTTTTGTTGATTCTCATTTGGTTATTATTTACATCATCAACTAAATTTCTTGTTTTAATCGGTAAATTACATTTATTTTCTATTTAAAAAATCTAATTAAAAACAAAAATATTCTTATTTAAAATATTTAAGAATTTTTCTTATTATATAAATAGATATTTTTATTCTTTTGTAATTCAAACCCTTAAATTCAAAGATAGCAGTTTAAAAAATTAATTAGTAAAGTATGTTTTTCTATTAAAACCTAAAACTATAAATTACATGCCAATTTCATATGTAAACGCATCTTTTTTTAATTAAATTTTTAAAATTTTCTTTAAGATTCAACGTTTTACTTTAAAAACATTTTTTTATTTATCAAATAGAAAATGTCCTTCGCATACATTGATATAATTTCGAAATCAAGCTGCAAATTTAGTTGTACAAATTCACAAGTTTAATGAGTTGGTAACTAGTTTTGAAATCGTCTGTCTGTCTATGATCTTAATTGAGCATCAAATCGTATCTATCCAAATTACTATCATCACCATCACCATTAATGCATGTGCAGCAGTGGAAATTTTACATTACAATATATTATTATTCTTATATTATTTAAAAATTTCACGAGTATTATATTCATATAATACTTAATATTTAAATGTAAAAATATATTTTGACATCACTAAATTATATTATTCAATAAATATAACTAATAATTGATATTATGCAATTATTCATCTAATATAAATCATAAAAAATTGTTTTGTATTGTATTATTTAAGTAATAAAATAAAGAATATTGTACGTTCAATATAATTTCAATTATTTATTCATAAGTTTTGATATATTTATATGCATATATATATATATATATATATATGTGTGTGTGTATATATGTATTTGTATTTGTATATGTTTATGTATATGTATACATATGTTATATACGAAATATGCATATTTACACGAACAATTGGATTTACTTATTTTTCATGATTATTATTACTTTTAATTTTTAATATAACTTTATTGTCTTTTAAATTTTATATAATTATGTATAAAAAATATATTGACCATGATCAATTTTTAATATAATAATGTTTTTAATGGCATTTTTCTGAATAGTACAGTCAAATCAGATAAAACACTCGAATTTGACTTTCATAATAAAATTAAATGAATATTTAATGTTTACTTAACTTATGAAAAATTTCAGACACTCGGGTAGGCTCACTTCTGATATTTACATGGCCACTGTTATATATGTTAGATATCTAGAAAGGCATAAAAAGCTCAAACTATCAATATTATTATAGGTTGCATAAAATACCTTGAAAAGAAATTAAAACGAATTTTAAATTTAAATTTAACATCAAAAACGCCTTCTAGTCAAACATTTTTACAGAATAATTTACCGCGCTAAATTAAAATTTTGTATCATCTACTGTCTTATAAGAGAAAGTCTCATTAAATTTATATAGCCAATTTTTACAGCTTCCATTGAATTAACACTGCTTGTACATTATTATTTACATTGTGATAGTTATTTTATTTTATATACCACTGAGTTTCATTATAAAATGCATTTACAGAACACGTTCGATTGATAACAAATTATACTCGTGTATAATTTAAAAAAAGAATACGTAATTAAGAAACAAAATAATTTTTTTTGCAATTTTTTTCTTTCTTTTCTTTCTTAATTTTCTTCTTGCTACTTCATAGAAATGGTATTTTGCACAGAGAAAAATATATCGAAACTGTGTCATGCCTTGATGGAGGGTCACTGTAGTGCAGTTCGCCTATTTCTTTATTGAACCGCAGCCGCCATGGTCCATATCTCAAGGTGTACGACCTCCTTTTAGACACCAAGATAAAAAAATCCTTCGGTTAATTTTACTTTCACGAGCATTGATTGTTTGAGCGACGCTGATATTGGAAGAGTAAACGTTGACTGGATATTTGGGGTTTTCAGCAAATGGATTAAAGGTGAAAATTGTAAATCTCTTTTAAAATTTTACTTTATACAGAAAGTAGCAAAAATATATTTATGCCTATAAAATCAAAGAATTAATAATAAATAAGTCAGATACCCGTTTTTTCTAATACTTTCCTTGAACGTATTTTACTTTGCAAAATCTTCCGCGGCATTATCAACCCACAGCTTCATCATGTGCAGGCTAATAATAATAAATTATTAAATACCAACCCTAAGAACGCCTTTACTTTACAAAACATGAATAACAGAAGCAACTAAAATCTATTATGCTTACCCATACCACAAAGACAACGTTTGTAAAAGTTATCCCATATTTTCCGAACAACAATAGCAGTTTGGAGGCGATAAACCATAATTTAGTCAACTCCCTATGCAAAAGAACTATGTTTTTTATTTATCGTAAATTCATTTAACAAACAAATCGTTTTCTTACTCTTGAATATCTAAATATATTTATATTTCGTTCAACTTCTTTTTTTCTTAAGAAAATATAATAAATACATAAAAATACGTAAACTTAAAAAGTATTAAATATTCTGTATTCAGATTTCTTTTTAAGTTACCTAACTAAAAATTTATCTACATAAT
Source organism: Eupristina koningsbergeri (assembly GCA_018907245.1). NCBI lineage: Eukaryota > Metazoa > Arthropoda > Insecta > Hymenoptera > Agaonidae > Eupristina > Eupristina koningsbergeri. The sequence continues at coordinate 3,883,862 of JACCHV010000041.1, forward strand.
ATTTTGTTGAAAATTTTGCATTAATAATCACAATTCTCTTGATAATTATTGTTGAATTATCTTATCTTAGTTATAAATCTAATTCTATTTTATATTATTTTTATAACAAAGCAATTTATGATTACTCAATTAAAAAAAAAAATATTTTAGGCTACTATTGACCATATTTTATTACAAAATCACTAATATATTATAAAATAAAATAAAAAATATAAACATAAACACTCAATGTATGTATACATTAATAATTTATATATACATTATCTATAAAATACCTAACAATGTATATTTATAAATTATAACCAATACTTGACATATTCATTTATCATTTGAAATTTAAACATTTTTAATCTGTATATTAATTTATCGTGATAATGTGCTTAAGTAAATTATTATTTAAATAAAAGAAATTAAATATACTTAAATGTCATTTTCCCTGTCATTGATACTAACTTAAATTTAAAAAATTAAAACTGGAAATGTCTAGTCTTTATCGATCTTTATACTACATATAATACCTAGTTGTAAGCTTACACCAAATCTATCGTCTCTTGATAACCGTAACTTACCTTCACCATTTTTATATCTTATACATAGTCGTTGACTACTTTCTGAAAATAGATAGAAATTCTACAGAAATTGATAAATTTCTATTATGTATACTTTAAGATGATCGTTTTATGATATCACAAAAAGCGGCTGAACAAGAACGTATCTTAAAATCTATAATATCCATCTCAAGTACCTACTTCAACAAATACCAAATGGGGGATGGTCTTTTGGCCACAAAATTTTTATCATAAAAATTAAAAATTACTCAATTAAATATCATGAATTTACTTTAATTTTAAATAAGTTTTTTATTTATTTATTATAATAATTATAAACTAAATGATATTTACATTGAGTTGAAACAATTAAGAAAACTCATACTCCATTCAAGTTTACAAACAACCTATGTAAACAATAGAATCTCAGAATTACGTTTTATTTTATTTAATAGAATTTGATGTCTTATTTTAAATTAATAAATTTTTATAATACAGTATTATAATAGTTCATTGTGTTACATATACTTATTCCTTTTTATTTAGGTGTCATTACTTTCATTTCCATCTATTTTTCTAATATAAAGTGAATAATACGTAAAATTACACTCAGAGCATACTATTTAAATTAAAATAATAAATGTTACTCTTAACTTAGAATTAATATATAATATGAATATTTATAAAAAAAATATATAAAAATAAAATATATAAAATTATAATACATAATCTAATTCTTAATGATCATCACACATGATAGATAACTTAGAATATGATATATGATATTAGTAAAAATGTACTTCCTTATATTTTATTTTATAAATCATTTATCAATTATAATAAAAATATAAAAAAATTCGAAGAAAATTCGAGGAACAATATACATAATTTAATTGAAGCTTAATAAAAAAATAATGAGAATATATAGCAAGAATAGGAGTTTTCTAAATCAGTGGTTTTAATACTATTCTATATATCTAAAAATTTAAAATAAATAAAAAATTCTAAATTCACAAATCAAAATCGTAATATTAATTTGTAATTATTTAAGGTAGAAATATATCAATAGTGCTATTGACAAAAACATTGAAAATAAATTGTTATTAAGAATCTTAGAAACAAATAAAAAAAAAAAAAAGAGTTGGATCAATATAAAATCAGTGAAAATAGTGAAAAATAAGTGAATCGAAAAAAAAAGAGTAACATTGGGTCGCCGATTAACCTGATTGACTCATGTCTGCGTACCAGATTTTTTTTCACGTGTAATTTTCAATACTACCTACAGAAAATCAGAAAGGGAAAGAATTTTCCCCATCGACAATATGAATATTGGGGAATAAGATGGACAGAAAGTGTATCGAGTAATACCTGTACCAGTGATGACGACTTGCATACTTGTCTTATACTTTAATAAATATAAGATAATAAATATAAACAATTGAAATCTGGTTCCAATTGGATTTTATTTAGTAATGAGAATGCAAGTAAAACAAAATATATTCATCATTATAAATTCAGTTGTTTAACTATATAAACGTATTAAAATTTAATTATTACATCTGATTCGAAATTATTACTTATATAATTGTTCTCTTCAATTACTTATTTTAAATCTATCATCTTAAAAAGAATAAATATACGTAAATGTGATTAACAAACAAATTAGAATAATATTAAAGTTTTATATGAACTTACAAATAATTAAAGAAACATTACGTACAATTGAGAAACATTTTAAAATGAAGCAAATATTTGGCTAATTAAAAATAACACATTATTTAATAGCAGACGCTCACGCTATATTGTGATTGTTCAGCATTTTCATTAAATCGCGATGATAAAATCGTTAGCTTGTAAACAAAATGTAAATCATATTCATAAATAAATATATAAAAATTTATTGAAAGTATTGTAGGAGAAATGATTTTTATAATAATCAATAAAGAGCAAGTACTAATCTAAATAAGAATAAAAAATGTACAGTAAAACTAAATACTTTAAATATTTCAGATTAATTTTTTCTTATTCATAATCCGATTTTTATACCATTCTTTTGACTTTATAAATGTTATCAAAAATGAAACACTCAAAAATTAAATAAAGAAAGAGCATTAGGTTATTATGTTTTTTAGTACAGAATAATATTTTTATTGGTAGTCACATGATGCGCTTATTTACAATTTGACCAAACAGGTTTTTCTTTATTGTTTAATTAGAATTCTATGATTCTATCGTAAATACTGATATTATAGAATATATATAGAATCACAGAATATTGATCAACTATATTAATTTAATAAGATGAAAAAGCCGTAATAGTAATATATAAGATAACCTTTTACGTTAAATTTGGAATTTTCTTTTAAATTTCCCTTTCAAGATAGTCCCTGAAGGCAAACATTAATATTATCTGTACTATAACTATCAACTGTATCTGCAGAAAGCACAATATGGCATTTATAATAGTTTCCAAATAATCTGGAAAATTGATCATAAAGCACCTCAATGTTATCATTTATTCGTGCATTAATTTTTTCTCTCGAACTTTTAATCACACCCACACGCTATATTCTCAAATTATTAATTAACTACTGATTTCATAGATTTTGATTTGAAAATAATACTTAGCAGTATTTAGTTTTTTCTTATTCGTATTTTTCATTTTTTTCTCTTTCAAATACTATAACCTTAATGGTTACTGTTCTACCCATTTTCATGAAAGTCCTGTAAATCATTAGGCAACTGGGCCAATCAGATGCATTTTTAGTATTCACTGATAAGAATAAGCACTGTATATAAAAGATCTGTAATATTATAGTAGTCTATCATGCCTTACTTTCCACCCAATAAAACGTTCTAGCTATAAAACGTTACGACTTTATTATCCCTCAAATTAAAATTTACAAGATAATTAGCGCTACATGATGTCATGCTCACCGATTACAATATTACATAAGAGTACTTTTAAATTTTTTTAATTTTCAAATTAAAAATATTAACTTCATTTATGTTAAAAATATTAAAGGGTTCCATAAAAAATTATAACAAACGACATGAATTGTAATTGTAAGACATTTATAAATACATGTTTATTTCTATATGTATTTATCTATTATCACACTTTTTATCTGTTTGTAATTATTATTTTAATTTTGTAACTTTTACTTTTAATAGTATCAACTATTCTTCTTTTTATTTAATTGAAACTACCAGTTTAATATCTATTTTAACGTATTGATTTTTAATTAATTGACATAATCGTTAGATGATGACTCGGCTATATTACTGTTTTAAGAGTTGTACCTTTTAACACTTTTTTACCCCTTGCATTAAAAAGTGCTTTCATATTTTTTAAGAATCATATAATTACTTAAATAATTTAGCATTGCATTTTTTAATAGATATAATTCAGCTAAAATACTACAGGTTAATTAGATATCGAGCGTATTTTGTTTCCCAGTTTATCAGTTGTTTATCGATGTATTCTGAAATTGTCTGAACTATTTTATACAACTAGTTTATGTAACTTACCAACGACATTTCACTTTGCACTTAATTTGATTATTTTAATTATTTAAAAATTAACTTTAACAATAATTTATAATGAAATATAAAAAATAAAAAATGATTTTATTGAAAATGTTACGTATGAGATGGACAAATGTTATATTTTACATGGATATACACTATTAGTCTTTTGTTTGTTCATTCTTTTTTCCCATGTTTCTATTTCATATTAATGTAAAAATATTAAAAGTATATTTTGGTGCATAAATAATTTTTCAAATACACAGACGTATATTAAAAAAAATTATATATGAAGATTTTTTTTAAGTATATATAAAAAATATTTTATTAAAAAAAAAATCTTTCCTCGATTCAAAAACCAAAAATGGATAAATTTTCGGGAATTTTATGGAATAAATTATCGAACGAATTAAGAAATTTATTTGAAATAAATATTGCGGTCAAATTTTTCATATATTTTACTATTATTATTATTATTGTTATTGTTGTTGTTGTTGTTGTTATTTGTTGCTATTTTATATGTAAAAAGTCTAAAATTATTTTTTAAAAAATTTATGATTTATTATTATTTATAAATTAGCGAAACCATGAATAAATTACTAAATTACCATTACTAAATGTTATAAATAAATATTCATGGATAAAATTGTTGATTACTTTACCTAGATATACCTTTTTACTCTAACCTCGAGTTGTACTCGAGAGAGTATTCGAGAGTCCCGAACAGCCTATTATCGCGAATCGAGTACCGAATACAGAGTGTGGTTTACAAGAGTACTACCCAATTTAAATGCTTGAAATCTATTATTAGGAACTTGATTAAAAACAAATATTTTGTGTGTGTGTGTGTGTGTAAATATACTGATATATTCATTTACAAGTAATTCAAAGATATTGAAATTAATACTTTAATAATTCACAACTTTGTAATTAAATTTTAATCAACGTATTCAACTGAAGAGTATTTTAATTTTTTAATTCACTTAAATTCGTTATTAAATTTCGTTAAATCATTTTCGAACAACATTATTGTATAAACAATAATATTACACATTGATTTTTGAAATTTTTTGATTTATTGTAATTTTTTTGTTTTTGTTTTAAAAGCTATCTTTGATTTATTTCAGGTATTATATAATTTAGATTATACATGTGTAATGTAATCATATATAGTAGAGTAATTATCAACCTTAAAATATATAAAAATGTTATATGGGTAAGTTTACTTTATTTAATAATAAAATGATAGTGAATGATATTGTTACTTTGAATTAAATGAACGATATAAAAAAGAACTTTTGAATTTTAAAAAAATTATTAATACATTTTGTGTTTTGATTAAAACAGTCTTAATAATAATTATTTGTTTAATAAGTCAAATTTTAATGAAATAATGAAAGAAGTTTATGGCAAGTCTCTCGATTATTTATAGTATTCTCGACTAAGAAAATTATTAGAACGCACCTTAAATAGTAGTAGCTTAAGAATTAAAACGTAGTTTGATTGAGTTTGGACGTAAAACATTAATGGATTGTCTAATTTCCGAGTCGGCTAATTTCCGTCACCATTTATTAGAATTTTATCCGTAGAGGAGGACTTTAATAGGACGGGTAAGAGAAAGACAGGTGTAGGTGAATGATGCACTCAAGCTCCAAGAGGCTGGGAGTCACAACAATCTACTCCTACTCCCAAAGCGCGGCCGACAGAGCTTTTAGCGTGTAAACCCATACTCATGCACGCCCACTCACTCATACAGTGAGATACCACCCTCGTTCCGTGCATAATGCACCCTTAATGCAGAGTCGATAGGCACGTCCCCGTCGTTATTCCCAATATGATCTCGTTTGTCAAGTGCAAATTCTGAGAAACAAATGAAGCTACGTTAGTGCTTTGTAACTAATAACTTTCCCCTCACGTACCATCTTTCTTAACCAATTGCGCCTCTGCCTTTATGTGGATTAAAAAGTACGTGATTGAATATGGGATTTGGACGAGGAATCTGACGTGCGCGAATGGACTTTATCTCTTATATCATTCCTTTTAATGCCCTCCTGACAAGCTTCGTGGGGTATGGAATTTTAAATGCAATAATTATGAGCGCAGCACTCATGACTTTGAATTGAACTAAAAACAACCTTTTATATTCATTGAAGATTATTTAAAATATTAAATAAACTTTGGAGGGCTTTTTATATTTTTGGAAATTTAATCATTATTTTTTACTATTTAATCATTATTCCGACAGATCGATAGATGCAGTAAAATTTTAGTAAAATAACGAATATAATTTGAAAATTAGTTTCATATTTCTGTTTGATCGATTGATTTACTTATATATAAACAATACATAATATGCAGATGTGTATTTTTTTACAAAAACGTTCCTGACATAATAATCAATTTTAACAAAGACCTTCTAAAATAATTAATATTTAATAATGTTTGGATAAAAATTTATAACATTAAGAATTAATAAATATTTCTTTGCATTGTGATAAATCTATGTATCTCTATCAATTTTTCGTAAATTCACATTATTTGTAAGTAAATTCATACCAAAACACTAGCTTTATTAATTTCATTAAAAATTACAATTAAGTGTTATTATTGTTCTAAAATAAGAGCGAATATGCGCTCCCCTAGAAAACGAATCATTCTTAAGTCTTATTGACTACAGCTAAATTGCCCTTTAAAAATCCTCGGATTTATCAAAAGACTATTTGCAAATTTTGGACATTAAAAGATATTTAAAAAAGAAAAATAAAATAAAATATATTTGTCACAACCATTCTCCTGTTCCTTTAATTGATTCTTCTACAACTGTATTATTGCCATACTACCAATACACATGCATAATAAAATTCATGATCCTGATAATAAATTTTGAAATATACTACACTAAATATATTGTTTTAAATTGAAAGATAAATACGTTTCTGCTATTTCACTTATACGCGATACTATGTAATTTATAGAATTTCTCAATAAATTTATTCACATAGTATGTATAAAATAAAGTAATACTACAAAGCTTAACATTACGACATGATAATGAACTTGTGAAAAACAATGAAAAATAATTTCGACAATAAATAAAAAAGGTCCGGAAAACCCTTGGGTAATTCTTGTCAAACAAGGCTCTACTAATAGCCACATTTTACAGTTGCTTTCAAATAATCGCCATGACATCCATCCTACGAAAAAGATCGCATTCATAATAATAATAGATGAAAAAGCAGACCCATAAATTCACCTTCAGCGATGCAATTTATACCCCGTGGACAGTCTAAAGCTCAAAGCTCTTGTCCGTGGTGTGCACCTTCTACAATTTAAAAAGTCTACGGGTATGATAAAGCTCCGCACCCCCGTTCTCTGCTAGGAATGCAATTTTGCTTTTCGTTGTTTTATGCAGATATGCATACAGGACACACATCTCACCCACGCAGTCGATACCGTAAAATATGAGTGAATTGTTATTGTCGAGCACACAATGCATTAGCATCCACAATAATTTACCAAATAATGCCTATTGAACTTTTTTCATCCATTTTTTGTTTCTGTCGACATTATTGTTTCTGAATATTGAATATCCAGGAAAATGAATTGCATGATCTGTCACGATTATTATTGCGCAGTTGTTAAAAATCATGCAAGACCACAAGCTTTCCACTCTTTAGTTTTATAATGAATAAATATTCATTATTAAAAATGAATTATGCATTAACCTAGAAAAAACAAATATTTATGTAGTTGTAATAATTATTTTTGTAATAATGTATATATATATAATAAATGAATTTTAGTTATAAAATTAATTGTTTAAGACTTACTGAATATTATTGTAATGAAATATGTTAAAAGCTGTGGTTTTAATTTTCTTTAACTTATTGTTGACAAACTGTCAACATGAGGTTCACCGGCTCCATATCACTTGTACATAAACGGATGTCTTGATGATATAGAAGGCGCTGTCACTCATAAATTAGACAGAGACAATGATAAGCGGGAAAATGTATTGTATATACGTTTATATAATTAATGCATATGTGAAGTAGTGTAAGTGATAGAAAATTTCAGTACTGTGCCGGCGTGAGATTATTATTTTTGGTTTTAATTTAATATTGTGAAATGTTAGCCAATCACAATAGGGAATTTTTAAGTTGAAAAGGAAGACGAACTATCTATATAAAATAACCAATTATGAATTTTCAATTCAGCGTAAAAGTCATAAAAGAAAATTTATAATTGGTGAATATATAAAGTAGTGAGATGGAAAAGTGGGATTTTTCGATAAACGAAAAATTCCGTTATCATTAATAAACTGTAGTATGTAGTATAAAGACCTATATTGTTAATTAGATAATTATTCATATTATTAACAGATTATTTCTCATATAAGAAAGATCTTATATTGTTATAGATATATATATTTGAATATTAATTATTAAAAAAAATAGTGAAGTAAAAATAATAATTAGTGTTGATATATATATATGGTTTGTGGAAGTGTAGTGTTCGGAAATTTATTTATAGTTTATATATAAATAAATTTAAATAATTAGTGATTGATATTAAAATATATATCAATTATCAACAGTATTTTGAAGATAATTATATTTTATTATATTTGAAGGAGAAGTAAGTAGCAGCATCCTCATTCATAATAGATAAAATAAATAAAAAAAAAAAAAATAAGGAGAGAAAGAATTATGAATTAAATAAAATAGATTATATGTAATAATTTTTTTTATAATATTTCATTAAAGATTTGGTAAGCTTTTATCTTATATTATATCAATTAAATTTTATATATATTTTATAACACTTTTAAAATTGGATTTTATAAATGTTAATATAATATTATTATCAATATTAATGGTAGTGTTGGTTTTTATTTAATATATATATTTTTAATTATTTAATAAGAGTTAAAGTGAACCTTTGAGATTTTGTTTAAATTTAGCGGAATTCCCTTTGAGTAATTTATAGTAGTGAAAAAATAATATATTATTTGTACTGATGAATATTATTTATATATTTAATATTTAAAAGTTTATAATTTCCATCGTTACAGTTTAACCTTCTGATAAAATTATTATAAGGATTTAAATCAATTCATTATATATGCATATATTTAATAATAATATAAAATTTAATAATATAAAAACAATTATTATAATAATCTTTACATTTTATAATTGATGGTATATTTAGCAAAATAATATAAATTTATTTATTTATTTAAATTTAATTAAAATATAAGAAGACCGTAATATTTAAATCCACTCTTTTTTAATATAGTATGTAAAATCGAAAATTAATTATAATGTGTAATAAAATATACAATTTTTTATTATTTTACTTTAAATAATTCGTAATATTTTATTGAGTTATTAATTGAATTAGAGTATAATATACAATCAATGTGTATTTAATATGGTAATAATACATGCTTAATATTGTAAATGAACATTTATATTTTGCAAATCTAAAATTACACAAAATACAAACAAACAAAAATTAAATTCTTAACTTACAAAATGATAATTATTGTGTAATATTAATTCTAAAATACTTTTCTTTAAGCACAAATTTTAATTTCCTTTGTATTAGTTTTAATAAATCATCGTAACTAATTTTTTAAAACCAAAGTTCATTTGTAGTTCTACTTACTGGTATTTCAGATTTGTAGATCAATAATACATATCTTTTGCTCATAGACTAATGTTATAACAATACAATATAATTTCAAGTTTCGTTATTAAAACTATGTAAACATATATAATTTCATCGAATATTTTGTTTATCCTTTTTTTTATTACTCCATACATAGATATTTTTTTTTATTTTATATGATTCAGCTAACGATCTTAAAGTCTATTTTATTTTTTTCTTTAATAGTACGCAAGTTCATTCACAACATTTATTCCTCTCAAATATACGAAAACATATTTTAAATATAAAAATAATATTACATTCATTTTAATATACCATACAGATTGTATGTAAAGAATATTTTAAATTTTGTATCTAAGTGAATCTGCACTAGAATATATTATAATAAAATAATAAAATATAATAATAACATACACTCTATTATAATACGTAATCAAGATGAGTTATATACACTTCAGAGTATCGGCAAAATTTCTCACCAAATCATACTTTTTTGAAATTTTCTCTTGTTATTGTTTTTAATAATAAAAATAAATTTATGACATAGAAACTTTGTTATTGATTTTAAATCCATATTTATTATTATAAATTAATTTATTTTTTGTTGGTTAATTTTTATTCGCATATTTTTTTAATATTTAATCAAATTATTAAAAAAAAAAGCAATAGCATATTTTATCAAAATATAAATATTTTATAGTATTAAAAATTCTATAATTAGATTAATTTTATTACAAACTGAAACAAAAGATTTGTACAGTAAATGTCTTTTCAATAAAAATTATTTTATTTTTATGACTTTCGTACGTTTCCTGCTCTTATAAAACTGAACAAAACATAGTTCAATTATTTTATATGTTAATACAAAAAAGATTTCTAAAATTTATTATGATATTACAATATGATAATAATTTAAGCACAACTAAAATCGAATAATTATTAAAAAAATTATAATAAAATAATTTGATGTAATTTAATCAATATACTTTAAGTGCTAAAGAAACTTCAATTTCAATAAAATATAATAAACGATAATCTTACATGAATTTTAAAATTACAATACCAAATATTTATCATCTCTTTACATTCAAAACACATATTTAAATTTTATGTTTATAATAACTAATTCAATATAAAAATGTAATACCTTCTAATTTTTTTTGAGAAAAAATAGTACATTATTCTTTTATAAATTATTATATCACAAGATTATTATAAATATTAAAATCACAATATTACATTTTTACACGACATAATTCATTTAATATATAATTTTCTTTCTAATTTAATTTTTATTTATAAAAATATAGATATTCAATCGTAATAAGTTTATGTTTACAAAAACGAATCATTACAATAAATATACATGGATAATTTCGGTATTAAAATAGTTCAGAAACATATTTTTATTGTTTATCATTTTGTAACGGCTGCGCCGTTACTAGATCTTGCAGCGCCCCGAAAGCGCGCCGCAGTAGGCCCGGGCTCCGCTATCCCCTCCACCCCGGGCCCCGTTCCCACTCCCGCACCTCCGCCGCGCAGCCGTCGAGCATGGGGGAGCGCCCCTGCGCCGCTCGGCGGCCGCCCCACCACCGCACACTCGGCGCTCAGCCTACCGCCGCTGACGAACGAAGGGTATATCCGGGGGTGCGCGCCCTTCGTTCAGTCAGTCGGGATGACAGCCTGACTCCTCTCGCTCGTCACCCTAGCTCCTCCCTGGGCTTGCCTAGGTGTGTGCTCCGGGATACTTGCCAGGACACAGAACGCGACCCAGAGCGCGTGTTACCCCGGATACTTGCAAGGTAACACGTAGCCGCGACATTATACGCGTGTCACCCCGGATACTTGCCAGGTAATACGCCACCCCCCGCGACACCCCCCGCGACTTCTAGTTTTATGGTGATGGGTAGTTTTAAGGTAGTTTAAGTTAGTATTAAGAAGCGATGTGCTTAATTGTAAGGAACTGGAGTGTGTGTGCATGTGTGTGATTCACGGGTGACTAGCGTGTCTCTCCGCGACTTTGGCGTCGCGATTTCTCGCGCCCAGAGCTCTTGCTCGGATGAATGTATGTGCGTCACGGTAAAACCACGAATACCGTGACCCCGGCGCCGCGACTAAAGCGCAGACTAGCATATGTAGCGGTAGAGGGTGAGCTGCGACTCCCCGCGACCCCGACACCGCGGATACTCGCGGGTATCCCGGAAAACCGTGGTATTCGTGTCGCGGACGATCCGCGATTTCCCCGCAACCCCTACCTCGCGAATTAGCGTACCAGATCATGTGTAAGCGTCCCGCGAATCATTGTTAATTATCTCGCGCTTCCCGAAACCGCGAATACTCGCGGTCCGCGTCTGCGAAGTATATACAAGCGCAAGCGAAGACGAAAAGACTGAGAAACCCGTTTGTTAGCACGCTAGACGTCGTCAAAACTTAGAATAGAAATATTTGTCGCGTAATCATATGTATTCTTTGTTATACTCTAATAATTTATTAAAGAATAAGTAATTATAATCTCAAACACGGAATTATTCATCGCATTGAACCTGTAAATCTCACCCTAACCCGACTTCCCTCCTCCGAACCCTGACACCGGCGAAAAGCAATCCGGTGCGAGGGAAATTCCCCGTTACAATTTTAATCATTTTATGTAAAATTATATTAGATAAATTAAATAAACTGCATACATTCTTCAAATTTTTTATATATCTTTATTAAAAAATTGAAAATTCGTTTATGTAATAATGTTTGTGCATGGTAAGATAGTGATGCTCTGGCCGTTTACCTTTCCCAAGAAGTTTAATATTCACTGTTTTTACAGATTCATCATTCTTCCTCATTTCAACAGTCTTGACCATTTTCAAGTAACGTAAATATTTTCCAATATATTTAATTTATGTACTTTAGAAAATGAATACGATAAATAACTGCTGAAGCATACTGAAAAAATTTTCTAATATTCATAATCATTATTTTTTTATTATAATTATTTTTAATATTTTTAATTTAAAAGTATACAGTGTTAGCTTGTAAATATTTCGTTGAATAAATGTATTAAAAAATGTTTAAACTATGCAAATATTGTAAGTTACATGCTGTATGTATTTAAGAAAATAAATCACCTTTTTATCGATGTATTAAACATAAGATAGTCCTTGTTGTTTATATAGAAAGAAGGTCGCGTCAGAGTGAATTACTCTGATCGTAAATTTGCCAGATCAACCGGGTTTTACACACGTACATGTATATACTTTCTTACTTATTATATTCTTTTTCATTCTTCCTCGCCCTTGTAGGCATGAATTCGATCTATTTTGCATCTAGCGCAAAATTTGTTACGTCGCAAGTTTCACCTAATTTTCAATTTATAATTATGTTGCTCGTGAATAATGTGACAATCAGAAATAATGAGGGTTCAAATTTTTCAATCTCGAATCGTACAGATATTTTAAGATTTCATGATGTACCCGTGTATATAAATAAATAATCATGCAAATCAAAATTATGATGAAAATGAATAAAATAAATAATATATATGAAATAAAAAATGATGACTGTTAAACAAAATATTAAGTTATATGACTTGGTGAAATTAAATGTAACGCATTTATTAAGTCAATTCTTGCGAATTTAATAAAAATAAATGTAGATATAAATAATTGTAATAACATTGTAAAGTCCCGATAGTTTCAATAACACTTGCTCGTCCAATTTCGAGTTCCCTACATTATATAATTATTTAAGTTCATGACCACGAATTACAAACGGATATTAAATAAGACAATAAAGATTAAATACTACTTCATCAAGATAAAAAGACTAATGACTGCAAAAACATTATTTTGTAGGAATACCACATGGGTACGAAATATAATTTAGACAAAATAATAGGAAATAAATATTCTAATTAACGCAGAACACTACGAAAAAGTATGATCATAATTAAAATCGTACGATCGGCTCAGGTCATATACCATACATATACATAAATCGATGTTAATAATTAAAAAGTAGCATGAAAGGGATAAAATTATAAAAGATATAAAAGGAAGGAAGAAGCTTTTTACTCCTGGAACTAGTATATTTTAAATTCAAGTATTAAGGACTCTCCAATCCATGAAATATGGAGTGGTGACAGACTGATGCCCTTAGAAAATTTCCCACATCACTCTTTTAAACTACGTATATCTAAGCTATAATCGCTGCTAATAAAGATTACGCAAGTATTATTAAGATAATTATCGATAAACTATTGTAATCATTTTGTAACAACTCTACTTTACAATATTATTCTTACTGGAAATATTAACTATAATATATCAAAATTGTAACCTAACAATAATATTCAATAAATAATTAATAATTAAATGAACAAATATCTTAAATATTCATTTATTTACTTAATAAAGTCTAAGTAGCAACATTTATTACAAAAAAATTTTTTTATATCGATATCCAGCAAAAAGTTCTTATGTCAGATAATGATTTATAAATTGCAATTACATTTTAATCTAATAAAAATTAGTACAGCATTGTAAGGGAGATCACATAATATTCAGTTCAGGAAAATTCGACAGGCAGCTAAGGAGGAAAATTTTAGGAAACATGAAGGAACAAAATTTTGAATTTTACAACTCTCATTTGAGCACAAATTGATTTAATTCAATTAAAAATTATTCCAATGAAATCTTGATATTATTTATCTATTCTCTAAAAAGATAGCATTTCTTTTCGTCGAGATATTCAAAACTACAAAAACAGGAAAATATCGTTTTTCAATTTTTATACATCTTGTAATCAGTTTTTAGTAACATATTTACAATTTATCAATTAACAAATGGCTTTCATGACTAAATTATATAACTATCCAATAAATTTAAATTTTTCATATTATTTTTAACGATAGTTTATATGTACGTGTAATTGTAAATATATTCTTCATCGAATTTATCCATGAAAATTCATTTTTATATTTATTATTATTAGTAGTATAAAATGTTTATCTATTTAAAGTTTCGTTATCTTCAGCTTAAGTATGCATGCTATTTATTTTTTCCAGGTAAAAAATAAAAAAATAATTAAAAATCTGTTTCTATAAAATTCTTAAAATGTTTATAATAACTCATATTTAAATATTTTTTTATATTTTATAAATTATAAATATTATGTATAAAATAAGTTATATTAAAATAAATTATATTAAATATTAATAAAACACCAATCCTTTTAGTTTTTTATATATATCTTTTTAAGTCTGCAGTGAATATTTATTGTCTTGTACGTTACCGACGTGCATCACATTGTGGATGTTTGACAGTATACATGAATGGCCAAATCATAGGAATTATTGAATCCGTGGATATTTGATATTATACCTCAAATTAGTGACGAAGTGCAAGGCCAAATTTCAGCATCTCGCAAAATGACAAATACACTAGCTTAAAAACTATCGGTAATCATTGCAAAAAATCAATGGTTACTCGTATCTAGACTAACTATACCTCTATAAACTTAAACAAATTTATTAACTTTATTCTTATATTACCTACATGATTATTTTTATACGTGATAATACTATACAGTAATTTAAACATTTTAGCTTCGATAAATATTACAAATTATTACCAAAAATATCTAAAAAATACTTGATACTTTATAAAATTTAGATAAAAATTATTCATAAGTAATATAATTAAAATTCCAACAACAACAAAACATGTATTTAATATTTAAAATGATTAAATTAAATTCAATTTAATATTCATTATAATATATTCAATTGCAATATATTTAGTTATCATAGTTATTATATATGGTTCATCTACGAAGTATCGAGTTTTTTTTCATTTTGCGCTTATTCGTCGTATAAATTTGGGAGGGGTCTTAAAATGTCGACAAACTCTTTCTGCATTTTTCCCTTTTTTTTTGTTTTTTCGATAATTAGGTGCAGCAAGATTTTACTTCGCGCGAAGGGTGTTTTTCAAATTTTTGACACGGCGCGCTGAAGCGATTAGTGAAAAACCACTACTCGAGATTGTTTTTTTCAAAGATTAAAAAAAAAAAAATTCTTATCTTTTTTTTGAAAGATGATTTATTGGTGGACTTACAAACAGTGTGAAATAAAAATTTTAAATTTTTCGAAATAATTTCCTCCTACATCAATATATTTTTGAAAGCATGTTTTCCAAATTTTAAATACATCTTCAAACTCTTCGACTTTGATGTTTTTCAAAAATTGTTCTGCAATATATTGTGCATTGTAGATCGTGTTAAATTCAGTTTCTCCTGAATTGCTTTATCTGTTAATCGACAGTCTAAATTTTAAATTTCTAAAACACGTCGGGTGAGCTATTCGAAAGCTTTTTGAGCGTCCAGATTGAGGTTTGTCGATGATCTTTCTCGGCCCTCTTTAAAAAGCTCTGTGCCATTTTTCACTTTGCGATTTTGACATGCTATATTATGTCTATATTATTATTAATTATGTCTATATGCTTCTTGCAACATTGTATACGTTTCCACACTGTTTTTTTTTTTAATTGCAAACAAAACTTTATCGCGTAACGCTATTAGAGTAGTCGGTCCATCGCTCCGTGTCAAAAAACTGAAAAACATCCTTCGCGCGAAGTAAAATCCTGCCGCTCCTAATTATCGAAAAAACAAAAAGAAAGGGACAAATGCGGACAGAGTCTGTCGACATTTTAAGACCCCTCCCAAATTTCTACGACGAATAGGCGCAAAATGAAAAAAAAAACTCAATACTTCGTGGATGAACCATGTATAATATATATATATATATAGATATATATATACATAATATATTTTTTAATTAATTATTTAATGTAAATATATTTTTCTGTAATATTTCATCAACTATCAAAATATATTTATTCGTGTATACTAATAAATATTGGGGAGCAGGAAGAAAATATTGATAATTATATTTGTTATTGTGTTAACTTACTGAATTTAAAATAAACGTCCTACACTTTTCTGAAACTTCTCCGTGTATGATGGCTTCTTAGTTATTATGAATTCAGAAGCACATTGGCGACTAACACTAATCAGTGCATCATCCACGCAATTTGAAAATTGTTCTACCTCTTCTCTACATTTTTGTGTTTCATTATTATTAAATTCCATACATGATAATATCTAATTCAAAATATTAATTTCAAAAAATTATATAAAATATAAAACATTATAATTTTTCTTTATTTTAATAAAATGTTAAAACCTTTATTGATAATTACGAAAATTCGACCACAAAATAACTCTTAAAAATATGTAAATAATATGCATCATAATCATTAAAAATGGAATTTTGATTTTGTTTAATCATAATCTAGATTTAAAAGTTCTCATTTTTGCAACAGATGTTGCGTGACGCAATGGGGTACAAATAGGAGTTCAACCGGAATAAAGTCAATTTAGCAGTGAGAAAAAGAATAAAAAAATGCATTCCATTTATTTCAGTGGAACAATAAAAAATATATAAATATATATATATATATATATCTGTGAAGACTTGAACAAGTAACCAAAGTGCATCAGTTAAATCTCATTGCAAATCTTGCTGTCTGAATGGACCAATACACAGACAACTATATGAAGGTGTGAGTGCATCACTTTAAAGCGTAAATATATCCTATATATAATTATTATAATGAAAACGGAGCTCTTAATTTCGTTCCATTTTAATGTACCAGTAACCCCAAACAAAAATATTGTTGCAATTTGTAAATTGTTACATATTTCTACTAAATTTGATTGCTATAATTATTTTTAATATAATTTTCAACATTCATATTAAAAATAATTTAAATATGAAGATTCAATCGCAGTCACTGAATACACAATAATCATTACTAAAAAATTAAAGGAAACACTGCATGTCACAATGACCAGAATGATTATAGTCGCACTCTAGGTATCATTGGTACTCAACATCTCCATTTATCCAAAGCCTCGAAATGGAATAAATCCACATAAATCACCTTTATCCCCCCCCCCATACGCTTGTACCATTATAAACAACAAATGTACACATGCAAAAAAGTATGAATTTATATCAAGATCGCTTTCTCGTAAATTTCACGCAAATTTCACAATAATGTACAACTCTTTTTACATGAGACTGTAACAATGCCTTCGAGATTTCTTTTTTACCGCAGACATTTTATAATAAATAGTAAAATTAAAAACTTAATCAAGTACTCATAGGACATTATCAAAATCTCACAGAGTATTTTATAATTTGTGTTTAATTCTTTTTTATTATATTTTTTTTTTAATTTTAGGAATTTTATCACTTAAAAAAATTAATGTAATACAACCAATATACTTTTTATCATCAATAATGTGAATATAAAATTTTTTAAATATTATTGTTTAATTAACACAATATTTATTAAAGTAAAATTTAAACAAGAAAAATATAAATTAAAATATATAATAAATAAAAAGTTAATATATATTATTTAGAAATTAATTAAAAATCTTCTAAACTTATAAAATATTAAATTCAAATAATTTAAAAACGTAAAAGATCTGAAATGTAATTACAACATAAATAAAAATAATTAAGAAGACTCTAAATTTTTAATCTATTATATAATTGAATTCTTCTTATCTTCAAAAACAATCTAAGTACATATACTTTAAGAAACTAAATTCACTATCATTCTAGAATTTTCATTTACTTCTAAAAAAACGCAACTCAAGCTGAGTTTGCATTTAGTAGAGAAATTAAGAGTAGAAATGAAATATAACAAAATAAAAATGCAAAAAATATAAAGTTAATTCACTGTGAAAGATTTTAAGTCTTAGTTTCATATTGTAACCCTAGTCGGGATCAACCAAGTAATCATTCATGGTCCACAACTCCAGAAACAGCCAGCAAATCTACGAATAGTCAGTCAATTGAGAATTACAAATAAAATAATTAATGGACTAACATCAATCAGAAGTATTATTCTTGTGTAATAATGTCATATTTGAAAAGATATGATAAAATAAGATTGAATGAAATTAACAGATATAAATATACACACATGCATTTAAATACTGTCGTTTATATTTGTATGCATATTTTAATTTTTATTTATTACTAAGATTTTTTCAAATATAAAATTTTCATTATAGCATAAATTATGTAAAAAATATTGTTATAAAATAATAATATTGTAGCTGTATAAAAATTCATACTTTTTTTTTATAATCCGGACATACAGGTGGAGTATCTGCCTCAAAGAATTTTCCTATTTTGCACAAAATTTTTGCTGCCTCAAGCTCAGTAAGTTTATTTCTTGACGTATGTCTTTCATCGAGTTTTCTAAGCCTTTCTACCCATCTTTTTTCATATTTATACATACGATCATCGCTGACACTACCTAAAATTTAATTTTAAATTCAAATTTTAAACTTTTTTCAATATTAATTGTTATTTTAATCAAAATTAATATTTGACTTTTAATCAATTTATTGAAATTTACTTTATAAAAAAAAAAGAATTTAAATTATACATTAATTTTATATTTAAATTTTTAACTTACTGAAAATATTATATCTGTATTGCACATAATGTAAACTTTTCAAATCATATAATAAAATCTCATAAAAAAAAAAGAAAATTAAACTGCTATGCATAGCTATATAATTGGCCAGTAACATAAAATATTGGTTGGTGAACGTTTTTATAGTTTTTAAAGCTTCGTTAAGAATAAAAAGCTGTTAATCATATACAAGTTCATTGTATCATGGAGTATCGTTGTTTCGATTTTTCAAAGTTTAAAACATTTTAAAAATTTGCAAATAACAAAATTTTTGTAGCTTATCACTATGAAATCATCTTTCAAATTCTATTAATAATTCTATACATATTATAAATAGAAAAAATTACACTATATTTAATATTATATACTAGACTCATAATGGTAATATAAATTATAAACTACATAATTTTATTTGAAAATACCCGATTTCAATCGCTCTCGTAAACCTTCTCCAATTTTGACACCCCGGATTATTAACTGTTTTGCAGTTTCAATGCAGTCATACTTACAGTCACCTCCTGAATTCATATTTGAATTTTTTTTATGAAAAATACAAAAAAATTTAAGAACAGAAGCAAATATAAATTTAACAAAAATCAAAGAATGATAACCTATAATTTAATAAAAATATAAAATGTCAAAAAATAATTAAACAATCAATCGACAACAATTACACATTCTCTTCCCAAAACTTTACGAGTTATTGACATGATCTAAAATAAATTCTTAAAATTTTAAATAAATAAATTATTATTATTTAAATATTTTCAAGATTTTACAAAATTTAAATGATACAAATTTATCAAGCCTGCAAAAAACTACTTTTTGAATAAATTTAAGTAGAGTTGATTTAATTACAATTATGTGCATATAGAATAATATAAACTAAAATTGTTATAATACTATATAAAAACTTTAAAAATTTAAAAAACTTTCAATATAACTGTAGACCTTAATATAAATTTATATAAAAATATACAAATATCATACAAATATTGATTGAAATTCTAATATTCAAATGAAATATTAACAAGATATCAAATTTTATTAATTCATATTTATAAATAAATAAATCAATATTCTCTTGTTTGATGGAGTATTAAAAAATAAGAAAATTCGAATATTAATTAATACAGACGCTACACAAAATATAATTTTTTTTATATTTATTATTAATCATTTTCTCAATCTCAATAAAATATGTAAATTTCAATAATATAATGATAATATAATAATTTTTGAAAGTATAAAATACATAAATTTAATGTATAAATTTTATTTATTTAATTTAAACGTATAGCTATTTCGATTTAATTCTTTTTTAATACGATGTTAATATAAATGTAAACAATATTATATAATTTAATAAAAATTAATTATTTATAATTAAATTTTATAAAATGATACTATCGCAAATGAAAAAAGAATGATAAAATTATTAATTTGAAAAATATGAATGAAGATAATAACGTTTATATACAAATTTCTGTGATTTTATAAATATATGACATTATCAAACACAAAAAACATTACTTTTAAAAATAAGTATTTCTTAATACAATAATTTTATTAAAAAGTATATTATCCAGCATGTCCAAGATCCCAATAATGTTCTCCATAATCTCCATTTTTATTACCCCACCTCATCTATTAAATAACAAAATAAAAATAATTTAATCACTGACAAAAAAATATAAATGAATAGTTTATGTTATTTATTTCATTACGTACTTTCCCTTGATAATGATTTTCATTAAAATTTCTTTTCTCGTATCGTTGCTCCCATTCATTGGGATTTTCACACACATGACCAAATTGAATAACCATTGGATCAGGCTGATCAGAAAATATATCTCTACAATTAATTATAATTAATTTCTAACTTTTAATACACATGAAAATTAAACATAAATAAAATACTTACTGAAAAAATTGACTTTTTTTAATAACTTCTATTATATCTTTCCTAGAAATCTCAGGGATGTCTTCATTTTGAACGACTTTCATATCTTTAAACATTTTTTGTTTCTATCAAACTCTATTTAAACGTCGTATAATTTTAAATTTTATTAGTATTTTTTATAAAATGTTTTCTCATATGTTTTCAATTTTTATAATGTAAAATAATATAAAACAAAATTTTAATTTCATTTAAGAAATATTTTTTATCAAAAATATCAATAAAAAAATAACTTTCTAAATAACAATAAATCGAGTATTTTTATGACTAAATAAATATAAATAATATACCCCATATTTTAATGTATTTTTTATTAATTACAGTTCTTACAATAGATGTTTAAATTGAAAATTAAACAAATTTATAAAAATTAATTAATTAATATTATATAAATTTAATGCACATTATGTTTAAAATTAAATGTAATGTAGTTTTCTATAAAAATAAGTTATAAAATTTACTTTAGAGAAATTTATAAAAGTTATATTAAAAAAAAATTTTTATTATATAAATTAAACTATTAAAACATACAGATAAAAACATGTCATAAAAACAGTTTTTTTTTAAATTGATTTTGTAAAAATGCAGTTGAAATAACCAAGTATTTCAAAAATATATAATTTTTTAACATTCACATAATTTATAAAATAACTTTTTTATACACTTTGGTTTTATCATCAAAATTTCTAGAATATACTTTATAAAAAAATAATTAAATACTACAAGATTCAAAAATATTAATATTAATTAATAAAATAAATGAAATATGTATTTTAAAAAATATGAATGAGGAAATACGGAAAACGGTTAATTTATATAAATAAACAAATATCAAAAATAATACACTAATTTAAAATAACAAATACTAATTTAAATATTAAAAAAACATACATTATGAAATTTTTTATTTAACTAACTTTTATAATTTAAATAACAAATTAAATACATAGATGACAATTTATAATATTTTATTTCATTAATATTGATAGTATTAATTTAACATTTTTACAATATGTATATCAATTTAAAAGTATAAATCACTAATCCTTACTATTTATATTCAAAGACGATGTTCAATTTTAACAGTTAATATTTAAAACTAATATTTAAATTTAATAATAATAATAATAATCAGCATGATGATAATAGTAATAATAACAATAACGATAATCTAATAATACTTTTTGAACATTAAAAAATTTATTTACAATAATTTATAAGGACTATAAAAATTCTTTCAAAAATATTTAATTGCTTCACAACACATTTTCACAAAAATATTAAAAAATTATTTTACTTTATTTAAAAATAATTTAACAATTTCAAAATAATTATACCTGGATTCTGATTATTTATGCTACTGCGATTAATTCTTATTCCATTGACTAAATTTATTATACTACTTATAAATATAGAATAAAATAATAAATATTTGTAATACATGATATTAAAGAGATTTTATGTTTGCACTAGTATAACGGATACTAAACTAAGAAATATGAAAGGAGTGATAGGCTTGACCAAGAAACGTTTTTGTCTATGTCACGCCTCAACGAACATTCATGTGAAAGTGATTTATCGCGTAAAAAAATTTTTTATTTTTTCATTAAAAATAAATCTTTTTAAATATAATAAATACAATATTAACATTGTAATAAAGTAAAAATATTTTATTAATAACAAGCGTAGTCTCTGAAAATTTGATAATATACAAAAATTAGTTTACTTACAAGCAATTTAAATAAATTAAGTACCTGCAATATATTATAATTTAAAATAAAATTAAATAATGCTGTTTTCGTAGTTTCTTACATAGTTAAGAGAACGATGGTAAACTTACATTAAAACTATTATTAATTACGCAGCATAATTATTTCTAGCACATTTTAAAATAGACTGTAACATTTTGATCAAACCAGTGTCTTTTGGTTTTTCCAAACCTCGAAGAGCTCGATTTTTCATCACAGCAACAAATTCACGATTACTAAGTTGTCCATCCACTAGAAATAAAAATTTTATTTTAGCTAAAAATTATTAAGCTAGTTTGAAAAAAAGAATTTATTTACTGTTTTCGTCAAAAATGATGTAAACAACTTTAATAATATGATCCGATAAAGTGACATGGGCTACAGTTTTTGCAACATGTTTTAAAGTAACTAAAACAAATATAAAAGTAATAATTAATTATTGTTAGCACATTTTTTTCTAAATTTAATTACATCGTAACAATCAACATTTTTTGTTGTACATATTTTATCGATTCTTTACTTGAGTTTATTTTTTTAGGTTTTTTATTTCTATTATATTAAATTAATTTTTCGAGGAATTAATTTTTTAATTTTAATTACAATTATACCTGGATCTATGGATGCTCCAGCTATATGATAGAATGTTAAAGCAGTATCAACATCATTGATATTGCTCAAAAAATGGAAAAATTTAAGATAATCATCCTTATGAATACCTTGTGATTGATCCTTAAAACTACAATATAAAAAAAATTTTAATAATTATAAATAAAAATAAAAATAAAAATAAAAATAAAAATAGTATGTAAATGATCATTTTGAATTTTTAAATAAATTAAAACTTTTAAAAAAATATTATACATTTAAAAAGAATTTTTTATAAAATATAAATAAAAGACTATTATGTGTTTAAACAGAATTTTTTATAAGATATACAAATTTATGTGTGCTTACTATTTTTTAACTCTTTTAATTATACGAGACTGTTTATTTTCTGAAAATCCAGCATAAGCTAAAAGTAACTCTGTAAAAGCAACTTCACTAATACAACCTTGTTCATTAGGTTGCTTCCGCTCAAACTATATAAATATATATGTACATATAAATATTAATAATTATTTTATACAAAAATATCATATAATAATATTTTTATAATATTTTTATTATTATATTTTATTAATATATTTACCTCAAGACTTAATATTTCCTTTTGTAATTGTTGTTGAAAGTCTAAAAATTTTTCAATTTTCAATTTTTGTTTTAAATCAGTACCAAAAAAATATGTCATTAGTGCTGAATTGACACCCTGTAAAAATTTTTTTCAGAATATTAATAAATTAATAAAATACTAGTATATATTTTAGTTTAGTAGTAATATGAGTATAAAATTTATTTGCAATGTTATATTATAAATGCATTTATTTTTTTAAGTCATGCCTTAAATGTATTTCCAGTATTTGAATGATCTCTATGACGGTTTCCAATACTACTTTGTTGACGAATTAAATTAGAAACTTTATTAAATTCTTCATAATCTACATCTCCATCACCATTAACATCAAACATTCTGAAAGCGATTTCAAAATGACGACGAGATGCTAAAATTAAAAAAAAACCTTGTATTAGATTATCTATTTAAAAAGAATATATATTTTCTTAAAAATAAACATCCTTTTAAAACAAAATATACATTTTTTTAACTTACTTGATAAAACAGTAAGTAAAAAAATATAATCTGAAAATGTTATGAGTCCATAACTTCCAAGTTTGTAGAAGATACTATTTTTATCTAACTCCAACTCTAGTTTTGTATGCACAGTCTAACAATGTGTATATTTTATAGTTTATCAATTTTTTTATGCATAAATATTAATTATATTTAATATTTATATTTACCTTGGGATCATAACGTTTGAATTTATCTAATCCTAAGCCTATAAAATATTTTAAAGTAAGTAAAATTTTTAAAAAATTCATAGATATGTAAAACACTTATTAAGTAATGAAATTATACAGCAACATATAAATAAAACACTTTAATAATTAATGATATTGTACATAAAGTATAAAGTATATAATAAATATATAGCTTTTTAAAATTTAGTTTAAATAATTCATGCATATAAATATTATATTTCATTTCAAAGCAGTAATCAGCCTGAAAAGATATTTTCATTCAATAAATTAAAATAAAATGAAAGTTAACATGCTAATTCATGCACATAATTATTCTAAATTTACTAATTACTCTAAAAGGATTTTAACATTTTAATTGTAATGATGTTTTTTTTTTAAATTATTGAGTAAAAAATAATCATTAACAATTATTACCAAAAATTACTAATTAATGCTTGAAAAATTACCCTGTGGCTGTAAGACACCAGGTGTCAGTGACCTTAAAAAATCATCTGGAGTCATCAACACCTCATGTGTGCCATTGACTGGATTTATAACTTCAAGTGTTGCAAAATATCGAAACACTTTATCTGGAGTTGAAAATTGCCTTATGCGGTTCTCATATTCTACAATCTGTTATCAACAGTTATATATGTTACCTCAATTTATTTATATAATTAAATTTTTAAATAAGAAATATTCCTCAAAAGTCTAATTACTATATTAAACTTTATCAAATAATCATTAAAATGTTAACAATGAAGTGACGTTTAGAATTTTGCAACAAACTTGTTTATTACTGGGACAGCTTTTACTCGAAACCTAATACTTATTATATCACTCAAACAATTTAAATTAAAAAATGTATAATGCAGAAGCAAATAACAAAACCATTAAAATAAAGTATTACAGATATATATACTGAAATTTTTTTATAGTTAAAAAAAGTATTTTTTTATCTAGTAGTATATGTATTTCAGTATAATAATCCTGTTAATTGTTAGTGTAAAGTAAAGAAACAGATGATAATATGATAATATAGAAGTAAACAAAACACACAAAATTAAAACATAATTATATTAGTTTGAAGATGATCCACGTTCCTGATTATATTAACATAAGCACAATAGATAGTGTTTTAGGCTTTAGATTATCAGTAAGCAAATTTATGTGTAATGGTAAACAAACTTTACCATCTGGCTGTTTCATGCCCGGAGTAATAGCTCTTAAAAAATCATCAGGTGTCATATATGTCTCTGAATTTTCCTGATTAATGAGTTTTACTGTAGCAAAATAACGAAAAATTTTATCTGGTGTTGAGTATGCACGCATCCGATTTTCATACTCAATTATCTGCAAGAATGCTCCAAGAGCTTTATTAAAACTATTTGTTTCTGAATCATGCTCATATATATTTTGAATAATTTAGATAATCAATGTCAATTTTATTTATATTTTATTTTAAATTATTAATTTTTACTAATATATCATTAGTAACATATAATTTTATTATTTTTATTAAATGTACAAGTAAAAGGCTTTTTAATACTACTGTATACTAAAAATAAAAATACTTAATAACATTCACGCGTTAACCTTTTTCTCCCGAAATCCAAGTTGATCTTTTTTACTTTTCTTCTTTTTACGCTCATCAGAATCAAGATTTTCTGTCATATGATTTTCTTCCATTTTTTCATTTTCTTCATTTTCTTGATTTTCTTCAAGTGATATTGCTTCTATGCTTGGAAATAATATTGCTGAAACTCTAAAAAATGTTGAATTTTAATTGGTAATACATTACATAATCATAGGCAACAAGTTAAAGTTATAAATTTTTTTAAGATTACTCTTTTTAATAATCAGTTAAATATAATTATTAAAACTATAATTGAAATTTATATTACACTTCTTTTATTCTAAATTTGATCAAATAAATTATAGATGAAAAATTTTCTGTAATAATGTATGATTTTAATGAATAATAAAACTAATTACTTATGCCAATTAATAAAACATCCAAATACAAGTGTAGTCATTACTGCTGCATAATATCTGCTAAATTTGGTCAATGAGTGCCTTTTGTGACCAAAATTTCTATATGTGCGACATTGTGTTTGATAAATATAGGTTTCTTTATTACTATACTTATTAAAATTATTTCTAATTGCTACTCTGCTTCCGTGAAATTCTTGTTTGAGAAATAACATAAGCATACATCTCTTAAGGAACATCTTATAGAACTCTAAAAATCATAAATGATGTACGTTTTTAATCAATTTATTGAAACAAAACATTTTTCAATTTTGCATAATGTATTAAATAATATATCTATAAAATATTTATCTTTTAAAAACATAAGATATTCATTAAAAAGTAATTCTTTTAATTTATAAACAAATAATATAGTGTAAATAACCTTAAAGATTTTAGGTCAAACAACATTCAAAAAATAATTTAATTTTAACACAAAATTGTTAAAGTATAAAAAAAATTATATTACGATTTAAGTACAGTATTATAATCTTACAATAGTTAACTGGTTATAAATATTAATAAAGCTTAACAAGCGTGAAAAGGAACAAATATTTTTTAAACCAACTATATCGATGCAGACGATTTAACTGATTGGACTAAACTTGTAAGAATAGCCAGGGTGGACATCAGTTGGGTTATATCGAGAGGTCCGGTTATTTTGGGACTCCTATGCTGCGTGCGCATCATTACACATATTCCTCCCGGTATTGACATTTACCATTTTTTTCTCTTTTTTTCACATCAACAACTAGTTTACTAGATTGTGAAAATTAACTCAACGTGCGTTTTAATACAAGTGTGTTTATACAATAATAATAATAATAATAATAATAATAATAAATAATAATGATAATAATAATGATGATAATGATGGTGATGGTGATGATGGTGATGATGATGACAACAACGACAACAACGACAACAACGACAACAACGACAACAACAATAATAATACAACTTATGAAGAAGAAAAATCTTTCATTTGCATTATTATTCAGAATTGTTTCTTGCTAAAAACTAATTTCAATTCTTAAATCTTCTAACAATATTTGCATATTAACTACTAGTTTAAAAAAATGATTTTGAATTGAAATTGACTTTTGAAATTTTTAAAAACAAAATTATTAAACAAATATTAAAAGTATGCACTTAAAGTTATTTATACTTTTAACGATTCTTTTAACTAAATAAATATGATCATATTGTATAACTCGAACTTAATAAAAGATTTAATTTTGCAAGTTGTTGTCTTTTTTGCATACGCTGATTTTGCTATCCATGTCACATTTAAACTTTAAGCGATGCACCAGATGTATTACTGATTTAAATTTTTGTTAAATTTCTTCAATTTAATAATAATACTTTTCTTAAAATTAATATCATTTATAAATACTTATTTTCAATGAATCATTATTAAATAAAAAAAAATAAGCGTCAATTCCTACACGCATTAAAACTTTCAAATTAAGCATTTTAACTACTCTTATTATAGGTAAATATCAGATAAATTTCTAAATTCTTGCTTTTTTATTATTTATTTTTGATTTTTGTACTACGCGATATAAGAAATATAGTTCTTAATTAATGTTAATTCTCAATATATTTTGTGATCAAATACAAAAAAAATTTTTTTCAAGGAAAAATTGTTGCATTTCATAAAAAAAACAAATAAAAGAAAGAAAATAAAATACATTTAAAAATATATTCTATAGAATAAAAACAATACTTTAATATAATAATATAATATAATGTAATATAATAATATTACATTAATAATATTATATTAATAATATAATAATATAATATAATAAAATAAAAAAATATAATGTTATTTGATACCGTTTCAACACTAAATTTTTGTTCTCTTTTAATAAATTATAAAAATACCTTTAAAAACAATGAATATACCGAATTTTTATAATTCTTAAAATAATTAATACGACTATCGTTACTGAATCAAAATTGTAAATATATTGAAAACAATTTTTTTTTACAAAAAAATTTATTAGTTTACATAACTTCAATGGAGTTTAGTAGTCTATTTAAAATATTTGCATTGTGAATTAAAAAATTTTGTGTCCTGCTGTTAATTAATCATTTTATTATTTAATTTAATGGATAACATTTATAGAAATAATTTTCTTGTAACTACTTTCTTTTCCAATTATTTTGGTTGATGCTATGTTTGCAATTTTTTTTATTATAATGGCATTGCATTATCATTTGTTACTTTCTAAAATTTCATCAATGTGAATGTTTAATTTTTTATATCACAATCACATGTAAGAGACCAGTCTAATCTATTAATATTATAAATGACAGCTTCAAAGTACCACTTATTGTTCAAGACTATCTAATTTAATAATTAAATGTATTTATATTAATTAACAAAGTGAATATATTATATCTTAAAAGGTAGTTACAGTATTTAAAATAAAAAATGTCTCAATTTGGAATACACTTGATTATAAAATGATTTTATCAGTTATGAAAGACTGATTAAAAAACATAATTTTCGTTATTATATAATTTATACATTTATCGATAAAGGCAATTAAATAATCGCTATCCAAAAGTATTTATTTGACTATTGAAATAATTTGGTTATGAAGATATTCTTTAAAAAATCCAAGTTTTATTATCTTGTTTATTATATTTGAAATTATATTTTGTTTTTAAAATATTGTGTGATTTAAATGTAAGTTTCGTTTAGATAAATTTAGTGACTAATATAATTATACTATTTTCGTTATAAAGTGCTGTTTAGTTTACTGGTAATTCTAAAATTTCTGATATTTTAAAAGATATTATACTGCAATCTTATACTAAAATTTAATTTATATATGACAAAATTTTAGTATATATACATGCATATACATCTGCTTGATTATTAAATTTCTTTAAAGTAGCTTATTATATACATTGTTTTATCTTTGAGAGCCTGAAAACCTTTTAATTATTTCATATGCAAATTAAAAGTAAAATTTAGTTCATCCTTTTTTTCAAAATGATATTATTAATCCATTGAAATTATATTATTAGCATTGAAAAAGGGAATCATTATATACAAAAAAAAAACTATGAAAATTGAGCCTTATAATTAATAATACAATAAGTTGGAATGAATTCACTTCTATTAAATTTCAGGTCATTTTCTATGAAAGAGTCAAATTTTATGTGCTTGAATAAAAAATAAAAAATAAGTAATAAAATACTTTATTCATGTTTTACAAATTTGCTCTAAACAGATGATTTAAAACCCTTTTTATAGTTTATACTTTTTTATAATAACTATAATATTGTCAATAATCATCATTGTTTATCAATTATTACTTTCTGTAATCTTAAATTGCATCCTTTTTTTTATTTATTAGTCTTTGCTGACATTTTTTTCATTCATTATCATTTGAAGTTTTATTTATATATTCAGATTTTATTCTGCAAAGCACAAAATGAACTATATTTTTTATTGTCATATTCATCAGTTCTTTTAAGTAAAATTATTTTAATCGAATAATTCTGTACTGATATGATAATTATTTATGAAATTTCTTACAAGGAGAAATTAATATTTCTCCTCTGAATTAGTTTAAAATATTAATCAATTTGTAATATTATACCTATTTTCAGCATTAGAAATTCATTTAAATAGATTGATGCTGATAAAATTAACATTGGAAAATATAGCAATATACATTAATTTGATGATAATCATGTTTTTAATCACTTTCGATATCTCAAATCTGTATAAATCGTTACATAAACAACCTCCAGTTTCTGATCTCATAAAACTGTCATAAGAGTATGACAAATGACATATTTCAGTTAATCAATAATAAAGGACGTTAAATATTTTTTATTTATATTCTAACAAACAACAATTCGCAGATTCTATCACGAAGTATATCTACTCTACATACATATGAGAGAAAAGCATTCCTTATATTCACGTAATAGAATATGCTAATTTGTTGTTGTTTGTTAATTTAAAACAAAGGTATTTACATTAAATATAAATTAACATTTTAATTACTTCACACTTATTACTTACTTTTTAAATAAATTAATGAAATTGATATATTGTTTTTACTATCATAGAGATTTAATTATAATTATAAATTTTTGTTACACTTAAAGAATTCGATGAATAAATGACTTTAATTGAAACATATAAAAAAAAATAAATTGAAATAGACAAAAAATAAATCCAAAATTTTCGTGCTTCTCTATAAGTTTTGATTTCATTGTCTATTTTTATACTTATCTTATATTTTTATAGTAGGGTTTTCAGATAAATTTTTTAAACACATAATTCCATTTATTTAAATAGCAATTAGTAGAAAAACAATGTTTTCAGTACTCTTTTCTCTTAAATTAAACTCAAAACTATTTATTATAAAAATAATGATTTTATAATTATTATAAGACAGTCATATATTAATAAGAGTAACCAAAAGGTGGCATCAATAAAAAACAGCAGCGATATTTTTCGATTGTTCTGCATTAAATACTCGTCTTATAAGTTTAATAAGTTGTAGCTTTGAAAGAAATTAAAATATAAAAAAAAAAAATTAAAAACAAAAAATTTGTTTCCTATAAAGGAATTAGAAGAAAGAAAGTAGAAAACAACAAAATTTAGAAAACTAAATACTATTTTATTATTTTCATAGTATTTGTATATATTTATAAACAGTATAAATATCCATATAATAAAATATATAAAAACTGAATATTTTACAATAATAAAATTAATTAAATGAAATATTTACATTTATAAAATGTTACATAATCATTTAAAACAGGCTTACAAATATTAGGATATAGTATTGAAATTGCAATATTCATTAAACAAAGAAAAATATTGATGTACAGTAATGAAATAATTATGTAATTCTTTATTCATTCCTAGTTTAATAAAAATAAATGTGATTTCTTTCGTATTTATAAGTGCCTTATTGCAATTGTTTTAATCAATATATTTATTAAACGTGTTATTGCGCATAAAAATCTTTAAATTATTTATCCCAATTTTCTTCTGTATTATCAACACTTTCTTTTACATTTTCTGGTTTTTCTATTGGAACCCACAATCCATTTCTTACAAATCTTTTGGCAGCATCTTTATTAATTCTTGGCATTATTGTATTTCTGTCATGAATTTGCTTTGCTCTGTTCATAGATTCCTTTAAACGCTCATTTTCTGCTTTAATTTGATGTTGTGTAGGATCTTGACCTAAAAATAATTAAAAAATTTAATTGTTTAAATTATTCAGTTACAGAGTTAATAATGAAAAGATGTTACCTTCTGCTCTTAAATACATCCAAAATAATCCATTTAAACAAAATGACATGAGAAGATTATATTTAATTTTATTGGAATTTGAAAGTTGTTCATATAATTCTGGATTTTCTATAAACTTTAAAATCTCTTCTACTTTATCAACAGCTTCACTGAACTGTGTTAAACGATTAATTATATCTGCATCATTTGAAAGTTCTTTAAAATCCAATTCCATGATGATAAAGAAATCTTTTCATGTACTATTTTTAAATGTGAATTCTGCAAAAAATGTAGTACACAAGCTTTTTATCAAATAGTATAAAAAATAAAAATTTCATAATTCAAAAACACATAATTGAATACTCATTAATAAATAAGAGATAAATTAATAACAAATTAAATTCTTATACTAATTATACTATAATATCTACATTATGAAAAATAAAGTATGCTATTAAGTATTAAAACATATACACTAACCTAAAATAAAATGGAGTAAACAAATAGCTTAAAAATAGGAC
Organism: Eupristina koningsbergeri; assembly: GCA_018907245.1. NCBI lineage: Eukaryota > Metazoa > Arthropoda > Insecta > Hymenoptera > Agaonidae > Eupristina > Eupristina koningsbergeri. Next base: position 3,916,602 of record JACCHV010000041.1, read on the forward strand.
TAAATCATTTATAAAATAAAACACTATGTTTGATTATTCAGTGTATTAAAAATAATTTTATTCGGTATGCAAATAATTTTAAAAATATGTAAATATGCAATTTTAAACCTTTTTAATTTTTATGACTTACTAGACCTTGTAATAAACTAGAAATTTATAATTTTTTTTTTATTATATTTGAAAAATATACTTTCACTTATGAATTATCTTAGATGTATGTAAAATAAAAATATTAATAAATTTGTATTATATCACATTTATATCAATATAACACATGGTCTTTACCTTAATCTCTATTCCAAAGTCTTTATTTTCAGAACATAATATAGTGGTAACTAGATTGCCTTTTAAGGTTAGTTTATTATATTTTTTAATAAAACTAACAGTACTATTTTATTCAGCTTTTTAATAATATTAAATTAAATGAACTTCAAACCAATTCTTTTAATATATTTATGCTATTTTAAAAATGAATTAATATTGATAACTAGGGAATTGTGTCTGGGGTGATTTTCATTTTATATTTTTTTTTTTTTATAAAATGGGCTAAGTATTAAATTTGACTTTAAGTAGAGCAAATTGTAGAATTTCTTAACAAATATTGTAATATTTTTAATTTACCCAAATTTGAGAAAAAAAAAATTGTTTCAGCATTGGTATATAATAGTTGGTAACAAAAAGTAAAATACAATGTCACTTTTTTATTGACTACAAGTATATTAAATCTATAAAAATTTAGTAACCAAAACATTAAAGTCAAAATAGAAAAATTAATTATGTTTTAATGATGAAAATTTTTTATTAAATTCATTGTAAATATACTGGTTATCTCTGTATATATATCTATTATCAAAAATGAATGTAATAAATGCAGTAAAATATTATGTTACGAAAATGACGGAAGAAAGTGGTCCAGGAATGAAAGTACTTTTGATGGATAAACAAACGGTACTTTTTTACTTATTTGATTTTTATATATTATAAATATTTTAACGTATTTTCATTTCAAAATTTATTTATAATTAATTTTTTATTTTAAATTAAATTAAAAATTTTTTTATTGAATCAAATTCATTTTTATTTATATAAGGATAAATTATATGTATTTTAAATTGTTTAAACATTTCGATTCAATAAGTAGTATTTATTTATTTACTTATATAAATAAGAGACTTTCAAGACTTTTTATAAATTAATTAATGTTTTTATTAATATTAAAATATTATACAATGATAAAATAATATACACAAATAAATATAAAAGCAGTATTTTAATTTATAATTTTATTTTTTTATAGACAAGTATAATCAGTTTAGTTTTCAGTCAATCAGAAATATTAATGAAAGAAGTTTATCTTTTTGATCGTATTGATGTTCCTGTTCGTAATGAAGGCTTAAAGCATTTAAAATGTATTGTTTTTATAAGACCAACTGAACAGAACATTAGACTTTTATGTGATGAACTTAGATATCCTAAATATGGAGTTTATTATATTTGTAAGTACATATATAATCTTCATTGTCTTTTAATTTATTTAATAATTTTGTATTATATTTTACTTAAAAGATTTTAGTAATATTATTCCAAAGACAGACATTAAACTACTAGCAGAGAATGATGAACAAGAAGTAGTTCGTGAAGTCCATGAATTCTATGCTGATTATTTAGCTATAAATTCACATTTATTTTCACTTGGTATAAATGCATGTTCTAAAGGTAGGATATAAATTTATATCAATGTTTATAATTGGTTCAACATTTTTTCTTTATTTATTTTAATTTATTCAATTTTATTTTCATTTAAAATTAATATTATTTTAGAAATGAAATTTAAATTAAAATATTTTCTTCATAAAGTACTAATTATAATATGTATTTAATCATTCTATAAATATTTAATTTTCAATACATTGTAATTTTTTTCTTAATTTTAACTTTAACCACTAAAACTATTTTTAGGACTTAATTGGGAACAACCATATTTTGAAAGAACAGTACAAGGGATAACTGCTGTGTTGTTATCTTTGAAAAAATGTCCACTTATACGTTACCAAAATAGCTCTGACATGTGTAAACAATTAGCAGAAAAAATTCGAAATGTATTAAATCAAGAATCAAATTCATTTAAATTTAGACAAGAGTCACAGCCTATTTTATTAATACTTGATAGAAGAGATGATCCAATTACACCTTTATTAAATCAATGGACTTATCAAGCAATGGTACATGAATTACTCACAATTCATAATAATAGAGTTGATTTATCTAGTGTTAAAGGCATATCAAAAGAATTAAAAGAAGTTGTGCTAAGTGCAGAACACGATGAATTCTATGCCAATGTAAGTTTCACACCATTATATAAAATATGTTACATAAAAAAAATACATTTGTTTACATCATATACATAATAAATTTTTAATTAAAATGCATATTGATAATATTTTTTATCAATCCAAAATAAGTTGCTAAATTAGTTTTAAAAATTAAAAATAAAAAATTGCACTTAAACTTATTATATAATTATTATTAAATAATGTAAATTTTTACTATTAATGTGATATATACTTTTAGAATTTATATCTTAATTTTGGAGAAATTGGACAAGTAATAAAAGATTTAATGGATGAATTCCAAAAAAAGGCAAAGAAGCATCAAAAAGTTGAAAGTATTGCTGATATGAAAAATTTTGTGGAAACTTATCCTTTATTTAAGAAAATGTCTGGTACAGTAGCTAAGCATGTGACAGTTGTTGGTGAACTTTCTACACTAGTTGCAAATTATAATTTGCTTGAAGTTTCTGAATTAGAACAAGAACTTAGTTGTCAAAGCGAACATTCTGCTCAAGTAATATTTTTAATATATTGATTTTTAAATAAAGTTATTAAAAATAAAAAAATAATGCTTTAACTAAATATAAAAAAAATCTAATTAAATAATTTTTCTAAAGTTTAATAAATTAAGATTATAATTTACTTAAAATAAGTTTTAAAAAATTAATAAAAAATATAAATGAATCATATTTTTCGCAAATACAATTTCAAATATGAAAATAATTTGACTTTAAATTAAATTAATACAATTATTTACAATTTTATTCTAGCTTCAAAAAATTAAGAATCTTATTAATGACAGTCGTGTACGAGATATTGATGCAACTCGATTAGTGATGTTATATGCTCTTCATTATGCAAAACATACTAATAATGATATTGCTGGCTTATGTTTAATGTTAAAAAAAAGAAATGTCTCTGAAAAATTTATAAAGGTAAAAAATTTATAATTTATAAAATATTTATAACTACAGGTACATTTTCTTTATTTCATTTTATGAATGAGATTTCTTGATAAATTTTCAGTTCTCAAATATTGACATTCTAATTTTTTTTAAATAAATGAAATTTAATTTATTTGCCATTTTTAAAATAAAATTAATCTTAAATTAAATTTTTTAGCTTGTATATAATATATTTGATTATAGTGGTGTTTCCATAAAACAAATTAATTTATTTGATCGTGAAGCTGTTGCTAAAATTACTAAGAAATTGTTTAAAGGATTAAATGGAATTGATAATATTTATACACAACATACGCCTTTACTTACTGAGACAGTTGAAGATCTTATAAAAGGAAAATTAAACATACAAGCATTTCCATATCTTGGAAATACAGTAGTAACAAAAAAGTAAATAGTTCAAAACAATATTGTTTTAAAAATAAATTCATATGAATCATTATTATTATATTTTTACAGACCTCAGGATATTATAGTGTTTATGATTGGTGGTACAACATATGAAGAAAGTTTAGCAATTTATAACTTAAATAAACAATTTTCTGGATCAAAAATTATTTTAGGTGGTACAACAGTACATAATTTTAATAGCTTTTGCGAAGAAATTGAGGCAGCAATGATTGGGGCTATTGCAAGGTATAGGCCAAGAAATATTAGAGACCGAAGTGAACGTAATCATAATTAAAATAAATAATTTATTATGCTCTATGTATATGTACTAGAAATATTTATTTGTGCAATCATTCCATTCACGTATGTATATAAAAACTGTTCTTTTTAACACATAAGAATAACCGTAATAAATGCTTTAACAAATTTATACGTGTTTTTGGTATTTTTTATCTTAAATTTGATATAACAGAATATATTCAAAAGATTTATTATTCCTCATATTCATCATAAATATATTGTTCATCTATTGAATTGTAATGTAAACCTCGAGTCTAAAACAAATAAAGAAAAAATAATATTTAAAATTAATTGATTTGTAAAAAAAAAAAAATAATTTATTTGTAATTAAAAATATTTTTATTTGCAATGCATAGTAGTTAAAATTATTAATAATAGATAATCTGTAATATTATTTTTAATTTTTAATTATTCATAAAAATAAATATTAATCTAATGCATTAAAAATATTTCGAATTTTATAATTTCTATTAAGTGAGGATATAAGGTTAGTTAACAACATGAACTAATTTTTGTAAAATTATTTTATTTGAATGTATGAATTTTTGTATAAAATTAATTTTTTTTTTTTTAATTAAAATTTATCCAAAACATAAAATATGTTATTTAAACGAAATTATCATTAAAAATTCAAACGTTTGTAAAATGTATACAAAATTTGTTTCTTGTAGATACAGTTTTATAATTTTATATATGTATTTGAAAATCTCAAAAACTTCAAAATAATTTATTCTTTAAATACGTTATACACAATTTAAAAAAATAAAGATTACAAACAAGCTATTTTTAGTAATTAAAGAAATAAAAACAATTTCAAATACATTTATATGTAAAAGTATTTTTATATATACTTTTTTGATATTTTAAGCATGAATATTATAGATACTTAAAATATAATTATATTTTATATATATTTACATATATTTAACAAATTTTTCAAATTAATATTTAATATTTGAAATAATGTAGAATCCAAATTTAATTCTTTTAATAAATTACCTGCATTATTCCTGTTGATAATGCATAACTAAGCATAGCAACTGTTGCAAAAATTCCTGCATATATCTGATGTTTTGTTTTAGCTTCTATTTTTATATTTGTATTTAATTTTTTTTTTTCTTGTTTTTTCAATAATTTTTGATGTTCTATTTCCTTTTTAAAGTGTAATTCCAATATACGATTAATAAACTTCACCAAATTATCATAAGTTTTTATATAATCATGCAAAACACTATTAGGTAATTGTATTTTAAAAATAGGTGCAAGGTAAGAGAAAGCTATGGCATCAAATTTTGTGGGAATGGAACCAAAAAAGTAATTTGATTCACCAAGTTTTGTTGATAAAGCAGTTATACATTGTTTGGCTTTTGAATATACCTAAACATATAAAAATTTTTTTTTTTAAATGTACATATTTAATAAATAAAAATTTTATAAATTTTATTGTATTTATAAAAAATTACATCAATTTATTTAAATATATAAGTGCTACTTAATAAACCATTAATATTTATAAAATTTCATATTATACAATTGCCTAAATCACATATTATTTAGATTTCAATAAGTGAAATATTTAGTCACGGAAAAAATCAAAAATTAAATTAAAATTAATATTATATCATTTAAGACATAAATATATTAAATTAAATTTATCAGATCTTATAAATTAAGCTTACAAATAAATCAATTTTTATATAATTTTCAAAAAATAAATCAGAAAACACAAAAGCTAATTTGAAAACCAATAATAAATAAAATAAATAAAAACAAAATTTTGTTGATATTGATTATTGAGTAATTTTATTGATATCAATGAATTTTTCATTTATTATATAAAAATTTTATCTGTCATAAAATTACTTGTATAATGGTACCTAAAATACATTTAAATATATATTAGTATACTGTATTATTTACTTTTTGTACATGGATCTAATATATGAAATAATATTTTATATTAACAATACTTATAATTATAATACTTACTAATTCTTGTATAACTTCTAGCTCTTCTGTTGGGTATAATATTTCAAATAAAAACTTTGCTTCACTTTCATATTTCTTACAATAATACATATTAAAAGGAAATGGAATAGCTTTGGCATACCATGGTCTTATAATTTCATTGAAATTACGTTGGTCTATCCACCTTATAATTTTTATAAATACAAAAACAATATTAAAAATATTTAAATTAAAGTAATATTTTGATGTATAATTAATACTATTTATTATTTAGTATTAATATAAAAATAAAAATGTGTACTTATAATTTTTCTACTACAATCACTACATGTCAAATAATACATTTTATTTTAATAATTTAATAACCTCTTCAAACAATATTATACCATAGGTATTGAAGAGCAGGATGTAAACAATCTTCAAGCAAAGCTTGAAATGCAAATGCTTCCGCATTTTGTAATGGAGATTTGTCGACAATAGAATTATTTTTAAACAAGATATCTAAAATTTGATCTGGATTACTAATTTTATTGCTTTCATGTATTAATAAAGGTAATTTTCCATCTGGTGATTGAAATGGATTATTTGTTGCTCTTACACTTAATGAAATATTGTTAAATTTGGCATAGGTCTAAAAATATATTTAAAATTCAATATCAATCATAATTTTTTTAAATACTTGTCTAATTACGAAAAATTCATTTATTTTACTTAAAAATTTGTTGATCAATATAACAGAATCTAACCTTCAAATTTAAAAAGCTAAATACTTACCAAAATCTTTAAACAGACGACATCAACTGAAGGTAATTCCCAGTCACCTTTCCATACTTCCAAATGAATATTATAACTCATTTTCTAAATATTTCAATGTATTTTAAAATAAATGCAATTTTCAAATATTTAAACATTGGTGCACTATCACAGCCACTAATTATTTTTTTCAACTCTTAATAACTAAACACGTGAGACATCGCAACTGCAGAATAGTACCAGACCACATTTAAGAACTAGGGATGTTGTTATAAATTAGTTTCTTCAGTTAATCGAAGTAATAAAATCTTGCAACCTTCACACCACCCCCACGCTAGCCAACGAATTCTCGAATTTTTTAAAAAAATAAAAAAAAAATGGTTCAAAATTACCATAAATACAAACAATTAATGGTAATTTTGATTTTATGAAGAATATATAAATAGATAAAAAATATATATATAATAAAAAAGAAATTAGCACCATGAATAATCTTAAACGGAGAAAATTTTTATAGAACATAAAACAAAAGGTTTTAAATATTTTTTCTTTTTAAATTGACTTATTGTATGAACTACTAGTTCATTCTATTCTATATAACCAAATATATAATAAATACAACTCATGTTTTGAGATCTCTCTCGCAAAACTATTAATTTAATAAAAATATTACAATCAATTCATTTCTTCACGATAACAAACTTGTAAGACATTTCTCATAATTAAGTTTTATTTGTTTTACAATATTTTAAACTTCGAATAAGAAATTTACCTATGTAATACTGTGATTGTAATTAATATCGGCTTTGTGTTATTCTTCTCTGTATAACATTAGTACAAGGCTTAAGAGTTCTTACAATCAAAAACCATAATTAATAATTATTTGATGAAAACTAAGATTATAAAATAATTTTTATAAAGCATTTGTATTTATCTCACAATTGTGTAAAACAGGTACACCAATTTCATCCTTCTTTTATTTTGTATACTTATATTTTAAAACAAATTTATTATGCGATAATAGTTATTTAAATGGCTTTCTTGATTTTAATCTTGTAGATTGTTAAAATATTTTACAATATATTACTAATTCATATAATTTTAATAATAATAATAATTCAGATAATTTTCTATCGAAGCCTCAGACACAATTTAAAATATATTTTCTATAAAATATACCAAGTATTATTTTTTATTGCAAATAGCAGTTATATTATTATGGACTCCTAGTATTAAACAGTAAAATGTTTAAAGCACAATATTGTTACTTATAAAACAACCAGATACATGGCTTTTCTTTGACCAATGGGAAGAGATCAAATGTTAAATTAAAAATTGTATACATATGTGAGTGACATTTTCTTAATTTTCAAAGCATGTATTGTTTTTAACTAACACCTTAAAATATTTCTATTTCCTGTCTCGAGATGAAGAAAAGCATTGTTTTGCCTCCTGATTTACAATAAATGGGCATAGCCGGAGAGCGGAATCTGACATATTTTCCCGATTGCCTTGGTTTAAATTTGTTTTACGTAAGGGTAAAACGAAGATACATAATAGTGATATAAACATCAGTTTTTCTAATAACTTTCTTGTTAAAGTATTTTTATGTCACTCAAGATTCCAAAATGAAATTTAATAATTATTTAAAGATTTATGACGAATATTCTCTTGCCACGGGTAAAAAAAAAGACGGAAAAAAAATAACAATAATAAATAAATGTAATATTTACATGTGTAAGTTTTTGGAAAAAGGGGTAAAAAATAACAAGGGCAAATTTGGTTTTATCGTCAATCAGAAAATCATACTCTGCAAAAAACGTAAAAGTTAAACATTGCATTTAACATAATTAAAAGTGTCTACAAATAATAATTATATTTTATAATCTAATAATTTCTTCATGCTAAAATGTTTTTCTTTTCAATTAAAAAAGTAAAATTATACGCTCAAATATACTGTATAATTAATAATGCGCTGTCAATTGTTTTTGACATTTTATAATCTATAACCAAAATTGCATTATTTTACACACTTTCTGACACACCCTATCATTGGGTTCGTTAATACTTTGTTAATATTATTGTTTTTCTTTAATTTATTTGAATTTTTAATTAAACTGAGAATTTCTCGCAGAATAGCATCAATAAAGAAAATGCTTTTACTCACCACTGATTTTTAGCTGTCATTTTTCTCGTTGTGATTCATTTTCTCGGTGTTTATTGTTTAAAATCAATATTGTTAATGCTTGATATATACATGTATATATATTCCGATATATTCAAATCGGCATTAAATTTTCATTGCTCAACTAAAGTATGCAATGTCAAAACTTTTATAACTATATACTTTTTTCAATAGTTTTATAAATACAAAAATCTAATAAACACATTTCTTTAAAAATTTGCTTTAAAATTTCTTAAAAGAATTTTCCTATGCACTACTTCAAGTGCAAACTGAAACTGCTCGTTTTTCAACATCTTATTTTTTCAAACTTTTTGGATTTTACCACATAGGGTAGGGAAAGATCTGTCCCATTTTCCTAAATATGCAGACTTGTGCTTCTCGTAGACGTTGAAAATGAATAGTCATTTTTGGAACAACGTATTATTATTCTAAAAGACTGTATTTTTCACAACCTAAATATTCGTTTCTTTTTTTGCGAACCACTGATCAATATTGAGTATACTTTTTGCACTTTGAAAAAACTGAATATACATTCATTTTATATACATAAATATGTTCAATTATATTCAGCTGTATATCAAATATATATATATATATACTATTTTATATGTATTTTATATAATTTTAAACATGATTTAAATTTTTTACAGGTAAGAAGTTTTATAGTCATTCAAAAACAAATAAAAGTAGAAAAAATATATTGAATATAAATATCTTTGCAATTTGCAACACGACAATAATAAGTTATCAATTGTATTTGAAACAATAAATGAACACTAACCCTGGTTAGCAGTAGATTATTTAAACTTTTTCATTATAACAAATAATTAAAAAAGATATTTAGTCCAAGCAATAGAGCACTTTTTATCTTATGACATTACATTTATAATGATACGCAATAACCAAATTAAATTTTCACAAAAATCTTCACTGTTCAATATCATTGAAGTTTGATGTGCATATGTTCTGAAAAATCTATATTCATCCATGCAGAAGCTTTTCACAAGAACAAACTACTCGGGATTTTATCTGTAACTTGCATCATGTGTATCCTTGTGAATAAATTTTATCGTATAGTTTGTACCACAATTATTTTGATTATGATAATAACATTTTACGGATTATTTATTTAATAGATTTTTCCTTCTAATCAAGAAGGCTTATTTTATGATGTCTCCTATTTTATATTATAATTATCAGATAAAATTTAAACATATATTTTGCTTTGCATTTACAACCCACAACAACAATTTACAATTTTTCTTTCCTTCATCTTTATAAATATAAAAAGTTATACTCACATAATAAGTAAGCAAAAAATATAATGAATATTTTATAACAATTTTATTAATGTCAACAAGTGCTTTTATTACAATATGAATTCAAAAGAATTTAAAAATTAATACTAAAGTATATTTAATCGCTTGTGTTAAAACTATTTAAAAATCTCTTCACTAGATTATTTCGAAAATTATGCACTCTTTTTGCATTCACAAAACGTGCTTCCTTAAATATATGAAAAATGAATATGAATACTCTAATTTTGACCCTTTCTTCACTTTTTTTTATAGTTTTACGTTTGACTTTGAAAAATAAAAAAACAAAAAACGAGATTCTGTAAATCAAAAAAAAAAGTAAATTAACGGCTCGAGTTCATAGTTTTCTCTGAATAACCAGTCCAAAATGAATTTCGAATCTTGAAGCTACATTTATTTCATGATTTAAGTATAATAATTTATTAACATTATTTTATTTTAAATACCACTTTCCTTTTATGATAAGACTTTACTTTGTACTCGTCAAAACATAAGTGTTCTTATTTGTACTCATCACAGTGAGGTATTATAATTCTATGCAATTTAATTTTATTATTTAATTTGTTTTATGACTAAATCCTTTATTCATAAAATATCTTTCTTTCTCACACAGAAATACACATTTTGTATATTAGTATTTTTATATATTTAATACCAATTAGACTATTAGTTTTCTAAATTAAATAAATGAAGCTGCTATAAGAAATGTTTAAGACTTGAATTTTACATGGTTAGACTGTATTTTCAATAATTGAAAAAACATTGAATCAAAGATATTTATTGAAAAAAAAATTTTATCTATAAAAAATTCATAATTTAAAATGCTTAATAGCCTATAAACATATATATACAATAAACATAATTTAACATTATAATCTTTTCAATAGATCTGAAAATATTTTTATATATACAAGTTTGTATTAAACAATATTTTTATATTAAGTCTGCATTATCAAATGGATTTCTTGTGATTCTATTTGGAGTTTTTTTCTCTGTTCCTTTATCAACAGAAATTATCTTATTTTTTGTAATGCACAATTTAGGCAAAATGATATCTGTTGATTTTTCTTCCAATTTTGGAATATATTCATGGTATAAATATTGTATATTTTCTGAAATAATATACAGCACATTAAATATAATGATTGATTTATTATTTATTTCATATTTAATAAATATATACGTGTGTATGTATGTTCATTTGAGTTGCACCTTTTATATTTGATGAGTCAATTTCTGTTTCACCAATTTTTATCAGATGATAAAAAAGTTTTGAAAGGAAATCCGAAGTCATACCATCAAAACTTAAGCAAACAATTTCCCATTTTATATCTTCTACTGTATTTATTTTTTCTTTAAAAAAACTAAAAATTAACACAAAAAGTAACTTTATTCATAATTTAATACTTATTTGTATAGTAATAATTGTAATACTTACTATTGAATTAGTTTAATTTTCAAATCATTCAAATAAATTGGTGATGGACAGAAAATTTGCATATGTAATTGTAAGTACCAAAAGTTTTGCAAAACTTTTTGATTTACCCTGGTAATTTTCTCCAACTTATTCCATATATTCTGATCAATAATTTGACTTTTTAAATTATTCAAGTTAGTGCATGTTAATTGCACTAATGCATCAATAAATATTTTTACTAACCCATAAGACCATTTAACTTCCAGAGTCTCTGTAAATGTTTTTTCAGTTATGAGAATAACTTCGAAAGAAAATAATTATTTTTAAATTTATACCATTTTTAAAAGTTGTATTTTTTAATTTTGTTGAAGTCTTAATTTTTGACCAAGTAGCATCACTATTGATGTCGTTATCAATATTAATATCATCACCAATATCACCATTACTGTCATCATCATCATCACCATCAATATCAGCATCATTGTTATCATTATTGTTATTATCATTATCGTCATCATTATCATTATTATCATTTTTTCTACTGTTTATTTCAGTCAGTATTTGGAAACGATGATTAATAGATTTAAGTTTTCTATTTAACATATTAGCTACTTCAGTAGATGACATTTGTAATGGATCATTGGATTTTTTTGACATATATTTTAATATTAGTTTATCTTCTTTTAAGCTAAATTTTCTGTATATAAAAATTAAAAATCAAATATAACACACATTATGAATAATAAAATTATTATAATATTGAATTATATTTACCCAGCATTTACATTTGTATTAAATGTATCTTTAAATTTCCAATAAACACTTCGTAAATTTCTCCAAGGTAATCCATTAGCTAAAAATTGTATAAATTTCTTTCTTTCTGATTTATTAAGATAATATTTATAATTATGTTTCAATTGTAAAAAAGGTTTTACATCCTTTTCATTCCAATTGTGAATCTGTAATAAAATAATAATAATTCATTTCTTGTTTTACAGAATATTATTAATTAATTATTTCAGTTAAATATTCTTCAAAAATAATATTCAAATAATTCATTTAAAAATTGTACATACTTTACAGAAATCATTCCAATTTTGTTTAATAGTTTTAATTTCACTTTTTGAATATTGACCTTTTTTTAATGGTCCATAAGATTCAAATTTCTTCACCTGTGATTCATTTAGTGTTGTTGTTCCAGTATCAAATTCCATGTCATGCTGTGGTGGTACTTCATGTTGTAATTTAATTTTTAATTTCTCTAATTTCTAAAATAAAATATATATAATATATTTTTAAATGATGTTAAAAAATATGTGAAATGGTTTAATATTGATATTAACAGTAATTAAAACAATATTATACAAATAATAACAATAAAATAGAGACAAAAAAAAAATATAGAATAGAATGAAACATAGTAAGAAAAACTATATGATTTAAACAAAATATTCAATCCAAGTAAAATAACTGTTATAAAAGAATGTTAAAAAGTAAAAACAAAATAATCATATGAAGAAAAAATATCAACCATAGCACATATCATATTCAAAAGCTTTGAGAAGATTTATAATTTTAAGATGTATAAATTTCATTTTTTCTATTTTTTTTTTTTTTATTAATTTATTTAATCTATATAGTTTTGCAAAAATTATTAAATAACCTGTTTCATTTCCTTTGAAAATAAATTATCATCCATATTTACAAATTTTGATTTTTTTTTTTTCATTTTTTTATTACATTTATTAGTTGAAGTGTTATTAAAAAATTTAATTTGTGATTCATCTTTTCCAGCATCAATCGAATTATTTTGGGACCTAGTTTTTATTCTATTTGAATTTAATTCCTCCAGATGCACTTCTTTTTTTATTGCCATTTGAGGTACTTCTAGTTTATCATCTTCATATATTTCATCGTTTAATGAAATTTCTAGTTGCATTTCATCTGATTCAATTTCCTGCTTTATTGTTTCCTCAATATTATCATCAAAAATAATTGGCGCAAATTGTAAAACATTTGAAGACTGCGAACTTAACAATATTGTATTTACATTGTGCATCATCTCAATAGCTTCATTATCCACATTTTCATACATGTCAGGCACTTCATCTTTTATTGAAATATTATCAATTTCATCAAGACATTGAGCATCAACTATTTTTTGAGGTGAATTAAATAAACTATCTTTTTTTGGTCTTGATACAGGAGATTTAGATTTTGTAAATACCTTTTTTATTATTTCTTTTTTCTTTTGCAATTTACTAATATCTTGTGAATTTTTTATAATTTCATCATCACTCATTTCTTCTACACATGTTTTGTGACTTTCATCTAAATTGTTTAAAGAATATGTCATTTTCATTATGATTTAAATTTAAAAAATTGCTTTTATTATGTATCTGTTTATAAACATTGCACTCTTTAAAAAGGGAAAAGACGTGAAATACATGCGCAAATAAAACGCGCGAAAAAGATACCACCAAAAATAACAATAATGGCACAAACTTTAAGAAAATAATTTCTTCACTTGACGCACGCACGTGTTTCCTTGCGGTGAGTACAAGGGTATGTAAAAAGCAAGACTGCCTACTCCATGCGTGTTTGTGAACTGACGAGCTTTATAAGAAAATATATGATGAGACATCACTCAAACATTAATTTTATTTATGAGAAACAATTTATTCAATGTTCACCCACGCCGGATTAAAGAAAAACAATTATACAATTTGAACAACAAAAATTTGGAAAACCTAGTCTCCATATTTAATATTTAATATTTTTATTGAATTATTTTTCTTTTTAAACGTCCTCTATAAAATTAACTGGACCCTCAATAACATTTATTAAACCAGTAATTTTTAATAAAAAAAAAAAAATAATTTATACGATATCTTAACAGTTTCCTAGTATGAAATAAATCAAACATTGTTTTATAAAGATTAAAATAAAAAAATGTAAATGATAATAATTTATATATGATTCGAATAATTTTGTAAACTAAAATTTTTCATCACCTCTTTTTGCACAAAATCTACAAGGATTGTTAGATTATTTTAAAGCTTCGTACTATGCTTAATATATTTCCTTACAAAATAATATGTTTCTCGTTAATTACACCCTTAAAACTTTTTTTGAAAAAGAAAAACAAATGGAATAAATGACCAGAAATTTTAATATTTTAAGAAATGAATGAATATTATTAACAATTTTTTTACTAATAAGATGTACCTTGTATAAAGTTTCAGTAGTATTTTTTATATTTTCCACATTTGTAATAACTTTTACAATAACGTGTTCTAATAATCTGATAAAAATTGATATTCATAAAATTTCGTTTATAAATAAAAAAAAAACTTAATAATATTCTAAATCATAGTAAAAATAAAATGGAAAAACGGAATACTCCTAAAAGCGTTAAAAAATTAATAATTATTAAATTAATTGTAAAATTTGCAATCCAATTTACGCTGGTTTAATTAAACGCTTATTAATAAAAAAAAAAAAAAAAAAAAAATTAATGTGCTCCAACATGAAAAAAAAACAAATAATAATATATTTATAATTTTATCACAATCTAACATGACACAAAATTAATAAAAATATATTATATGTTAAAAAAAATTATTAAAAAATGTTGATCACGAAATGTTTTAAGTAAAACTAAATTTTAACATGCTAAACAGACAGTAAGACATACAATACTTAAGTAATAAAAATTTATTGAATACTCTTAGGAAACATCGATTGAAAATTTATTACCCGTACGATAATAATATTACATCAATTTAAAATAAAATTTTGACCACAATACATGTGGTCTTAGGCTAATATTTATTTATATCACCTCTAACGTAAGGTCGACGTAATTTGAAATTTTAATATAATTGATTATTATAATTTTAACTTAATATATGTTTTATAATACTTTTTATCCATATTTTTATTGAAAAACTTTATAATTTTATTAAATGAAGAAGCCTGCTAAAGGTATTAAATTATTTAATTTTCATTCTTTTTGTAGGAATAAAAATCAGCTTTTTCTGAAAAATAATTTAACATCCTTATCTACATTAAAAATTGTGTACAACTTGTTATTAAAACATATTCGACTGAATTCATGTAAAGAGTCATAAATTTTATATGTAACAAAATATCACCAAACTTGACAATTTATTTACAGAAATACTTATAATTTAACAAGCAGATATTAATAGTTAAAAAAGTTATTTAACTAAATTTTAAATTTCGCTAATATCTAGTAACAATGTTGTATACGCTTGTATTTTGACTTTAGTTCCTACCTTAAATGATGTTTTTATGGTTTTTTACTAGAAATATTTATTTTAATAAGAATTTAACGTTCGTAAAGTTAATTTGGATAAGTACTTGGTTTTGTTGCGTATGCGTTTTTAATTAAATCATTAATCAGATATTTATTAATATATTATATTTTTCATTTGGATCCATCTTAAATATTTATTGAATAATTTTTTATATAGTTTAATATAAAGGTTTTGAATGTTATTTTTAAATTTCGCTCTTGTTTAGTAAGTATTGGCACGTTTGCACAATGACTTTAGGCTAAAGAATTTTTATAATTTTTTATTGGAAATAATTATTTTAATGAAATTTAAGCAAAGGAGCAGTTAATTTTCTCAAGGATCTACTTAAAAAAACAAATTTTAGAGAAAATATAGAATATGTATTGATATAATTGTTATTAAAATTTTGGTTGTTCAAATTGTTTTCGATTTTTTTCCTTAAAATTTAAGGGTGAGGCATTTAAAAAACAAAACATTTTCGAAGGGTGCAATTGCAAATTTATGTTTACGTATTTTTTTTTTTTTTCGAAATTCGACAATTCGTCAGATGGCGTAAGGGTAGTGATATACATTGTCTATCTGCCGTCTCTCTATTGATTTATACTTTAATGTTTAAAATATGAACAGTGCTTTTGTAATAACCAATGTTGGATGCACTGTTGTCGGCATAATGGCGTGTTTTGCGTGATTTTGATTTTGTTTTCTAGGTTATGTATGTAGTTAACATTTTTTTTTTGTTTGTATTATTTAATAAATAATTATTAATAATGGAGTGCATCGTAGCAAACGTAGATCATATGCGTTTTGATATTGAAATTGCATTAGATGAACAATATGGAGCTCTACCTTTACCATTTACCGGAATGGACAGTAAGTAAATTTTTTAAATGAACATTTCTTAAGGTTATACATTATGATATTTACAATAATTGTACAATTTCCGTTAAGAATAAAATACAATCTTTTTTTGAAAGTCTTAATTTCTGTATTACTTCATAATGCTTATTTTATGAAATTTAATAAATTTATTTACATAGCAAACAAACCGGTTAAGTTAATTAAATTCGGCTTTAATTTAGTGATTATTATAAATTAATAATTGTATTAAATACATTAACAAATTGTTAAGTGTTTCATTTTTAAAATTTTATTAAATACATCCATAGAATCTGTTGCGGCCGTTTGCCAATTTTATCCTAAAGGAACGTGTTCAAAAGGAGCAGCTTGTCCATTTCGACACGTACGTGGTGATCGAACGATTGTTTGTAAGCATTGGTTACGAGGTCTTTGCAAAAAGGGTGATCAGTGTGAATTTTTGCATGAATATGACATGACAAAAATGCCAGAATGTTACTTCTATTCACGTTTCAGTAAGTAATAATTTCAAATAAATATATATATATATATATATATATATATGATAAATTAGCATTTATATTATTTTGTTATGTTTTAGATGCATGTCACAACAAAGAATGTCCATTTTTACATATTGACCCTGAAACCAAAGTACGAGATTGTCCATGGTATGATCGAGGTTTTTGCAGACATGGACCATTATGTCGCCATCGACATGTTAGGCGTGTTTTATGTATGGCTTATTTAGCAGGATTTTGCCCAGACGGACCAAGTTGTAAATTTATGCAGTAAGTTATTATCTAGTTTCTGATTCAAAATATTTTACTCATTAATATTCAATGAAATATAGATAACTAAGAAAGATTTTATTTTTGAAGTTTACAAAAAATAATTAAATATTTTTATACAATTCAAATATTTTATTATTAAATTATTGTATTAACAATATTATTATAATTTTTTTTTTTGTATTTTTTATAATTGTTTATTTCTTAATGTAATATTTATTTTTTGTTGTTTAGTTTTAACACTTTTCAGTCAAAATTCAATATTTCATTCAATATTTTATATTAAAAATGTATTAAACATTTTTTTTATTTATAAATATAACAGTATTGTTAATTAATATATTTAAGTGCAATAAAAATCCAGTATTAATGTACTAATATATAAATTACACATTTCAGCCCAAGATTTGAATTGCCAGCTATTCAAGATATGCAACCAAAGGAGGGTAAAAAGGTTATGATTACATGCCATTTTTGTGGAGAAAGTGGCCATAAGGCAATATACTGTAATAAGATGCCACCAGATATGCGTGAGCAACAAGTCCGTCAAGAAATGGACCGAGAATACCATCGTGGAGGTGAGCCTCACCATCGCGTTAATATGCATAATGGACCACGAGGAGATGGTCCCCGTGGCCCACAAAAACCCCTTGAAGAAGTCACATGTTATAAGTGCAGTCGTAAGGGTCATTACGCAAATAAGTGTCCAAAGGGTCATCTTGCTTTTCTTAGTCATGCGGGTAATGGTGGTGCCAGTGATGCAGGAGGAGGAAATCATTAAATATTATTGCTTAGAAAAGGAGCAAGTGGACATTTAAGTAATGAGACTACAGTTTCATTCATTCTTCAATGTATTGAAGAAGATAAAGTGGATATGGATTTTCGTTACTTTGAAACTGGACAGTTAAGTGTTTTTCTGTGAAGATTAATTTTTGTGAAAGTGACTCATTCTAGTACACTCTAATTTAATATGTGCTGGAGTAAATTTATTTTTGTAGTGAATTATAAAAGAAGTATATTTTAATTTCAAGAAATAAAAGAGAAATTTTTTTATATTAAAGTGTACAATTAGTGTATTATACATGATAATTTAAAAAAAATCATTTCTTAATATGTACTGTTAAATTTACACAAAATATTTCAATATTTAATATTTCTTTATGAAAAATTTTATCAATACCTTTAATATTTTTTTCATTTATGTTTTAATATTTTTTTTATAATTCATGGACAAAATAATATTTTTTATTTATATAGAACGTTGTAGTTCTATCTCATGTCATTTATAACATTATTAATAACACTACGACTGCATAAAAGGTTTATTCTAAAGTAACGAACTATGTCCTTGTCTATTATGCAAGAGCTTCCTTAGGAATTGAAGGAAATATTTTATAAGAAATACATTAAAAGAAGGAGAATGATAGAATTATTGTCAATAAAATTTATCGTTTAATCAAACACAATTTGTACAGTGCATTTTTTTCTATAAATAATGAAGAAAACGAGTTGTTAATCGATAAATATGATAAATGTAATTAAATTTTTCGAGAATATGTGATTAGATAGAGATACTATTAGTTTAATATAGTAAAAGAAAAATTAAATAATTATAAAAATAGATAAAAATTATTATTTAAATATTTTTTTTAAGTCCATGAGTATTTATAATTTCTTTTATAAATGTTCTAATGTAATTAAATTAATTGAACATAAATCATAAATTAAAGGGATATTTTAAAACTTATTTGACCAAAAATGATTATTATTTGTTTTTGGAAAATAATTTTATACTAATATATATAATTTTGTAGGGACAATATAAGGCTGTAAATACATTTTAGATAATGGCATTATATTTTATTTACTAAAAATTCTTATACATAAACATGATTGATTATTCAATGTTAAAAATGTCATATGTATGGTTTATTAATTTGTAGATATTCTAAGATGAAATATATGAAATTAAAAAAAATTATTTTCTAAATAATGATTGTTAATTTGCTATCAAAATTTAATTTATGATGAAATTTATTATATACATATTTTTAATATTTTAAATAAATTACAGAATAATAACCATTACAATTATTTTTCTTTATGCTTTAAATTTACTATTTTTAAAAATTTCATTTCTTATATATTTAAAAATTAACAGTAACATCATTTAAAAGTCCAAATTTTTAAAATAATAACTTGATAATTATAAATAAAGTTGATATTAAAAATTTTTTTTCTATAAATTACTTTTTTATTTGCTTATAAAATTTATGTATTAACAAAAATGAATAATTACTTATTTATTTATTTAACTATTATATGAAATTGAAATAAAAAATAAAATATTTTGATTATTTAATTATTTTAACAATCCAAGACTATTAGGAAATAGAAAATATATACAAATGATATAATTTTAATTGAGTAGTATTAACTTATTGCATCATTGTTAATAAAAAAGTGTATAAAAAATGTTTAATGTATTGTATGAAATACAAAGATAATTAATATTTATTATCAAAAATCCTGAGCTAGGTATGAATGAATAATCTATGAAATTTAATTTTTTTTATCAAAATACTAAAGGGTGTTTCTAATAAAAAATACTGTCACCAACTGGGTATTGTTTACGATTATTTGTTATTTCTATTGATTAAGTACACTACATTTATGTAAAATTTATAATACTTTGGTTTTTTAGACACATATTGAATATTTATTATAAATAAATTATTTTTAAATATACTGATTTTATATTTATTTAATAAAATATTAAATGAAAGATAATGAATTTAAAGTTGGTTTAAGAATTTAATATAAATTTAGCAACTACTCAAGGCCAAATATATTTTTACAAAAACAATATTTTAAATAAGATTATTGAATTTGATAAAAAAATTCTGAAGTGACTTACAAAAACTATTGTAATGAATTAAAAATGCATTGCCTATGAATTTCAGTTCTATTTTATCCTAAAAATGCGTACAAGTTTGAGGATTTGAATAAGAATCATCCCTTAACATATACATGAATTTTAAGTTAAGTAGAAATGTTTACATAAAATTATTCTTTCAATATAGAAAGTAAAAAATATTTCCATATTTGTTATCCTAAATGATAATACGTATTTTTTTGAGTTTAAGAGTATGTAAAAAATTTATTTTTGATAAAATTAAATCATTTTTAATAACTAGAATTATTTTCATTAAAAATAAAATATAGACTAAAAATTATGCCAGAATAAATATTAACGAAAAATATTCTTTACTTTACAATGTGTTCAAAAATTTTGGGTATCATGTTGAACCACAATCAATTACTTCAACATGATTAGCTGGAAAAAGTCCATAAGTTCCATCAGGTGCTAAGCCTTGCCACCACCCTTCATCAATAGCATCAATATGAGTAATAATATCTCCTGGATCAAAAGTAATTTCAGTTTCATCAGCTGCTTGATAGTCATAAAGGGCCCTCGCTTTCATCCCTTGATTGTTAGGATCCAGGTACAAATACTGTCCACTTTCTAATTGACCATACAATTCATTTTCAGATTCGCCAATATTTTGTAATGATATTTGATGAGTTTCTGATTCTTGTTGTATTTGTTGTATATTATTTGTATTTTCTTCATGATATGGTTTAATATTATTTTCAAGAACAGAATTTTCTTTTATTTGTAATATCTCTTCTGGTTTTACTTGTACATCATTTTGTAACTCCAATGCTAAGGATTGTAATTGTGACTGTGGTTGTACTTCTACTTGTGGTTGTGAACGAAGTTTGGGCTGTACTTTTTCAGATTTAATTTCAATATTTGATTTATTCCTGTTTAAATACAGTATATGTTATTTTAAAACTTTATTTTGGAATATTGAATAAACTTCATATTATTAATCTAATATTTATTAGTAAATATTTCAATACATAAGAGTAAAATTGTTTTTCAACACTCACTCATTTTTGACAGTCTCCTTTAATTTATTTTGTTGAAGATGATTCTGTTCAAATGCTTTTTTTGCAGCTTCTACATGATTACCTTTATGATGCTGAATTATTGGTGTACTAGTTTGTCCAGCACTACTATTTTGTTCAAAAACTGCTCTTGCATTTATAGTTCGTTGAGCAATTAATTGTTGTGCTTCTTTACTTCTTTGCCTACGTAGTTCCTCACTTCTAGATTTTGGTTCATCATCTGAGTCATTATTTCTTTCATTTGCAACTATATTTTGATTCCTTAAATTTTTAATTTCTTCTGCTCTTTGTTCTGCTTGCCTTTGTTTTTCAACTATACCTTCTTTAGCTGTAACCTAATAATTTAAATACTTTTAATTAATGAATGATAATTATTTACACAAAATATTAAATAAAATTTCCAATAAGAATTTTTATAAACAAATATAAAATAACTAAAAATGTAGAAGTTTATTAAAAATACCTTTAGATCTCTCAATTGCGTTTCTATTTCTTCACGTTTTTTAACTTCTTCCTCCAACTTTCGTCGGTTTTGTTCTTGTCGAATACGTTCTTGTTCTAAACGCTGTTTTTCTTCTATTTCTTCTCGTTGCCAAAATTGATCACGTTCACTTGCATTGATCTCTTGTGCTGGTATTACTCTATAAAATTATTTATATAGGTACTCATTGAAATAAAAACTTACAACTTTTAATAAATTCAATAAATTAGCTATTGTATAAATTAAGTTTTTTAAAAATTAAATAACCTGCGATATGTAGTTCCAACTGGTCCAGCATGACTTCCATTTTCACCACGTGGTTCATTAAATTTGTAAGCTGAAGCTGTAGCTCTTGATAACTTTTCCATTATTAAATCAACTTCAACATCTTCTTCACATCGAGCATTAATTGTTATGTGTGCACCTTTCAATAGTCCTTCTAGATCTCTTATATGGTTTGCACAAGTTCCTTTTCTTACAATTGGAGCACCTTCACCTTGCTATAGTATTAAATTTTAACATCACAAATTTATAAAATTGAATGACATTATCAATCAAATTTTATGAATTTTTTTTTTAAAGTATTATATATATATTGAATAAGATAAATAATTTTTGTTTAATATAAAAAAAATAAAATAATTTATTTTCAATTTAAAATTGAACAATCAATAATATTTTTTGTTTGATTAATTTTGTTAAAATTTCATTAAAATATTTGAAGATATTATTATTTGTTACAAAAATTATTTAATATTTAGCTTTAATTATATTAAAATTTAGGCCTGGTAATTACCCAATTGATAAGCAAGCATTTTGGTAAAGTAGTTTTAATATCAATGACACGGCAAAATGCATACATTATCATTCCACTATTTAATTCCTCAATCATCTCTTCTAATCCTCCTTTTCCAGTATTCACAACTTTTAAATTGTTTGTTTGACCTTCATAACTATACACAGCCCTGTATAATATATTGAATTATAAAATATTTGATGTAGAATTTTTTGTAAAATAAAAACTACTTTTACAAATCAATAAATTAATAAATTTGAAAAACTAATTAAGACTTACTAACACTTTATTAATAATTATTAGTATATGACATATATTTGTATCTGTATTTGAATTATAAATTAATCATTTGTTGTAAAAATGTACATACTAACGATAATATTTACTTTTAATACAATACTTGTATGTATAATATTTATATTCTTAAGAGTCTAATGCTATTGGTATGTTTATATACATATACATATCAATGATAACTTTAAATTAGATTAGAAATAATTTTTTGCCTAAATATTTTTGTACAACATAATTGAATTTATTATATTAAAGTTTAAAAAGGATGAGTATAATAATATTATAATAGTGCATTGACAACTAATAAAATAAATTTCAAAAACCAATTTAAAAACAAATGTTTTAAATAAAATTCATTTGACATAAATCACATAAATGTTTATTAAAAAAATGTATATAGTTATAAAAAAATAACTTAGAAACAGAATAAATGATTTTTATTAATTATCGTCGGGTTCTTCATATAAATAATAATAAGGGAGTTCCTCTTATGATTAATGATTTT
Organism: Eupristina koningsbergeri; assembly: GCA_018907245.1. Classification (NCBI taxonomy): domain Eukaryota; kingdom Metazoa; phylum Arthropoda; class Insecta; order Hymenoptera; family Agaonidae; genus Eupristina; species Eupristina koningsbergeri. The sequence continues at coordinate 3,940,242 of JACCHV010000041.1, forward strand.
TATTTCGCAATCTTTAAAAAAATTAAGAAAAATAAAATGAATAATGTATGACAATATCATTTTTTATTACGAATATTCATGTAGACAAATAATTGGGAAAATTTAATTCAAGAAATAATGAAATGTTCATTGGAAAGGGAAAAACGGATTGCTTGCCAATTTATTGGAGACTTGTCGTCAACTACACTCTTCCAGGCAGCTACTAAGGCGTCCTTATTTTTCGTCAGGTTAACGGCCATTTTTACTCTTATCGCACTCAGATATCACATAATAAAGGAAGAACTTTTTCACGTCGAATTCGACATCACATATAAATAAACAAATACATTAAAAAATCACCTACAGCGGTGATAACCATCAAAGATGCATATTTTATTATTTCAGTCAACGTTCTCTATTAGACATACCGGGTTGAGAACAGAGGTGCAGGCGACAAGAATCTGATGAGATATGTCAACGCCCAATTGTTGCCAACATAAAAAGCAGTTAGATTTTACTTCGTAAATTTAGAAAATTTCGTCTGCAAATTTCAAATTTGTTAGTTAGTTTCATTGCAAAATGTTTTGTTATTGAGATTTATTAAGATATTTATAAAATATGCCTTTTAAGAGAGTTTTATCTACTTAATTATTTCCATACGATTGTTGAATCACAAAATTTATAACATTTTAGTCTGATATAATATTCATACAATTTTGATATTATACATTAGTAATGCTTCTTTAAAGACAAAACACAAAGACATTTTCCTATATTATTTATAAGTGGTCCAATGAACTAACAATTAAAATATTATTTTGTAGTTTTTATAAATTTTTATCAATCAATTTTCAAATAATAGCAAATAAATACTAATAGTAAATGATAACCTAATGTTTGCAGGAAAATTTTAATGTATTTTTATAAAATGCCTGAGTATAAAATAAGTAATTTCAATATTTACATTAAAATATAATTTTGAAAATCAATGAAAAATATTAAACTTAATCTCTGTTCTGTGGTTTTAAGTAAGCAAATCTGAAAAAGTACGTCATACAACACTGGTTTCTCGTCTCCAACTCGTAAATGCACATTCGTACCTTACATTTAGGTGTGTGGACTGTATTTCGTATGCTAGGTGTTAATGTTAATAATTTTTTTTTTTTTTTTTTTTTTTTTTTTTTTTGTATGTGTATATAATATAAGGCATGGATCAATTGGGGATTCGATTTCTTCCTCTGTATATTAATTTAGTGATGTCTGTTTGTACATATTTTTTGACGGTGCGGTTAATTCCAAATTTAAAAGAAACATTCATAAAAGCTAACCTATTCGGCATTGATATGAATAAAAAAAGTCGTATAAAAATGTAAGTATATATTGACAGTTTAAAAAAACTACATATCCTTTATTATTTAATATATTAATTTCTCAAAACTATATTTCAGAATATTTTAAAAATATGAATTTGTTGTTTTTTTTAGACCAGAAGCAATGGGTGTTATCAGTGGATGTACATTTTTAATTACAATGTTTCTGTTCATTCCAATACCTTTCAGTGATCATATTTTTAAAAATGTGGATTTTCCTCATAACGAAGTAAATTAAGAATTTTTATTTTATTAAAATATATCCGTCTATTGGAAAATATTAAATACAAAAAGAATGCAATAATTTTAAATTATACTACAAATTTGGTATTTTGTGATTTCAATACAGTATAAAAATTAATATTTTAATATGAAAATAAATTTTTATATATAGTTTATAAATTAAACGAATAATTTTCCATAACTGAATAATTTAGTTTTTAGTAACTATTAAAAATTAATAATCTTCAATAACTGATATTAATTTGTTTTAAAAATAATTAAATTGATTTAATTCTGTGATTTTTGTATTTAAATTTTACATTTTCTAATATATTTTGTTTATTTACTAAATACGTTTATTTAATAAATAGTCACATTTATTTTAAAATAAATTTTACAAGAATGAATCAATAATTATTCATTTATTTCAGTTTGTGGAAATGTTAGCTGCTTTGCTCTCAATATGTTGTATGATGCTTTTGGGTTTCGCTGACGATGTCTTGGATTTACGATGGAGACACAAATTAATGTTGCCAACAATTGCTAGTTTACCATTGCTAATGGTATACTATGTCAATTTTAATTCAACTGTGATAATTGTTCCAAAGCCTTTTAGGTCATTTCTTGATTTTTCCGTTGATTTGGGAATATTTTATTATGTATATATGGGAATGCTTGCTGTTTTTTGCACAAACGCTATTAACATATTAGCTGGAGTGAATGGATTGGAAGTTGGTCAGAGTTTGATCATTGCATTAAGTATCCTTATTTTTAATGTGATTGAGTTATTTGGTGATACATGGAAGGCCCACCAATTTTCTATGTACTTTATAATTCCATACATATCTGCATCACTTGCTCTCTGGAAACACAATTGGTAAGTACAAAAAATTTTCAAGATAATATCAATAACAATTTGAGATTTATTAAGATATTTTTAACTTTTATTAAATCAATCAAGTTCCTTGAAAATACAAAATCATAATACAGTCTTTTTTCATAAAGATTATTTATAGTTGACATTAGAATTATTAATTTTTTACACGATAAAATAAGAAGAAAAAAATTATCTATAAACATTTTAACTATTGTATTGGCATTATTTATTATTTTACATGAAAAATATAAATTATAATAAATTTACTTAAATAAGTAAATGCAGCATCGATTTTGGTGTATAAATTAAATATACATATATGCAATGTACGCAGTGAGCGTTGTGTACAAGTTAATATCACAGTCTGGGGCATCGTGATTCTACAGTACCTATTCAGTAATAATCCAACTTGGCGTAAAAATTTTCGATTAACCAATCATATTTCCACGTCTTGTTTATCACAGTCTCGGGTGCGTAATATGCATCCCGGGACTTGTATGCTCTCAACAAATTAGTCTTTTCGTCGAACCACATTCCCGTACCGATAAGGTCTTCAATAAAGGGTACATCGACGTTCCTCTCAACCACCATTTCCTTTGTTTTGTTCTTCTCGCGTAGAGCTACTATAATGTTGGATGGACCCTCGCAAAATTGGCAATACCAGCCACCATAATGATTCAAATCACCGATAACCAAGCCAAGTGTTTCTCTTTCGGCCACTTCATTCGTCAACTCTTTCTCGAGAACCAGGGAATTTAATCGATGAGCTTCACGCATTAGACCCACAGTACACGCTCCGATGGTTATTGCTGTTTTAAGGGGATGCTGCCAAAAGAATCCGAAGACGGACCACCTGAGTCGGAAACCAATTGGCTGGGGCCAACCGTTGTATGTTTTCAGGAACATGAGGGCCTTAGCATTTAATATTTGTTCTGAATTCGTTGATACATATATATCGTCATCTCGGATATTTTTTACGACTTTTCTCACTTTATCCCAGATATATTTTGAAATAACCCTTGCTGGTTTCTGAACTTTGGAAGCCACGTTAACGTATAGAATCTTATCTTGCTGATCAATGAGGAAGCCCTTGGCTGGTAAACATAAAAAAGAAAATATTTTGTTACTTGATTATTCTATTGAATAGCTTACACATTTTATTATTATTTTATTATTATTTGTGGGTACGGTAGGGATAGAAGACTTGTTGATACTGCGACCACCGATCTATTATACTGTAGCTTACACATTTGCATTTAATTAAAATTTATTCTTCTATAATTCGTTATTGAATTGCAACTTTAATTTCACGTAACGTACAAAATTGCAAAGTCAATAGTTTTATAATCATTACTAAAACTAAATGCAATATTTAATCGAATATAAACTATATTAATATTTTTAAATTTATGTATCGTAAAAATAATTTAACGATATTAATTTGTTAATTATAAGATAATAATAATAATAATAATAATAATAATAATAATAATAATAATAATAATAACAATAATAATAACAATAATAATAATAATAATAATAATAATCGTTCTTTTTATTACCTTAATTTTAAAAAAGATAAAATATTATTTTTATAAATATTTTAAAGATTTATATTGCCAATTTTTAGAAAAATTACATTATTCATTGATGAAGCTATATATTTTTAAGATGTTCATGATATTTCAGGGAAAACAAATTTTATTAATTTAAGCGATAAAAAGAAAAGTAGAAAGAAAGTATTATAAAAGATCTTTAGCTACAACAAATAAAAAAAAAACTTAAATTTCATTAAAATATTTTTTTATTCATGCAATAATTGGGTTTAAATTAATTCACAAATTAAGATTTTGTATAAATCAAAGATGTATTTAAAAAAAACAAATACTTACATCAAGCTTTCTTGTAGATATTCTTATAAATTTACTGATACCCATATTTGTGCATTTGATTATTTCAAAATAAAATAATAAAATATTTTAAAAATTTACTTAGTTACTTTATAAATTTAATGGTTCGAGATTCCTTACACAATAAAATTTATTACAGAAGATTATAATTATACGCAAACGGTAAACAACCGCCATTACTTGTATTAGAATATTTTAAATGCGGAAAAAATGTTGGTAATTACCCAATTTGTGACGAAAGTTGTCTTCGGCGAGGCTGAAATCGCAGACGACAAAGAGATCGACAACCGAGTAAAGCTCCTCGATGATGACTTCAGCGATCGCCGCGTTGTGATCGTGCACGCAAAAGGTGTGAACTATTCGCCGAGCAAGCTTACGTCGCCTGAGTTGCACGTTCTGCTTAGAAGCCATGATCGCACGCCAGACGACTTCGGGTTGTCCGCAATCCGGGCCGTGCCATCCTTGGGAACAGACACAACGTTCCGGAGCCTCGTGTCTGCGATCTTCGTTCACGCCACCTCGCCAGCACAGTGTCTCGTTGAATGCTTGGAACATTTTGAAAGTTTTGATGTCGTGCAAGTTTGTTTCCCCGACAATCGTCCGTAGTTGTGTGCTCCGATTTGCACAACAAGTCTATTGACAAATAAATAAAATTCTTTTTTATCATTTTATGCCATCAGCAACTTTTGTTTGGGGGGAAGACTGCAAACTCGCTTCACAAAGGCTTGTTTTTTTTTCTTTTTTTTTTTTTTTTTTTGTAGTAATCGAAACTAGTACTCAAAAGCAGATGGTGTTATTTAGTTGTTTTATTCTTAAAAATAAAAATTTTATGAATTATTTTCTTTCAATAAAATTGATAGATAATCATTGAGTGATACTAAATATCATTGATTACCAATTAGCATCTGTGACATTCATTTGAACTTTATTCTTAAATTACATAGAATATTTTTAATTTCAGTTTTTAATGTGCTTTACAATGCTTTAAAATTAATCAAAGAATATTCTGCTACGTAACATAAATTGCAGTAAAAGTTAAAAATACAAACTAGATAAAAATTATATTTAATATTTCTCTAGTTACATCATTATTGAAAGAGATATACATCAATAATTTTTGATATGCAATAAAAACTTTAACAAATACGAAATTAAATCTGACAAATGCTGTGTATTTATTTTAAAAAATCAGTTGTATCATTAAATGGTTTTCGAGAAAGGAAGTATATTTTTTTAAAATGTTTATATTTTGTATCAATTTTTTAATGATATAATTCTAAACAATCACTTATGCATCTTTAAAAAAATAGCCGAACAATGTTTTCCAATGAAATCTACCAGTTATCAACTCGTGAAAAAAAAATCAATGTTATGCGTCATGATTTTATAACCAAGTACCTGTGGAAATTCAACGAAGGTGACAGGATCTCTGAGAGCAGGTGCATTGAGATTCGAGACATGGGGTGTCGAGACCACATAAACCATGACGAGGAAAACCTGCAGAGCTAGCAATGTGTAGAGCAAAGCTAGCTTCCAATCCAACCGAGACTGCATGGCATCGCTTTCCTTGTCCGACCTATTATTGTTGGGGTTGGTGGAGCTGGTGGCTCCTCATCGCCGTCCAGGTCGCTTTCGCCGCTGCTGATAGGTGAATCGAAATTTTACCTCGTTACCGGTGTCGTTTGTATTGTTGATGATGATTAACCGGCTAAAGCGAGTTTTCGGGATGGCTGATATCTCCTCCGTTGAAATGCATTTATCGGCAAGAGCCTTGTCTGTCGTCCTGGACATCTATAAAGTAATAAATAAATGATATTGTTAGGCCCTCAATTGGCTTTATGGATTCTTGAACTGGATTTTGACAAATCATTAAAATAGCTTGTAAATTTCTTTAAATTAATTTTTATTTATTAACTTAGCGATTGTTCTTTTTTAGTAATTTGAATTACATGAAGATTTATGATCATGACTCATGGTTGAAAAATTTATATTCATCTGATGTAGAACTTTTAAATTGTGCTAGTTTACATATTTATATTCTGTACATAAATCTTTCTTGTTGGTTAGGGCATTATCTGAGTCTAGTTATCTTTGCTATAATGACATGTACCGCTTTAACATTATCGTTATTTTACCTTCATAAAAAAAAAATGTACGATTGAATACAGGCATATTATTAATCAACCTATGATATCAAAAATATTCCTAAACAATGATTTTGTTGTTTATTCGTATAAACGATTCACAACCACATTTTCAAATGTTGTATATAAGCAACTAGAAATATCTCATCAATATTAAAAAGTTTCTTTTTTAAACCATTTCCTTATTTATTTTTATTTTGACCAAGTAAAATAATTTTTTACTATGTCCTTGTATGTAATGTCTTTTTGCGGATGGATAACTTCACTTTCGCAATGGAGAAGTTCAGTCGCGTCTGACATTATCTCTTACAATAATTCCATTGGTCATTTGTTACTTATTCTTTTATCTCTTGAATTAGGCATGCGAGCGTCTATTTCAGATAAACAAGAATTAATTTGACATTTTGTGATATATTATTTCGAAATATTATTATTCAATAGCTAGCTAAATTCATATTAATTAAACCAATTGAAATAAATTTATACTATTACTACATATCTTGTATATTTTTATTACCAAATTTATCTATCCAATAACAATTACATACTAAAATCTATCATATACACCAGTATTTTGTACTACATTACTATTATATTACTCATTTAGTATATGATAAGTACGAGATACTGTCGTTATTTTTTATAAAATTTAATCGTATAAGTAAAATTAAGGATCTTTTGATTTATTTTTACATGTTGAAGTTGGTATGATTTTAAAATTATGTTAATCTATTCATAACATTCATGGTATAGAATTTGTTACTTTACATCAAAAAATGAAATTAATTCCATAGATTAAACATAAAATTAAAATATTATCTACTGAATTATCATTATAATTAATAAGTTGTTTAAATTTAAAAAAAAAAATGAAATATATGTGAAATCAATAATTTTATTTCTACAAAGTTATTTTAAAGAATAAAAATATCTGCACGAAATTTTCTTTGTAAATCCATTAAATTGGTTTCCATTTTATTCATAATTGTATAAATGTTACAAACTATTAGATTATTAATATATTTACACGTATTAATTAAATGTATTCTTTGCATGTACTTATTTAGAAATAATTGAAACTAAATTTTTTTTTTTAAAAAATATGTCGCATATTTTTTTGTTGTATATTTAGAGATCAAAAAACAATTAATAAAAGTATCTTTAATCTGTGGTCTCAAAATTCCGAAGAAAAAATAAATATTTATTTTTTTATCGATTTTTGGTTTTTAGAATTTTTCTCTTCACTTGAAGTTTTGAGTTTAAATTATTTGGATTCTTATTATTATGTACCGAATTTTCAAGTACTTTACAATGATTTCGTAAAAAAACCATAAAGACCGAATGTATTTTTCGTTATTGTTCCAAGGTTTACGCCCCAAAGATCTCGTTAATTTTTGCATGAATTAATTCGCTTTTATATTGAATTGAAGTCAAAAACTTGAGTAAAACGATTAATTTGTATTGTTTTCAAATGTGAGATACTATAAGAATGCATCATGTGGGAGCTAATGAATTAATATTAAATAAATAAAATAAATATATTATATGGCACTTTTGCAACACTCTTACCAGACGTTCTCAGGAGCTGCAGTTGAGAATTGGGGTAAGCGTTAAGGTTCGAATGGATTGATACCAATTCTATCCGAGAGCTTGGAGAAGAAAATTCGAGGGAGTCGATGACGAATATCGCGAGTCTCGCGAAATGTACGAGAATTCCCTCACGAACACATAGGCGTGTAAGCAGAGGCCTCGTGTGAAGTCGGAAAATCGATGGGGCACTTCACTTTACTTCATGGCTGAAGTTACATGCGCATTCCCGACCTCCCCCAGGAATCGCTGACCTTATAGCTCGATACATCTTTTCTTCCTCGCGAATTCATTTTCGTGCAACTCTGAAAAACCTTTGTACTTCCGTTCAACCTTAACTTAAACTTCCTCTTCCTTCTAGTGAGGCAGCACAAAGTGTCAAATGTAATTACTTTGGAAAGTGCAACATAAACAAAATTATTAATGAAAATACTGTAGCTTCGAGCATTATTTTACATTGATTAAATGTAATTGATCTGTATTATTTATTGTCAACAATTTATCAACAGCAATAATTATGAATCGATTCAACAGATGATAGTAATCCTTCAGAAGTCTATTTTTCCAGTTCCTATCGATTATTTATGCTTTACACGGAAACGTCAAATAAGAAATACACGGTATAATTTAAAAAAAAAATCCAACATAAAAAGCGATAGGGTTCTACTCCTTCTTGCTTTGAAAAAAATGAAGCAAACGTTGAAATCAACATGAAATAAGTACTTTTTAAATCTAAAGACCAGTTTCTTATCTGTAATAGTACACGAAACTGTAAATTCCAAGGTAGAAAAGCAAAGGTAAACAAAATGAGAAATGAGTGTTGGACCGGTGACGTCATACGCGTCGTCGGTCAGGTACACCAAACAGAGAAGTTGAAAGATGTAAAAATAAATCGGCACACTGACAAATGAATCATAACAGCTATCGGTTTTCGTTTCATATGTGCTAAATCCTCACCTTTACACAAATTCTTTTAATTTTTTACGACCTCTGGAGGTGCTGTATTAAGCGTGCACCTGTTCGGCCTACCTGTTTCAGTCAGTTCAGTCCGGAGAACGAAGAGGATCGATTGAGAGAGTCGTGCACACTTGCTGAGTCACCTCACTGATTCGTCGGTGCTTCGGCCGGCCCCTGAGAGAGCAGCAGCAACGACCTCAGCGTCGTCGCCGACGCATCTTCCTTGCCAGGCCCGGGGAAGAGGCCCCACGTTCTGGGCGCGCAGCCACGCCCGGGACGATTCGAGTGGACGCCGGGAGAGCGCGCCAAGTTGTCTTTGGCCACCGCCCCCCGAGACGGACACTCGTCGTCTGCGCCCGAGAGTGCGGACTCGGGTCGGGAGTCTCAGAGCTGCGCACGCGCCCCAACCGCGGATGGGATCCTCGTCGATACTCGTCCGCACTCTTGATTCGCAGGCGTATGTCGGATTTGCCGGGCTGTGATTATTATGATAATTCAGTCGAATCAAGGTCGTTCTGGTACTGAGTTCGTTTTTTGAATCAATAATTAATGTAAATCGCTATTTTCCCTTTCTAAATACTGACTGCCAGGAAAAAAGTTGACAATGTTTTCAAATAAAAAACATACAGTGAGAAGATTTATTTTTAAATTTCAATTTTTCAATTTCAACCACCATTATTTTATTATTTCTATAAACTATAGCTATCTAATTTAATTATATACAAGTAGATCCTTAAAAATTATTGCAATCTAACTTGATCTAAAAATCGCTTAAAAATCTTAAATATTATTAGATATAAATTCATTAAATAAGTAATACTAATAAAAAAAGATGTATTATTTAAAGATAAAAATAAAAGTAGTTATAGAACATAAAATATGTTACGTATCGTTACATTAACCGACATTTTACTGAGCCAAAGTTTAATCTACACAGATAACTCTATATTATATCTGAATGTTCATTTCAAATGTATAGAAAAAAACACATTTCATATTTATCCATGAATATATTAGACATTTTTTTTACAATTGTCATTTTTCAATATATTACTTATTAAGTTTAAAAATATTACATGAATCTATGTTATGAATTAATAAAAATAACATTTCCCAATAAAATGTATAAATTTATACAAAGTAGATATAAATATCATTAAATTGAGAAAAGAGTTAATCGTTTATTTTTTATCAGTAATTCTTTTTCAAATAATATTATGTATAAATTTTCAATAGTTATATATCGCAAAACTACCTTTTATTATAAGTTAATTATTCTTATTTAATAAAGAATTGCAATGTTATCCGGAATAATAACCTATTTCTTTTGATTTCCTGACTCATCAATAAGATTTTTTAAAAATAATGCTACTATTTTTATAATATACATGGTTCATCCATGATGTATTGAGTTTTTTTTTCATTTTGCGTCTATTTATTGTAGAAATTTGGAAGGGTCTTAGAATGTCGACAAACTCTTTCCATATTTGTCCCTTTTTTTTTTTTTGTTTTTTCGATAATTAGGTGCGACAGGATTTTACTTCGCGCGAAGGGTGCTTTTCAGTTTTTTGACACGGCGCGATGGAGCGACTACTCGAACAGCATTACGCGATAAAGTTTTGTTTGCAATTAAAAAAAAAAATGTGGAAACATATAAAATGTTGCAAGAAGTGTATGGACATAATTGCATGTCAAAATCGCAAAGTGAAAAATGGCACAGAGCTTTTTAAAGAGGACCGAGAAAGATCATCGACGAACCTGGATCTGGACGCTCAAAAAGCTTTCGAATAGCTCACCCGACGTGTTTTAGAAATTTAAAATTTAGACTGTCGATTAACAGATAAAGCAATTCAGAAGAAACTGAATTTAACGCGATCTACAGTGTACAATATAGTACCAAAAAATTTATAAATGTGAAAATTTTTGAAAAACATCAAAGTCGAAGAGTTTGAAGATGTATTTAAAATTTGGAAAACATGCTTTCAAAAATATATTGATGCAGGAGGAAATTATTTTGAAGAATTTAAAATTTTTATTTCACACTGTTTATAAGTCCATCAATAAACCATCTTTCAAAAAAGAAATTCAAAATATTAATAGATAGATTAGAATTCGTTCATGTAATGAAACCATGTATCCTATCTAGTGAAAGGAGATAGTATGAGTCACGGATGAATTGTATCACCCTTAAAAATATATTAGAATCAATTGTAGTTACTTTTTTTTTGTCGATAATTTAATAGTTCTAATGAAAATATTAAACATGCAAATAAAAAATATTTTGAAATTATAAATACATATAAAAAGAAACTCATTTGTTTTTTTTAATTAATAAATATTTCTTATTCTCGTGAGAGCCTCTATTTAAATATTTAAAAAAAAATTTAACAATTAAACCTATATTTATATTACAAAAATGAAACACATTGAAATATTTTAAAAATCGCAAATTAAATTAAAAATAAAACCAAAAACACGTAATCCAAATATATAAATTATTTATTAAATTGTCGACAATTTATTATTATAAAGCCTCTCTTTAAACCATATGAAGCTATAAATTAAAAATTAAAATTTTAAACTGAAAAGCTCTTTTTTCAGATAATTTAAATTAAAATTATGTACACTAATCAACATTTTGAATTAAATTGTAATTATTATTCTTATAATTTACTATTCAAGATAATTGGTTTATAACATAAAGATCATAAGTTTTTTTATTCATAGAACTATTATATTTAATTAGCATGGCATAGTGCACTTTATGAAGTATCAAAATACAATAAAATATATGATAAAAAATGAGGAATAAATTTAAAGTATATGTTAAACGTTAAAACTTATGAATTACCTATTTTATAATAGTAATAATTACATACATAAAGCCCGTACTGTGGTAAATAAATTTTTAATTAAAAACAAAAAAAAATTTTTTTTAATAGAGCTTACAATTCAATGTCATTATTTGAGCCTTAGTTAGTACTAAAAGAATCATTAAAATTTGAGTACAAGTGGTGCGAATGTATAAAATACAAACATTTTAATTAATTTTATCCTCTGATTATAAGTGTAAAATAAGAATATAAAATTTTAATTTTATTACTTATTTACTTAAAAAAAGATGTGCATGGCGTGTAAGCATTTGTTAATAAATAAAAAAAGAGTTGCCTTCTTTCCCATCAAATATAAGCACATGCGTAATGAAAAAGGCCAAACTAGAAAATGTTTGTATATGAATAATGAGAAAGGAAAAAAGTAAGAAAGCATCTTGACATCATATGTTGTGGGTATTTGGTTTCTTTTCAAAAGCAGTATTTGATGATCACAGCTATTATTAAAAGTGCTTTTGGCTCATTAATATCCTTCCATCTAAAGGATCACCATCGTGTTTTCAAGCCGGATGAGTCAAGCAAAACAGCGCCAGGAATAATAAGACGCACGTTTATCCCTCTTTCAACGACTTCCGGCCATTTGCGAAAAAATACTTTTTTTTTCAAGAATAACGATACTTATTATTGTTTGACACGTCACAAAGAATTCTGATTCCTTGTGGATTTTAGTTAATATTTTTTCTAAAGAAGCTTGCAAATATTACCCAAATTTTAAGATCTATATTTTCAATTTAAGTATATTTAAATTTAATTGCGACTTTTCATAAAAAACAACATTAGTTTTCTTTAAATATTCAAGAGACAATATAATGATCTATCATAAATTATAAAGTAAAAATACTATGTAATTATCACACATTTATTTACGCTTTGGAAAAAAAAAAATTACTGTTCGAGTTTTCGCAAAAACTAAACTGTAAAGTTTATTCAATCTATAACTGCTCATCAACGCATCTAGACGGTGGGTGGTGATAAATCGAATTTGTATATGATGGGAAACCCATTGGGGAAAACCATGGGAAAACCTTTGTGCTAAGCGCCAAAAAACCGGTATTTCCTAATTACACATTATATATAATCTATAAAATATTTGATATATTTAGAAATAAACTGTAAAAATTTGCTTTCAGCTTTGAGAGAAGTTCTGAAACTAGTACATAAAGCTCTTATCTCAAATTAAGTTGATTGCGTGATATGATGTTTACAGAAATGTGATTTTTACACTGCAGAATTTAAATAAACAATTTATAATAAAACTTTTATGTTAATTTTATAAAAAATATATTTCTTTTTTACTTTTATATGATACATAAATTTAATATTTTTTATCTATAATTGATTAATATTATTTGTGTTACGAATATTTTTTATAATAAAATTTTTATTTTATTACATATAGTTATAAAAAAATCATTTTGCAGATTTTTTATTATATTCATATTAATTTTACATATAGTTATTTATATCTTATAAACAATATATAATATAAAAAAAACTATAAATTATATGTAGATAATTTTTGTTACATTGAAATTAGACTTTTAAAAGATATTCTCATTATTAGATAAAATATTATTTCATATAATATATTCAATTTTATTTATGTATTATTTTATTCTTTAGAAATTGATTATGATATAAGTAAGCTTTTGAGCGCTTATAAAATTTAATATCATTTGTATTAATCAATTTTCATAGCGTCACAACAAACTATGTTATTATATTTGTTTAACTTATTATTAAAATGTAATATTCTAAGAATCTTCAGTTTTTTAACATTTTAAATAATTTAAAAATTCATTTATAAATCTTTTTGTATGATCTAAAAGGTTTAATATGTCTTAATTTCAATATCTAATTCAAAATATTGAGTTAAATAAATACTGAAATTAATAGTTGCTGATCAATTGAACTTTCATTAATAAATATTTTTCAAATATTTTATCGTGATATTCCGAAATTTTTTAAGAAAAGCTCAGTCTTATTTTTAAATCTTCTAAATTTATTTTTCTAAATATAGATTAAAATCTGAGTAAAAGTAAAATATTTACTGTTAATGCAACAATCACCCGTATGTCTACGACAGTATTTCCAAACTTTTGAAAAGTGTAATCCTTTATTAGTTATTATCTATAATGAAAAAAATTTAATATAAATAATTCCCAATAATTTTTAATAATAAATTTCTTTATAAATGATAGTCAATTAACTATATTAAATACGTAAAACCACAGAAACATAGTTGTCAAAAAATATTAATATGAAATTTGTTTTACTTTATTAATTTTTGTATAAAACATTTTAAGTAATCAATAAATACCAAGCAATTTAAAAATTTTATGTTCTTTAGCATTTTATTTATTTGCTAAAACTACCATTTTCTATTTACGAATATAATAAGCATTATATGCACATATTACGTATGTACATGTGATTGAATAAAATTCAATTAATATATAAAAAAAGATATCAAGTATTTCATTATAATATAATAAATATTTTAATTTTATATTTAATGCACAATTGATATAACTTTTTGAAATTCTGTATGAATAGTTTTTAATTTTATGAAGGTATAAATAAAAATATGAAATGTATAAATGGAAAATATAAATATCTTGAAATTCAACATTACACTATTAAATTAAATCTATACTATTTTAAATGTAATTCAATAATTTTTATTAATAGAAAAAAATTATAATACTATATTCTTAATTTTTCATTTAATGCCTTAAATTTTCTGAATAATAAATAAAAATTTAATATTTTTAATAATAGACGAGCATAAATCATTAGATTATGTAAACTATAATTTAAATCAATTGATTATATTCATATCAATTTATCGGAAGTATTTAGAAAATGACAAATGATGAATTATAACATAAGTGCTAAACATTATGTAATTATATAAAAATTATTTTTTTATAAATTTTTAATTAAATTAGAATTAAAAATTATCATTTTACTCTTGTGTAATCTTAATTCAACTGCATTCCTTTATAAAAAAATATATAATTTTTTAAGATGATTAATAACTACTTGCATATAAATTTTATTCTCATATGTTATCAGTATGTTTTGTAAAAGATAAAAATAAAATTTTAAATGAAGTAACGTGTTTTAAATATATATATATATTTTAAATATATATATGCATCATAATACTTATATTTGAAATATATAATACTTGTATTTAGGTTGTAAAAGTTATATACGGGTATCCAATGCAAAAAAATGTTGCCACATTGTATCTAATACATTTCATAATCCAATAATGCACTATGTCACAACACGAATTTAAAAAGAGTAATAAATTATTAGATTGAAAAAGGAAATTAGTCAACACGAACAAACACTTTCTCTCAATCAATATTTCTTAATATTGTTATATTTTTCGTGATTCCAGACACTTTCGGCATTGCGAAGATTACACTTAAAAATAGCCATTCATAGCCAAAGTAAGGTGTACGTGTAAATGGTGCGACGCGTCGTACACGCGAAAAATACCAAATTCCACAGCACTTAAGCGAGTGCAAACGCGAACTGATGGGTCTCGCAGCGTTCACTAACCTCCCAGAGGTCAACTCTTGCGTCGAGGAAAGTGGAAAAATGGCAGAAGTCGAGGTCGTCCCGATACCGATTCCAATGAGCGGCCTCCGACTCTCCTCTCCTCGGAGAGGCGGATCTTCGTGGTTTCGGCCGTCGTGCTCCACTGCCGACTGCCGATGCCATCGAGCCAAACGAGAGTGAGACCGAGTCCAACAGCTGCCCAAACTGACTCTCTTTCTTCCCCACCTCTTTTCTTTCTAGTCGAGTCTTTTATTCATCTTCAAAACCTTGGTGAACTTCATCGTCATCCCGAACATCTGCCTCCACCAGTGGATACAGGTGAACGCGGCCTTTGGGAGTGGAGGAAAATTCGGAACTAGCTAAGCTAACAATATCCAGGATTGTTATTACATAGAATTGGTATTTGCTGCAACAACTCTAGCTTATTACTAATTGCTTTTTGTCATTTTGACTCATTATTTCCTTCGTTATTTCTCACCTCTACCATAAGTGAATTTCTTTCGATACTAAAGATACACGCTCAATAATAATCATGTTGTTTATTAGTAGTCGTTCTTTCTTTAGAACTCGCTGGTTCTTTTCAGGACAACTAATGTTTTTACAGAGTACGCTATCAATAATTTAATTTAATTTATAAAACACTAATAAAATAGATTTTATCAAATTTTATATAATGGTGAACTAAAAAAGTATTGTTGTAATAAATATACAGTTTTACAATATAAAATATATAATTAATCTTAATTATTAATCACCTAATGGTAAAAAAAAAACTATTTACATATGAAAAAGGAAGCAATTTTAATGTGCACAATATAAATTTTAGTATTTATAATATTTTTTACTCAATAAATATTTATATTAAAATACAAATGATTATTAAAATATTACTTATATAAAAATTATATATTATTTACAAATACAAAATTTATATTTATTGGGTTAATAACTTTTTCTATAATTAAATGAGTAACGTAAAATAACATTTTTTGTTTCTAATATACAAAATATTTACTTTAAAAAATTTGTTAAAACAAAGTATGAAAAAATATTAAAGATATGATTATTCCAATCACTGTGTATTATACGATACTAGATACGTATTTTTTTATACATTTTAATTTGTTAATTATTTATATAATATTAATATTTGTTATTTTATTATATTTTTTATTTTATGTGTGTTAACAGTGAATATAAATGTAAAAGTTATAATTGTTATTATAAATTTTTTGTTGTTGTTATTATTATTATTTTAATAAATTATTGGTTTATATATATTAAATATACATTGTTTATCTATTTTTGCTTTATGAATTATTTTAATAGTTTATGTAGTTCCTTGATAAAAGAATTTTCTAGAATTATCGCTGTAACTATTTGAGTTTAGTATAAATGGTCACACATATGTATCGTTTTCAAAAGTTACCAAAACTTTTATTTTTTCATCTATTTTATGCTGTAAAAGTTTTTGTAGGTTTTTAAAAACGAAAAATGTAAGGGTTATAGCTTTGTTTAGTTTTTCATTATCCCACAGAAATGAATGAAACTCGTTCACCAAATTTCATCTCTTGCCTTAATATTCTACCTTAGGTGCCACGCTATATGGTATCTCTTTTAATAAAAAGATGTGCCTCCTATGATAATAAAAATCTCGACACCCTAAAAGAAGGGAAATATACGGTGCGATAACAGCTACAGTAAACAACAAAGATGTTAATTTTAAATTCAACATTCGTCTTTTTATTTCTAATGCAGTATGTACTCGATGATTCACACATGAAGCCTTGTAAAAAATATACAAACTTTTAATCTTACGTTCGATCGAGAGCCACACCCCCTTGTCTAACAGAATAAGTATCTACACACGTTCATTTTTTTTTATCTTTTTTCTGCAAGTATGCGAAATTGTCATAAATGAATTTGAGTACTCGATCATTTTGTTGCTTTGTCATTCTCAGAGTCTTCCTATGTATGGCAGAATAATCTTTAAGACAAATAAATTTTTTTGAGATGCCTAGCTTTATTACAATCATTCATATAGAAGCCTTAAATGTAATTTTTTAGTCATTGCAGTAAAAATCTTTTTAATTTTTAAATGAAAGAATTTATATTTTTAATAAATATTGAAATTTAAGTCTGTAGACGTTTAATTATTAAAAAGTGAGGATAAACTGTAAATAAAATTAATTCTATATTTCAAATAACATTTTAAGCTAAATTCTTATTAGACTTATTGTTTTGTTATCATTAATTTTTGCAAGGTATAAAAATGTTTCATTTTGTTGAATTCTTATAAGGAAATAAAAACTCAATTTATTTATTGAATGTAGATATAAAATAAAGTAATACATTTTAAGTTTCTCAAAAATTGTAATAAGATAAACAAAGTTGAATAGAAAATTTTATTTCGATATATTCTTATTTGATTAATCGTGAGTTCACTTTTTGGGTAGCTGAATAATAATATTAATAATAATATTTCTTCAAACGTTCCATTAAATAATCTGAATAAACATATGTGATGAAGATATTTAGCATTTTATAGAATGGAAAGTTCACAGATAGAACTTTTATAACATTAAGTAAAAAGCATAACCTATTTAATAACATATTTGCTTAAATCAGTGTTATCGGATTATATAATTTTTGCTTAACATTACTTATTAATAATTTTTGTTAGTATTTATTGATAAAAAATATCTACATCCTTTTAATTTTTAATTATAAAGATTTTTTTTTATTTTAATTGTTCTTCATATTAAAAATGTATAAATAATTTTATGTTACAGGTATCCATCAGAAGTTTTTGTGGGTGACACATTTTGTTATCTCTCAGGGATGACATTTGCTGTAGTTGGCATAATTGGTCACTTCAGTAAAACTACACTACTCTTTTTTGTTCCTCAAATACTTAATTTTTTGTATAGTGTACCCCAGCTTTTTCATTTGATACCTTGTCCTAGACATCGACTACCAAGGTAAATATATCAAGTTGAAACTTGTAATTAGTAACGACTTGTAAAGTATTTGTATAAAAAAATAAATATTAAGTAATGTTTCCAATTACAATTAATATTGTTAATAAGGTTAATAAATATTGTTAATTTAATAAGTGATTTTATTATTACAATACTTTATTATATTTATAAATATTTTTTTTATAAAAAATATAGTTTTTTAATATAAAAATTATTGTAATCATGACTTTTAATTTGATATAATTATAATGAGTAAGGCACATTCGATTTAAAACGACTTATAAATGTCGTATTACTACTTTTAAATTAATATTCTGCATTGTATACAGTAACATTATTAAATATTTATTTTAAACGTAAATCTTTGTATTGTTTTTTTTTTTTTGTGCAAATAAAAACCAATAATTTTATTTTCTGTTTCAGATACGATCAAGAAACAGATAAATTAAATCCTAGTATGACTGTTTTCAGAAAAACTGATTTAAATATTTTAGGTATTCTTATATTTAGTTTTTAAATAAATTTAAAGAAAAAATTGTAATTTCTAAATTTTTTTTATTAGCAAAATTCATTATGTTTATATTCAAGACCTTAAAAATCGTCAAGTGGAGTGAGGATAATGAAGGTGTAGTTACGTGCAATAATTTAACAATCTTAAATTTTACACTTATTTTAATTGGTTCTGTAAAAGAATCAACACTGACAAAAATACTATTAATTATGCAGGTAAATAATTTTCTAAAAGCTTAATAATATTTTCTATATTTAATTTTATAACCCTCATATACCTCTGTACATGTATTTAGTAACTCATAATTTTATTTATTTTATCCTTAAGTAATACTTTTTTTTAATAGAGAATTAATTTTGTGACCCTTTTTTAATTAATATTATTAAAATTCTATAATTAAAAGTAATTTAAAAATACTTTAATATGAGTATTCAAAATAAACCATTTTCTATTCGTAGTTTAAAACACGTTTAAATACGCTATTTTTAGACTACAATTTAATTAAGTAAGAAATTTAATAATTAACATTTATATTCTAGATAACAGGAAGTATGTTAGCTTTTTTAATACGATATCCATTGGCATCTATATTTTATGATATTTAAGGATTTATAATTGTCATTCAGCATAAATTCTTCAAACACACATATTTTAAAATGTATAAAAAATTAGTTATTAAAATTATCTTTTTTTCTGAATCTTCTAAAACTACTGAAAAAAAGTTAAAATATCCAATTATATCCAAAGAATCTTCAAGAACAAAGAATTAATACAAATTTATACATTGTATAAATAACATGAATTCATTTAATTATCTACATTTATATACAACCTCGCGTAATCATGTACACACAAACGGGCACGAAATTATCTTTTGGAGATAATTCATTCTTATTTTAAGTTTGAATAATCAATATTGTAATAATATTTTAAAGAATTATTAATAAGAATTTACATATATCGGTAATAATATTTTATAATTAATTATAAATATTTAATAAAATTTTAAATATCTTTATTTCGATTTAAAAAATATTTTATATTTCTATTTTAAATTTATATTATATATAAAATTCAAACGATTTTTTATAACATGGTAAATAAAAAACAAAAATTTATTTATTTTTATATTTAATATATGGAGTTTATTAAAAAATTCAAAACAAAATTATATTAGTGTATATATATAAGAATAAATATGTACAATAATTATATTCATAACTTTCAAATATTTAATTAATTTTAAATATATTTGTATATAACATAATATTAGTTCGTTATAAAATTAATATAAACAATTATATTAAGATTTAGGAAAATATTATTTTATACCTAATATTCTTTTCAAATTTTATATTAAAAAATTGATCAGAGGTCTTATTATGCGTGTGTAAATGTTTCATTATGTAAAACAACCTTTATTAAAGTTATTTATATATATATCTATACTATATATACATATATATATAATCAACGTAGTAAAATTATTTACACAATATATGGGTTTATTATGTACATTATCATAAACAAATATTTATTTATATGTGCGAATAAAATATTAAGTTCAATTACATTGATATCTGTAACTACAGATTATAAATAATATACTTACTTTTAACTAAAATATAAGTGAATAAACTATGAAAAATAACTTTAAATAGTAAATTTACTGATAATTTTTATAAACGGTAAAAAAATAATCAAACCGGTGATTTTTACATAGTATTTTTTATTTCTTGTATGATGTTATCAATGAAGGTTTGAGTGAAATTGAATTAAAACGGTTTTGGTTATATCACATATAACGCTGAAATATACGATCTTACAAATATTTGATACTGCATACGAAATTAAAAAATATCAATCTATGAAGCAGTAATAATATTTAAAAATATTTATTATTAAATTTTAAGTATAAAAAAAAAAAAAAAAATAAAAAATAAAATTATTTTGAAAAGAGACACATAAGAACTTCTAAAAACTTATGATAAAAAGTAAATAGATTTAAGTAAAGGAAAATCATAAGAGCGAGTTTGAGAGAATAAGGAAGAAAAATAAAAACATCGAAATCGCTAATTCAACTATGAAAAATAAAATAAATTATTTAAATTAAAGAATTTGTCAGATCATCAATTGATTTTATTGATCTTCAAATTAAATATAAACTTTATCAAAAAAAAAAAAAAAATGTGCTTATGTATGAGTATACCAAGTTTTCCTTATTAATAGTTACTATTATACTCAATAGTATTGAAAATCCCTTTTTCTTACTTTTATGCAGAATGATATAAAACATTATACGTGTATTAATTGAACAATTCAATTAAATTTTTTATGAATTATAAAATAAAAATTAATTTTAAATATTATAATAAGTATATTTCAATACATAATTAATTAATTGCTGTGTAAATTAACTTAATTAGAATTGCAATAAAATCAAAAATATTTTTTAATTATTAGATTTTAAGATAGATAAACTATTAAGTACACTAGAAAGATAGTAATTTAATCATACAAAATATTAATTTTGTACTGTAAATATATTTAATTACTTAATTCATATACAGGGTTGAATAATTTAATAATTAAAACTGATTTATTAGAAATCAGAATTTTTATTAAATTATCCATGAATTTTAATTGTTTGAATATTTTTTGCAGTAATTATTAATGAATATAGTCAAGATTGAAAAATATAGTTTAAATTACATAAAAAGAAAAAAAATTATTATTCATTTAAAAAATAAATATGAGTGTAAAAAATAAATATTTTTATACAAAATTTATTCATAAGCAGAAATTTTTTAAAAATATTTTTCTTTATGGTACTCTGTACCAAGCATTGATTAATTTTTTGTCATTCTTAGAAAATTGATTTATTAAAAATTAATTAACTACTAATTTGATTGTATAAATTGTATGTATAAATTGAAATAATTGTTTCTTCCATTTATATTTTGTACAAATAGATTTTCGAGCTGACTAGATGAAATTTAGAAATTCTTTTATTTTTTTAATAAACTTATGATTAGTTTTATTTATTGAATTTTATAAATATACTTGAATAAAGATTGTATTAAATTTTTAAAAACATTTTATGCAATGATTTTGCAATGTCATTTGCTTTCAAAAATTATAATTTTAGTTTTGCATCTAGCAAACCAACATTTTTGTACAGAATAGACTCATAAAGGATTAATTACTAATTTTATTATGTAATTTGCAATTTCAAAAATTGCCTTTATAAAAATGCTTTTATGAAAGTCTATTTTTTATCATAATTTTAATTCAATTTGAGTTGACTAGCTAAAGTCTATAGATTCTTTTGTTCTATAGACTTCTATGAATGATTGTATTTTTTATTCTTGTAAAATTTCCTTGAGTATAAATTATATCAAATTTTTCAAAGCATATCCTGTAAAGATTTTGCAACATCCGTTCCTAGCCTTTCAGATACTACAATTTGCGATTTGGTTGCATCTAATAACCCAAAAATATGTGAAACTTCTGTAACAGTACGTGCCAATAACAATGCTTTATTAAAAAGAGCTACAGCTTCCTTCAAATTTCCTCTGTAAAAAAAAACAAAATATATGTATTAAACTAAATATATAGCTCATAAAAAAAATAATAGCATATTATTAAAATGAATATTAAGATACAATATAATAACAAAATTTTCTTATTGTTTAATTACAATAGAATTATAATTATATTATATATTTTATTATAACACTCTACCGTTGTATTTCAATAGATCCCAAAATATCGTAAGCATATTCACATTTGTCATCAAGCTGTATTGCTGTTTTGATTAATTCTACAGCTTTTTCAAAATTATTTTGCCAATTAATATATAACAATCCTCTATAGACAAAAATTTTAGCATTTTCAGGGTCTCTTTTAGCAGCTTCAAGAAAGTACAACTCAGCTTCTTCATATTCTTTATTAATTACTAAAATCTAAAAATGTTTATGTATATACACATATACACATATATATGATCTAATATTTATTAAATTAAGATTACATTTTTTCTAATAATTTACCTGAGCATATAAAGTGTAACTTTCTGGGTTATTTGGATACTTTTCAAATGCTTCCTTAAAACTATTCAATACGTTATGCATTAAAGTTACCTCATTTCTCGATTTAGCATAAATATAATCTGTATAACATTTTTGTACATATGTTATACAAAAACCTGGGTTAAGTTCTACAGATTTTTCAAAATCTAATTTTGCTTCTTCACGATTTTCTAATACAAAATGAATCTAAAAGGAAACAAAATTATTAGATTATTAAAATATTTTTACTGTTTTGTATCTATGTGTAAAATTATTAATCAAAAATTAATTTTTTTTGTTTTTATTTTCATAAAAAATTAATATTTTATTTTTTAATCTAATTAGGTTAAAGTATTGTCAAAATTACAATATAAATACATAAAATATAAATGTATGAATAATATATCATTGTATTTTTAAATAAACATACATTTAAAAAATCAATATTTTATTTATATTTATATAAAATTAATAACTTTTTACCTGCCCTCGATTGTGATAAATATCACCACAATTAGGATCAATTTTTTCAGCTTCTGCAAAAGCTTTTAAACTTTCGTTTACATTGTTCATTTGAAAATGCACACCTGCTTGTTTAATTAAAGCATTAACCTTTAATTCTTTAGTGCTGACATTATTAGTAATAACTGTAGTTAGATCAGTTAGTGCTTCGTCATTTTGACCAAGTAACAGGTAGAATGTACCCCTTAATAAAATAATTTCTAACTTGTGCAAAGAATTATCATCTGGATCAAGATTATTTAACTCTTCTATGCAAAGTGGTATTATATCATTATATTCTTGATTCTTTAATGCTAATAATGCTTTATCATATTGTCTAAATGAGGAATAAATTTTATAAATTTTAAATAATTATAATTAAATACTTTAAAATAAAATGAAAATAAAATGAAGATATAAAAATTAATTGTGAAATAAAATTAAGGAATTAAGTAAGTGCATAATATTGTACATTAACATATTTTAATATTAATTTTAATAAATAACTTACATTGATACATCTGTGGAAGATGCATCATTTAATTTAGATAAAAGAGGATCATTGTTAAATGCTGCAAAGTAACAACTAATGAAATATTTACTAGGCATAAGTGGTTTTCTGGTTGCCATAAATTCTTGTGTATGCTTTTGACCTATATAAAATTTTAATTTTTTAATTATTATTCTGAAAATTTATATTTATAAATTTAAATTGAGTAATTTAAAACAATCAATTATTATTAAACTATTTTAAGGAATCAAAATAATGCAGATATGTACTATAAATGTAAATATTTAACTAAATATTTTAGTGAAGAAAAAAATTAATGATGAAGAAACAAAAAATAATTAAATATTATTACTATAAACCATTTAAAAAATACAATTTTAAAAATATTAAAATATTAGAAATTATATTTCATAAATAACTCAAAGTATTAGGTACATTAAACTTACTAAGAGCTTTTAAAATTTTTTCTGTTGTATCTAATGTAGTCGGATTTGAAAACTTCTCAAGAAAATATGCAACTGTTATATCTTCTAGTGCATTTTCTAAATCATTGCAACATTCAAGTGCTCTTGCCCTGCGTATTAATGCCTTGATATATTTTGGTCTTAATTCTAGTGCTTTGGTACAATCAGCTTTAACTGCATTATATTTTTTCTGCATATAAATATTATTAGAAAAAACTATATAGTAAATGAACATATATATATATATTATTTAATTAATAAGCATACCAATTTTTCATATGCTGCTGCTCGATTTTGATAAAATGTAGCTAATTGATCCGTATTTTCTTTTGGGCACATTTCAATAGCCATATTATATTGACTAATGGCTTCGTCATATTTTCCTAAATTAAAAAGTGCATTTCCTTCTTTTTTATATATTTCTGATTTTTCAATTGGTAACTATGAAATAAAAGTATTAATAATTATTATTATAAAATAAAAAATTAAAAATAAAATTATTAATAGTAATTATTAAAAGTTTATCATTAAAAAATTCAGAGAAATTAATTATTCCATTCAATTTTTATTTTATTCTCTATAAAATATTCTATAAAACAATGATTAATTTTTAATTGATGATCATTAAAGGTAAATTTTAATTAACAAAAATTTTTTATTTGTAATAATTTTGATTTTAAAGTTTTATTTTAAAAAAAAATTCTATTATGGAAAATAATTAATAAAAAAGAAAATTATGAATTTATACACAGCAAATAGAGATGAAAATTATTAATGTATAAATAAAATTCTACGAATATTATAATACTAATATCAAATATTAAAAAATTTAATTTAAAAAAATTTTAAAAAATTAAATTTTAAACATTTTAAAAAATTTATTTTAATATACTTTAATTTTTATGAAGAAGATGAAATTGCTTTATCATCATCCATTTATATTTAATGTTGCACATATATTTAAGCATAAATTTTTGTAAATAAATATGAAAAATAAAATTCGATTGACCTAATGCTGCGTTTGATAAATTAAAAGGAAATTATAATCTAAATCCATTTAAAAGTTGATTATATCTGACCAGTACAAGAGTATGTTAAAAAAAAAATGTGATAGAACTTAACCTTATCAGAAGTGAGTCCATTGATGTGTGATGAGTCGTCATCAATAGATTCTTGATTTCCGTTATTATATTGGGATATTTTTTTATTCTTTCGTCGGGGTTTTTCATCAGGCTTTGGTGAACTGCTCTTATAATAAATATAGCCAATACTTAGGGCAACTGGTGTTCCAACCGCTAAGGCCACCATCCACTTGGACATTGAAGTCAAGGCCATTTCTTCGGAACTGGCTCCAAGTTCTACAACACCCCGGAGGGAAAGAGCTCGGTTCGTTTACTTTCTCGAGATGATCCGTGACGACTGGACAGCACAAAGCTGGAGCAATAATTACGCGCGCGCGCACAACTCCCGGAGGTAGACCTTTCGGTAATACGCCGCACGCGTTTTTTGCTTTTTGCTCTCTCGCGGAAAGAGTTACATCTGGGCTGTTGACGTAACGCACGTGTAACCAAGTGCTTCCTTGCCGCACATCACTTGCCAATGACTTCAAAATGCGTATTCGAAAGGAATTTCTTATTTATGTGAAATGTCGGTGAGTTTTAACCTTTAAATCGGCAATTCGGCAATTCGGCAATTCGGCAATTCGGCATATAGGTTAGTAGAGGTTTTTCAAATACTACACCGGTGATAAAACAAAAATTTTTTATAAATTAATAACGCACTTGTAATATCACAGGCGAATTACAATTGGCTTACTTATTTTAAACGATAATTTCATATTTTTACCGAATGATGATAAAAAGCAATGAATTAATTGGATTTTTTTTTTTTATATATCGCCGACATTCAACTATTGACATTCGCAATTTATATTATAATTAAATATTTTTTCAATGATTTTAAATACATTAAAATATAATATTTTTTACATATTAATAAAGACGACATTTGCATTACGATACCCTATTAGTAAATTAAATACCTCGCATAAAATCGAACAAAATATGAACCGAAGATATACGTATTAAAGGTTTTTTTTTTTTATTATTATTATTTTCTTAATTTTATTCAAGTCGCAGAGTTAGCCTCTACAATAATATCTGGAATATTTGTCTTTCAATTAAGCGGATGAACGAATGTCCTTAAATCATTTGAAATGTTTGCGCCATTAAAGTGGCGCCCTCTCCCGTGCCGATTTGTTGATCTTCGGCGCAAGTGGGCTTGTTTTGTAAAAAATGGCAACTGTATATCAGCAGCACCAGCAATGTAATGCGAGTTATTTCCGTGCTCCGGTTAATCATCAGGAAAGCAATAACATTACTACCACGACTCGCACCACAATGTCGTTGTGCTGTTACTTTCCAGGAAATTCGCGAAATCGTCAATGGTGCTTATTGTAAAAAGTGATACTCTGAATGATAAAACGCGTGCAGCTGGTGGATAGCAGCAGCAGCTGACGTTGGATCAAAATGGCACTAAAAGACGACGAGAATACTTGGTAAATAACTTCGAGTTTTAACTTTTTCCTTTATTGAGATTCTTATCACAAAATGTAAATAGTGCATGAACCGACAGAATTTCGTAAATCCCTCATCCAATCTAATGTTTTGCTGTATCAAAAAACATTTTATTGATATGTCGACTACTAAATTTTGAATGTGAATCCCCTTTTATATATTTATTTATGGTTTTGTTTTTTTGTTTTTTTTATTGAAGTTTGAATAATGAAATTTGTTCACCACTTCAGAAATCTCAGATTCATTATTAAGTTTCACATAAAAATAGTTGCAAATTTTTTTAAATATTTAATTATCAAATGTATTTAATTATTCAATTTAAATAATAATATTAGGTTCTAATTGTATTAAACTCATATATACTAACTCAAATTATCTCAATAAATTTTTATCAATAATTTAAATAAAATAGTTGTATTTACATTACATAATACATACATATTATAATATAAATTATATTATACATTAAAATATAAATTATTGGTCACTTTTTATATTATATTAATTTCATATATAACATTTTTTTATGTATCTCATATTATGATTTGCTTTTAGGATTTTAGAATTAGAAGCTGCTCTTTTAGATGCAGAAGCACCTTCTGCATCAGACATATATGCAATTTGTAAAGGTCAGCCAGTACCAGCGAATTTAAGAGCAGATGTTTGGCAAGCTTGTTTAGACGTTACAGATCGAGGGAATCAGTTGATACATTTCAATGAAGTTTTTGATCTTCCAGAACAAAATATTATAAGAGAAGATTGCCAACAATTAGTTAGTAAGTATAAAAATTGTTATGTATTTAATTCTTCGCGTAACCACCATTAATTATATATATACATATATATATATTTATTATTTGTTTATACAATTATTATGTATTTATTCGTCTTCAGGTACTTTTTCTGCCATAGTTAAAGCGATTAAAGCGTCTTGACTTTTTTGAGGATTTTATAAAAATCAATAAATAATAAAAATTTATAAAAAATCAACAACCACAATTATTCGCGTTTTAGGTGCTGATTTATTTTCAATAAATTGGAAGAGAGAAATTTAAGTATGTGTTTGTACAATATAATATACTTAATAGAATATACTCCCTACGTTGCGAGCGTTGAATTGAAGTAACAATTACAATTATAATATTAATCGGTTAAAGCATAAGTATCACGTTATTAATTCGACTCGAGCTTGATCCGGAATGCTATTACCTAGATATCGATTCCATCAAATTTCGAATCGAAATCGATATCCTCTTCGTCTTAACTTTATTTATTATGATAAAACTGCCAATCTTTGTGGGTCCTCCCGCCGACAGCAGTTTTTTGTCTCGATTGATCATTTTATTGCATTTAATCAGCTTTTCTTGATTAATTCCCAATATATTAATATCGATTATACTGTTCTCGCTACCGAATTCCTAATGATCAATGTTTACTTAATCTTAATAATCAGCGATATTTTACGCTACGTTTTGTGTTACATTATAATTCTTCACGTAATCCGAATCGTTCTAATTATTAAGTATATCGAATTACGTTACATACGTAGCATTATTTTCAACATCCTCGTCGAATATTAGAATTATTATGTAGGTCCAATTTTATGTATTCGATCAAAATCCTTAATAATAAAAAAACCATCTCAAACTTACCCTACATTGTCTCCACAATTGCTGCGGATTTATTTCTAACTCATTTATTTCCACGTGGCGGCGTTTATGGCTTCTTGTGAGGATCGCGTTATATACGCGACACGTCCGGGGGCCGCAAAGTCAACGTCCTCATCGAACATGATGTTACAATGATACACTTATCTTCTTTTTACATGCGCAGGTATTTGTTTCAGTGATTTTAAATTCCCTTATAGGTCACTACATTTGTTTCTGTAATTCTTTCTTACATACAATTTCATAATTCCTTTTCTTATAATTTAAAAATACTTAGTATTATTATAATTATTTTATTATTTTTTCCTTTTACAATTTATTATATATCCTTGTCGGATTTGGAAAGGAAGAGTTACAATTATTATACACAATATTTTATAGACAATTCTTTATTTTTTGTTACTAACTGACTATTATTATAATATATAATATTATAATATTAATATAATTGCCATATATTTACATGCTATTAATTGGGAGTTAAGATTTTTTTTTATATATTAGTATTGCATGTCAGAAATTTCAATATACTACATACACAGCAATACCATTATTAAACAATATATTTTATTGTCGTTAAAAGCTTTGCAGGTTGATGTAGTACCTGTACTTATGTACTTTTTTTATTTTGGGTCGGACCTCTCACCAACTTTTTAATTATTAATTTTAATAATTAATAAAAGCTTTAGGAATTTTTTGTAAAATTAGATTTAAAGCACTTTCCAACTTGTTTAATTAAATAAATTTCAGATGCAGCTGAGGTGCGGTATGAATAAAACTAAATTATTCAATTATTTTTTCGCCGACATTATAACAAGGTATCCCTTGTCCTTGTCAGGCAAATTTATTAAAAAATTAATACAATTATTACATACAAATATTAATGGATATTGTTTATTAATTTTTCCTCTTTTTGTGCTTTATTAAGGATGTGATTTTGGTTCTATTATTATTATGAAATTTCAATTAATCACGCGTATTCTAATTGCTAACTTTTAACTTTATGGTAATACAGTATATTGTATTGAATAGTATAATGATGATAATAATAATAATAATAATGATAATGGTAATAATATAATAATATATAATAATAATAATAATAATAATGTAAAATAATCTACTTTAATTCTACAATATAGATCATGTTAATGGTTTTTTTTATCTAAGTAACAATTTATTATCGTATAATTCCAAATAGTTATGTATAAATATAACCATTTATAATTAGTGTCATATGTAATCATAGTACCTGCAAATACATATATCTTACCAAATAACATATTTAATGAATTCAATATTGTTGTTAAATAAACTTAGCTTAATTTATTTATCCAGTAATTTATTTAGAATAATAACGTACAATTTTATAAAGTTATAAGAGTAACTTCAGACGCTGTCTCAAGGATAGATCGACGAGAACTGAAAAATGTCAGTATAACCACGCTCTTCTACCTGCTTGTATAAAGAAAAATTAAATCTGTATACGCAGAAACTCGTACGGATTAATGCCCCTTACTATACTGAAATTTACCTAAGTAATGAGCGGGGGAGCACAGGGTTTTTCCAACAAATAATATTAAGAATATAAAATATTATAAAATGTATATATATATATATATATATATATCAGTTCCAAATTCAACAAATATTTTTTTAAAATTCCCCATTCTTTTCATTTTTCCAAAAAATAATATGTACGCATAATAAATAATATATTATCAATATCAATTGGTTTATATCATCATTAATTTATACAATATTTGATGAATTACATTAATATATTATATTTTTTGTTGTAGTAATGTTTATAATTTTTTTGCTTACTCGATCTCTATTTTGTCAATATTAACTGATTTTGATCCCATTTTACATTTTACCATACTCGTCGCTTGCAAGTTTCTATTTAATTCATCATTTACTTTAGCTTGCAATGTTTTCTCATAGTTATTTTATAGCTGTTACATTTTCATTATCTGATTTTTCCGAATCATTTGAACCATTTAATATACAACGGATTATCTTATGCTTATTTTATTTTTCCTTCTTTTCCATTAATCTTTCATTACGCCTGGTTTTTAATCCTCGCTTTCATTCTCACTTGTTTTCGACGATTCTGATTTTGATTTTTATTCGCTGCTTGATCCACTCACTTGGCTTTTCATTTTTATAATATGCAGAGAGATTTATTATCGAGTATTTCTGAGGTGTCTCTTTTTTCTTCGACTATTTCTGAGAAATTTGTGATATTGTCCAAATATACCCCTATTTCTTATCTCGATACCCCCGCTCCGTAATACCAAAGGCTCGCATAAAGGGGGTTCTTTTAGATCTATTCGTTTATATTGGAAACTACCATTCGTTCCTGTGGAGGCCGTCAGCAGCGCAGATGCTGGGTCAATCTTAACTTGGAAAAAATCCAATTTTCAATCCATAATTGATATATAATTTGATTTTGCGAGTTTGTCAAAAGTTTTGTTGGTGAAGAGCATTAGATAACAACTCCTCAGATCATTTAATTGAGTTTTCTGAAAAACGATTACTAACCTCTACCTCTTATTTTCTTGTCCATCAAAATGTTTTGACAATCCATGTTGGTGAGCAATAGAAAGATAATGATGTTTCAATAATACCCTTCTTTCTTAATTCGTTTATTTCGTTGTAGTTCCCCAAGGACAGGGGGAAACCTGTACTGCTTAGTCCTTAAAAGCTTGTGATAAGTCTATTTTATGAATTATTAAATGAGTCACCGATAATGGGTCTCCATCTAACCCTCTAAGCCCTCTGTATATCTTTTCTTCCTCATTACTTCCGTATAAATCTGCAAACGATATAATTTTTTTCAATCTTGCTTGTTGTTGTTCTTAATTATTATTTAATTATATATTCAATTTCAGAATAACCATAATCGGCTCACTTTCATCATCCCCATTATTAGGATTTGTCGAATCTTCTTCCGCAATTAAATTATTAATACTTTATTTAATATGTTTTCTCTCTTATCGTACTCTTCTCTAATATCAGTCTTATCTCTATCCTACATCATATAACATTGCAATAATTCTGCCTCGGATAACGGTAGAGTACCACCTGCTCATTAGTATTAGTTTATTGTGCAAATTCTATTATACCCTTTCGATTTATTGATAAAAAAATTACCTAATAACACGTCTGGCTGTAAGGTGGTATCCCGCTCATTTCATTCTTGCCTTCTGCGCAAATGTATATTCTTTTCCTAGTTTTGGTAGGTATCCCAACAGTGTTATCGCGAGTAAAAGGGATTAGTATATCCCTAAGTATAACTTTAATAACTTTAATAGGACACCCACTATATCCTTATAATTCTTTATCATTGTTCTTAACGGAAGTGGCGGGAAAGAATAATAGGTTATGAAGCGATATTATTTTGTTTACTGAATATTGATTTCAACAAAGCTATTATTATAATCGCAGATACAACACGAATTTTCGACTCGTCGAAAATTCACGAGACATTGTCCGGGTTCTTCCTCTCAAAGCTGAAGAAACAGTGACCTTAGTCCGGCCTTTTCCCCGGTCATGATCCTCCCCGCTCTTCCAACTCGTGTATAATATTTCGGCATATCTTTGACACCTGGTCGGCATTCGCCATTCGCGGTTGGAGGTCGACACACGTTTTTCAGATTAGCGCGCTCGTCGGAGGTATATCGGACGCATCTTGCTCTTGTGCTCTGGGTCGCCCAGTTCCCATCATAAATTCCTTTGCATAAAAACCCCTCGTCTTTCTTGAGAGGAAAATCCATTACATACTAATTCTAGTTTTCAATGCTACATCCTAATTACTCGCAATACATTTTTATTTTTTTCGCCGTGAGTATACACTATTTGGACCGTCGCGACGATTATCTTCCTCACTTATCCTAATTCCCCGCACCATTATGCGCGGGATTTTCCATTTTCTGTATCCCCGCACCGTACTGCGCGGGGTTTTCTTTTATGTATTTATCCGTTAAGGCTTGCACATCTCCCATCACCTCTGCGAACCCTCCCGAGACCCGTCGATGACGGAGCTCCCGTGTTTTATTCGCAACAATTATATCCTTTCCGAAGACCCCATCTTCGTAAACAGAGATATCGTCTCTGACAAGATGAAATTCACATGTTAAATCATGTAAATTGACTTTAATACTTCCAGCGGTCAGACACGTACTATGTGTAATACCTTGGATCGTCATCATATTTTCTATATTTTCTATATTTATTAGTTCTCGCGATTCTACTTTTTTCTCTTTGATGACTAATACCTATGCGCCTGTGTCGATCAAAAAGGATGCCTTGTCGTTTAAAAACTCTTCGCTATATATTAGAATTACCTGTAATCTCCGTTCCCATTCTATAAAGTTAAGTCATATTGTTCTTATAATTGGAGGATTTTTCTGTTTATTCAAGCACTCTTGCTCAACAGCGAGGGGTAAAGTTGCAAATTTAAATCAACCGGATTGTTAATGTCTTGACTCGGCCTATTTTCTGGGTGATCTATTATTATATTAATCCATTTCTATTT
This sequence comes from Eupristina koningsbergeri, assembly GCA_018907245.1. Classification (NCBI taxonomy): domain Eukaryota; kingdom Metazoa; phylum Arthropoda; class Insecta; order Hymenoptera; family Agaonidae; genus Eupristina; species Eupristina koningsbergeri. The sequence continues at coordinate 3,973,579 of JACCHV010000041.1, forward strand.
TGATGATTATTGAAATTATTATTATTATTTTTATTATTGCAAGCTGTATTCCCAATTCTATTGTTTTATACTTGCTTATGTCGTGTTAATTATTATTGCTTCTGTTATAATTATTTTAACCATAATTATTCCGACTGCTAATACGATTATTATAATTATTATTCTTATTCGCACTATTGTTATAATTATTTTCGTTATTACTATCATGTCTTCTATCATTTATAAATCTACTAAGTGGTTTTAAATAATTTTGAATTCAATTGTCTTAGCAGCCGCTATTTGTGTTCCTCCTCTCCATTCGATCGATATTTTTTCGTAGATTTCGATAACCGTGATTCTTTTTAATTAAATATTTACGCCATTTGTTTTCATATTATGGCTTAACATTCCTATCACCATTTCATCTGCGGCTGTTGTCGTATACAATTTCATTCAATTTTTGTTCATACTGCATACCTAAGATTGTGGTTTCTTCTAATAACACCGGTCTTTGTTCATCTATATGTATTGACATTTGGTCTATTAATACCAGAATAAACCCATGAGTATTCATTTTATCATAGCGCCTTCATTTGGTACAATAGTTACTATACCGAATGATAGCTTAAATCTACTACAGCATATAACTCTTCCATCGGTATCCTCATCATTCGATTTCCATATTCCACGACTGGTTTCTCGATCTTTTGAATCCACATCGCTTGATTTATACTATAAGGAGATGGATATATTTCTAGTGAACGGGTACGCGAAAAAATTAGGAAAAGATGAAACGCGCTGGAGGAAGTGGTATCTACCGTATTTCGGCGTGACGAACGTTAACAAACCAAATCGAGTACGAATAGTGTTCGACGCCACAGCTAAGACGGCACAGACTAGCCTAAACGACCAACTCGGAGTAGGACCCGATTTATTAAAGTCATTACCAGGCGTCTTGATTCGATTTAGACAGTTTCCAGTAGTCTTCAAAGGAGATATAAAAGACATGTTTTTGAAAATCAAAATTAGAAAAGAAGACAGAGGGTTGCAACGATTATTATACCGAGGTAATGATCGATCAAAGGAAACTCAAGAATAAGAAATGACCAGTCTTATTTTCGAGGCAACATCATTTCCTTGCAGTGCGATATTTATATAAGATCGAAACGCGAAATTATTTAAAGACAGATACTCGACATCAGCAAAGAGCACAAAAAACAATAGCTATATGGACGACTACATAGGGAGCATACAAACAGGAGGAAAAACGTTGATTGATTATTAGTCATAGGAGGACAAAGCAACGAAAAGGTATTAGGGCTGGTTTGGAAAACAGAGACAGATAGACTGAAATACAACATTAAATTCGATAGAGTAAAGGGAAATGTATTAGATGATAATAGAGTATCAACGAGACGCGAAGTATTACAAATAATTATGTCGATTTTCGACCGGTTAAGTCTACTCACACAGTATACCCTTGATGCGAAACTATTAATGCAGGAGGTATGGAAGAGCAAGGTAGATTGCGACGAGAGAGTAAGAGAGGATAAATTTGTGAGTTGGGGAAATTATTTGCGTAAATTAGAGTCAATTAAGAAAATAGAAGTACCAAGATGTTTTGTAAAAAAGGGCGGAAGAAATTACGTGCCTGAGCTCCACTTGTTTTGTGATGCGAGCGCGCAATGCACCGGTGGTATACGTACGGATTGTATACGACAGCGGAGAAGTAGATGTAACATTGATCATGGCAAAAGGTCGGTTAACGTCGTTAAAACCTACTACAATTCCTCGAACGGAACTTCAGGCCGCAGTACTCGGAGCCAAACTCTTAGATTATATAGAAAAGGAATTAGATATTAAGCCAACACACATCTGTGGTCCGACTCCATGATTGTACTATCATGGATAAGATCAAAACCGCAAAAGCAGCAAATATTTGTATCTAACCGATTAGAAAAGATCGCTCAACTGTCAGAAACCTGAGAATGGCATTGGGTTCCGTTAAAAGAAAATCCCACAGATATCGCAACTAGACCGATAAAAGAAACGGATCACAATGATGTAATGTGGTTCGGGCGAACGTAATTCCTAAAAAGAGTAGAAAGCGAGTGGCCAAATGAACGAACGCTGGAAAAGAAGGATGTCGGAAGTACCAACATAGGTGTAAAGAAAATAGACCCAGAGCGGGTACAAACGCTGCATATTACAATGATATCCATGGAAATACCGATAGAGATAAGGCGTTTTGGTTGACACGGTTTAGTAACCTATTCACTGTGCATCAGTATAAGGTGGAACCGATGGCAAGAAAGAGCGCACCAATGTTGCACACCGACGAATCAGCGGGTCGATGAAAATTACTGGTATAGGACAGCCCAATGATAAAGTTTCTGTGGTGAAATAGAGGCAATCAGCAAGAGTAAACCTATACCAAATAATTGTAGGATTATGAGTTTGAATCCGTTTATCAACCAAGAAGATGGATTACTTCGAGCGAATGGAAGGGCCGAAAATGTGACGGTCAGCGACTAACAACTACCCGATTATCCTCGATGCAAAAAGCGGTATAGTTAAATTAATAATAAAAAATTATCATAGAAAGTACCAATACGCGAGCAACAATACGGTAATGAATGAAATTAGATAAATGTTTTGTATTTTGGGCACAAGACCCGAGAAAAGATGGGAAGCGTTGTTTACGTACATGACAACTAGAGCCATCCACTGAGAGATCGCGCAAACGTTGACGTCCAGTTCCGCGATTCTGGCTTTGCAGCGATTGGCAGCCAAACGCGGTAACCCTTTGGCCGTATATAGTTGTACAAAATTAAGTTGAATAAAGTCCATCAGTTTAGAATAATGTAGAAACAATAATAAGAAAGCTGTAATGAAAACAGTATTAATTTCTTGTTCAATTAGCTATAAGAGCACGCTGTACAATGTACTTTTGTGCGGGGGAGGATGTTGGCGATAGAATAAGACACACGTCTCGACACCGGTGATAGATGCAGAAAGCAGCAGAAAATTATTATTATAAAATACACGGCGAATGGTGCTTCGGAGAGCCGTCGTCAACCGAAGCATCGGGATGAAATCTGACCCTGTTGGGACGTCGTACGATTCAAGGTCAGCGGCACCGATAAGTCGTCACAACCCGGTGTAGAAATAAACTGCGTTGTCGAGGCGCGAGATGTGGCCCACTCATGTAGATAGACTTGAAAATAGAATGTATTGGCTTTTTCCTTTTTCCTTCTTATTCGAAAATTTGCAGCTGTGCGCCTAAGAAAAAGCTGAAGATCGGGTCAAGGGGCCGGGGCGCACTGCGGCAAAAACAGTGAGTTGTGTAAAAACGCCAAAGTGGACACACTGCAACGGGTCAACAACACGGAAAAATAAATAGAAAAAAAGAGGGAAAAAAGGGTTTTCTTCTCCTCACATCCAACTCCTACAATTTATTTATTAATTCCTAAATAATCATCATGTGACAAAAATCTTTACATTATGATTCATAAATTTTTTAAAAATTTAGAACAATACTATATTGTAATTCTTTTGTCCTTTCGAAATTAGATTATATCAATTTTAGTTATTGAGTTATAATTTTTCAGATAAACTTGGAAATGATGATGAAGATAAAGTATCTGTTGTTTCTGATTTAGAATCTATTATAACTTTTTATTGTAAAAATAGAGGAAAGTGGTATGAAAGAGGTAATGGTTGGCTTGAATTACTCGGTCCATTGATAGCTTTAAAACTACCTCGTTCAGCTACATATAATTTATTTGAAGCTATTAGAGATATATATATTCCAAGGTAAATATTAATTTTATATTACCAAATATAATAGTAATAATAATAATAACAGGTTCTTTCTTTAATTTGGAGTTCTACTTGTTGATACTCTGTATATTTATAATTTGAATTAAATAAAGAATTTTCCTTAAATTAAAACTTCATTCTATTCTTTTGATTTATTAATTACATAAAAATCAAAACAAAGTCACTTATTTAATTAAATATTTATATATCATTCCATTCAATAATATTAAAAAAAATAAAAATAAAAAATATTAATTATATAAAATAGTAAAAAACAACTTCATAATTTTTCTCAATATATTACAGAGGTGATACACATAGTTCTGTATTAAGACTACTGCTACTTTATCATGAACCAGAATTGTGTTCCTTTTTGGATACTAAAAGAGTATCACCAGATCTCTATACTAAAGGATGGATAAACACTTTATTTGCTGGTGTTTGTTCTTTACCATCAATATCCACTATGTGGGATTTATATTTTATGCAAGCTGATCCATTTTTTATGATGTTTCTATCACTTATTATGGTGATCAATGCAAGGTAAATTTATTTTTATCTAAATTAATTAAATATTAAATTTAATTATTAATATTATGATGAAATAATATTTAATACTATCTTCAGACTAATAAATATGATGTTAAAATATTCACTTAATTAAAAACACTGTACAATATGATTTTTAATTTTTTTAATGTGTACGGCACTTTGATAGTAATAACAAAAAGTTAATAAAATATTATTAATAATTTATAATCTTGTATTGATGTTTGAGAAAAATTATAATTTGAAGTAAATGTTTTTTTTTAAATTTTATTAATGAAGTATCAATGTTATTCAGTAACATATTTTTCAATTAATCTCAAATATTTAAATTTCATTTATTAAATTAAAATTATATCGAGAAATTAAATATTGCAATTAATTTTCAGCGATAAATATTTTTGCTTCAAAATATTTAAAAGAAAATTGAAATTGAATGATTATTTGTGAATAAAAATAAATAAAAGTCATAACCGTATGAGTTACAATCAATGCTTTATTAATACTATTAATAAAGTATTATTAATTCATAATTTATTAATATTAATTTTTAATAAAAATTAGTATTATTATGACTAATTAATGCAAATAAATATTCAAATTTTTAATGTATCACTATTTTAAGGGAGCAAATTTTGAGCATGAATTATGACAACAAACAAAGCATCATCGATGCTTTAGCCGCAATGCCTTGTGCCTTGGAAGCTGAAGACGTTACTGATTTCTGTTCTTTAGCACAGTACTATGCAATGAAAACCCCTTCATCTTTTAAATTAGATTTATACACAATTATGTTTGGAGAAGGTGGCGATGAAAAACTTATAACACATGCACTATGTCTACCAGTATCTGCTCAAGAATTGGTTGAAAATTCTGTAGAACCTTCATCGTTGCCTAACGCACCTGTAGAGGTTGTAAGATTTTTTTTAGTTGACTGTAGACCTGCAGAACAGTACAATGCTGGTCATTTACCAACAGCATTTCATCTAGATTGTGATTTAGTAAGATATTTCAATTTTTTGCTTTATAATCGTATTTTAATTTATGAATTATTATAAAAAACATAATCAATTTCTATTGCATTATCGTTATTTATAATTATTATGTGAATCTACACAATGTATGTTTATGTAAATGAATTTATATCATGATCTATAAAATATTATAATGTTTTTGATTAGAACGATTTCTTATTTTTGATAATAATTTCCATTTTTATAATAGTTATTGCAAATTTATTCTCTTTTGCATATAAATTATTAAAGAAATTAGAATAATAAACATTATTAGGATAAATATGAATTAAAAAATAAATGATAAATAAATGCACATACGAAATAATAACGGGTAGAGTAAACATTCTTCCGTTTATATAAAGAAATATTTTTGTATTTTCTTATTTAATTAGATTTAAAAGAATTTATTTAAATTAATAGTATTTATGTTTTATTTTAAATCCATTTAATCTGTTTTCAATTTTAATTGTACTTTTAAACGTTCGTAATTATATTTTTTGATAACTTTATTAAATGTATAATTGCCCCCGTCTCCCTACCTGTTTTTATTACAATAAACAAAGTTAGCTTTTTTCAAGTCGGTTTATGTGCAATTCATTAATACTGAATATACTTTGTTCTAATTCTACGACTCTGCTTATATATAGTTGATACATCATACCTCCTATGAACGAACTCTCGGAGACACTCGTACATATCAAAGGAGTTGACATAAATCGGAAATAGGCTACTGATGGAAAAGAAAAAGTATAATAAAAAAATAAGATTTAATGAAGTAATAAATGCGTAATTGAATTTAAATGCATTTATTTAAACTATCAACTATTTAAACTAATCTTCAAGTTATGAACGTATTTTGCATTCAATAAATTCACCTACAAGTACTGTAAATATCTCACTGGTTGGTTTCACTTTTAACAAAAAATTCCAATTCTTACAAGAAAAGGGAGATAATAAATTGACCTACATTTATACATCCTTCAACATGTACACACATACTTTTGTTTTGTGACATTTTCTTGCACATTATCCTCAATCTATCTTTCTTTATCGATTGATGCACTATTGAATTGCAATATTACACTCTCAGATTATTGGAAGGCTGCTTCTATTTTCACTTGCTTCTTACTTTATTAAACATCACAATACACTGGCCAATTCGTCACGTTAAATAACGAGAAAAACGTTTTATTCGTTAATAAAATTAAAACTAATCTAATTTGCCATTGATTATATGTCTTTAACGTCTCGATTATAATTTCAGAGTTCCTGTATTCATAATTATTCAATATAAATATATATTTCAAAATGAAATTAATTATAGAAATTTTTTATAATTGTTATATTCTAAAATAAGATTTTGATAAAAAAAAATATATTAGGTGAAAAATTTTATCGTAATAATTATAAATATGATTTTGTAATAAAAGAAAAACAATTCAATAATCATAAACTTTTAATATTACTTAATTTACAATATTTAATTGTTTATAATTATTATAATAGTTATTTTTTAAATTTAAAAAGCTTGTAAATTTATTATATACTATATAAATTAAGTATTCATTGATAATTAATTTCAAAAGTTCAAGCAAACATTAAGATTTATTTTTAATGGAATGAATTGAATTTCCATAATCAATGATATAATAAAAACTCATAAAAACTTTGTATAAAATAAAAAAAAAAATTATAAAACTGTTGGTCTGAAATTATATAAATCACTGGATAAAAGTATTTTTTGCGTTTTAATCATTAATTATTTTATTTGTATTTATGATACGCAAGATATATAATCTGCTGAATAATTTACAGATGCTTCAAGAACCAGCTGCATTTACAACAGCTGTACAGGGCTTATTACAAGCTCAACGACAAGCCTTAGCCGTAGGATCTCAAGCTGGTGGTGAACATTTGTGTTTTCTTGGTAGTGGACGGCAAGAGGAAGATCGTTATACCCATATGGTTGTAGCATCTTTCTTACAAAAACATACGCAATATGTTAGTATGGTTGTTAATGGTTATCAAGGTAAATACAGCTAATTTCTCGTTATTTTATGAAATAAAATTACTATTATTCAATACTTTTATATAATTTATTTTTTATTTTATATAGCAATTCATGAGTACTTCGGCGATGAAGTCGTATCCAGTCTTATCGATCACAATTCACAGTTTTGTTTAGTTTGTAATACAAATTTATCCGAAGAAAATTCCAATGAAACAAGTCCAGCAAGAATAAAAAATAACAATTCTGATCTTTTTGGAAAGATTGGACAAGCAATGAAATTAAAAAGTCAAGAAATGAAGGGAAAACTTTTTGATTATATTGTTAATGCATCAGCAAGTGCCAATAATAGTGCAGAAAAAAAAAGTAACATGAATAAAGATCCTAATAAAAAAGAACGAAGCATTCGACCAGTTTTCAGTATAGATGAAGATCAAGATCTAGGTAAATTAAATAAAATGTATATATTATTTAAATGGTAATTTTAATTCTAAAAAGGCTTGTTCAAATAGTCTTGGTCGATAGTGTAATTGTATTCTAATATAAGTCATCTATTCATTAAACACATTTCAACAAATTATATATTTTATATTCATACATTGATATAGTACAATATTATTTGCTCTTGGTTCTATAAAAATTACGTATTGTGTCTCGATCAACTTATAGATTATCAATTTTCATTATTTACATCGTTAGCCATCAACACTGTAATATTACCATACTCGTTTACTTTTACATGATTTTCTATAATTTTTCTCCTTTCTAAAAACTATATTATTTAACACCAATTTTATGTTAGACAGAATAATTTTTTGAAATAAAAACTCTTCGATCGTCACAAATATAATGAAAATAATATTGACAATTAAAATTAATGAAAAGTAAAAGCTTCTTTTAAATTAAATTTAAAGAAAACCGATGAAAATATAATGTTTTTCATTATAAATAAGCCAGCCATTTTTTTTTTTTTTTTTAATTAACCTAACTACATACTCATATTCATATTTATGAAAACATATGCCAATGTATACATATATGCAAACTTATCACGTCCATGCATATTCACTTACGCAACCATACTTACATATATATATTCCTATGGAAAATAAAAAAACCATTTTTATTTTATGTTTTGAGATACGGTTGCAACCAAAAATAACAAAGCAATTCAGATTAAACTTTTCATTGACTTCTTAAAACTACAATTTTATTAATTTTATTAAATCATTTAAAAACTTGCAAACTTATTAAACAAATTAATGAAAGAAATTAGGAAACATACAGAAATTAGGTTTTCATTACAGTGTGTTTTTCAATATTTAATTATTATTGAAATAATCGATTAAAATTTTTTTTATATATTTACAGTTACTTTATTAATTTTATTTTTTTTTTTATTATATTTTTTAATTTACTCTTTATTGTCTTTAATTAGTATTTTAATATACTTAGATATGACAATTGCATCTATTCAAAGTGAAGAGCCCGTTGAAGTAGTTTCTATTCAACAGTGGTTAAAGAATCCTAATGTTGTAGATTCCTTCAAGTGTACGGAGATTAAGCTTAATGGCTATTTTTACGAAAGGTAATTTTAAATTGAAATCTTTTATTTTGAAATTTGTATACAATACGATAATAAATTATAAAAAACTATAAGTTAATTGGGTTAATTATTGGCTAATTATTTTTATTATTTTAGTCACCTTTTGGTTACTGATACTCATATTATAGTTCTTCGAGAAATCGAAGGTAGTAAAGGAGCAGCGCATGTGATAGTAAAACGTCCATTATCAAGTATAGTGATAATATCATCCAGAAAAAAACAACCAGATTTGATTACCTTTAAATATGGATCAAATCAGTCAGAAAATATAACTATTTCAGATTTGGACAGATTTCTTATTCCAAATGCAAATAAAGCTATAAAATTAATTTCTAACCAAATTATGAAACAATTAAAAACATCTGATGATTAATTGTACCTTTAAACATGATAAAAAATTATTGTGATCATTACAAACACTAATACATAACAGCGTTTACAAGATTTATTTATATATTAACACAAAGAAATCATTTATTACCAAAAAGATAAGGTATCATATCATTTTTTTTTTTTAAATGTACAATACAATATTTTTTCCTCAAATTAAAAACATTTTTAAAAAAGAATATAGAATTTATGTGGTACATATACATAATCAATATGATTATTAAATCATAGAAATTATGGTTTACCTTTATACTAATTCTATAGTTGTTTGTAAAAAATTTATATATTTATTTGCTGTAGTTTATATTAAATAATAAAAAAAAATCGTTGTTTAAAAAAGTTTGTTATAAAAACATTAATATAGTACCAATTTTATTTAAATTTTATAAAACTTTGTAGTATTATAGCAGTGTGCAATCAAAATTTTTTGGATGGTATATAAAAAAAGACTAATTTACTTAAAAACATTTGTAATTTTTTCCATTATAGAATTAGAATGTAATTTTTGCAAAAAATATATAGCTCTTTGAATTTTAATTTTTTATTAATGTGTCGAATGAAAAAATAATCTTTTTAATTAAAATATTTCTTAGAAATGTTTATTTCTTTATAAAGTAATATCTATGATATAAATAGGTAACTATTTCAGACATTTAATTGTATAGTTTGTATATTTCATAGTAATACCAAAATATGTAATTAAATATTGAACTATTATATATAGCGATTTTTATATGATTCGAAATTTTATTATAAAGAAACTATAACAAAAAAATTGAAAAATAAAATGCAATTAATAAAAAAATATTTTTGTCACACAAATTTCAAAATTTAATCATTGTAAATTTTACTTCACTAATTATGAATAGAAAAGAAAATACTAGAGTTTCTTATGATATAAAAATCCATAGTACATATGATTATTATTGTTAAAAATAAGTCTGTTTAATCCAGTGAGAAAATTACTCCAAAAGCCATTTGAATATATATTGGAATAATTTCTTATACATATGCTTTTAATAGTACATATGTAAATATTAAAACGTAATTGTAATACAGTATTTTCATTTAATCATCAAATAAATTAGAAGATATTAATGTGAATTAACATTAAATTGTTTAGCTTTATTGTTTATATAAAAATATTTATTTAAATTTTTATTTTTTTAATAAGTTTTACAAAGAAAGTTGTAATTTTATAATTCTTTCTTTAAGACAATGTATAATTAAAAAAATTTATATATCTACTTAATTTAATTACTCATTAAAAATTATATTTTTATTAATAGTATAAATATATAAAATGCGTTATTTTTTTTAACAAATATATATATTATTTAGTATCAGAAATTTTTTTAGCCTTAAGCAAATAAATATTTATTTATACAATAGAATTTATTTTGTTAATCTATGTTTATCATAAGGAAAATATCACTAAATTATTTTAGTCTATTTCTTGTATATTTCAATTAATAAATTTTAACAGATTTATGATATTATGAAATTGAATTTGGCCCTTATTTTATTATAACAATATTATATAATCCCTCCTAATTATTAAATACTTTGTTCATTGGTAAATTATAAAATATATTTAAAGAAATATATAAAATGTTAATATATATTTTAAATTAAATTATATTAAATGATTGCTATTTCAAAACTTTTTATTTATATCTTAGAATATATCTTTTTAAACTTTTATAAACAAGATTTTTTTAATGATACATGAATATCAATTTTTGAATTTATCAAAAATAAATAATTGGTTAAAACAAATAAGTAAAATAATTTTACACAAATTTTATTATCACATATTTCAATTTGAGTCATATATGGTAGAAATTTATACATAAATACTTAATAATTATACAAAAAATTAAAATAAAAGAATATTTAAATTCTATTTTATTATTTGTTTCTTTTTGGAAGTTTTTTTATACTTGAAAACTACTTTACAAAAAAAACACAAAAAAAATAAATCTAAAATTGAAAATTACAATTGAGATATAAAAAAAAATTTATTTATTCAACATTAGTAATACATAGGGGATGATACATTTATTGCAATGGATTGACCAATATTTAAAAATTCCATTAGTTATGATATTTATATTTTTCAATCATATATTATCTACAATATTATATATATATATATGTGTATACATATTATAATTAATTATAATTGTGCATTCTCTGTAAATTTTAGCTGATTGCGAATACAAAATAACTAAATATTTAGTAATACTTTAATAAATGTATCCATCAGCTATTTATATGTAGAAATATAATTAGAATATAATTAATTTTTTACCTTATTCTTGTGAGGTGTATGTTTTAATTGCTCATGATCTATTGAATAAATATAATTAGCTATACATCGTAATAATTATGAATATTTAAAATAGTATAATCATATTTAACAAGCAATAGAATATTAAAATTATTATAATCAAACATATTATATTTTCATATGATATTTTATAAATAATTAGCTTGACCTAATAAGATTCCATCATTTTTTGTGCATTACATTTATTCCCAACCATCATTAAAAACCTGTTTTTTAAATAATCTTATAACATTATCCTGAAATTATATAATAGATTAAAATAAAATATTCAAAATAGCACTTACACGATTATTATCAATAGTATATGATATAATAATTTGCACAAAACTTTTTAAAACGAGGTTTTTTTTTAATGCAATTTCAATTCGGAATTACACCAAATTTATTAATTTATGCATGCATACCTCTTCTTACAACACACCGTTTTTACAACCATTTAATGAATCAATAAATTATGTTAATTTGAAAAAGCAATAGTTAGTCTAACGATTACAATTCAAACAACGAGTGTAAAAGTTTCACATGGCCTTGGAAATATTATTGACGTGAAACTATTATAACAAGTCTTACTTTCTACGTGCATGCTTTTTTTTCATTCAATTGAACATTATAAGCCATTTTGCAATGAACAATATTTTTATTCTTTTGACAAGGGGATAATTTCGAGATGATATTTTGTAACGATTTAATTTTTCCCACTAAATTTTATTACTACGACCTTTTATTTCACTATATAAACTAGTAATATCGGTTATTCAAAAAATATAAATATTATAATTATATTCCTCGTAGTTTATTTGAGATTTATTCTTTAATGTTGAATTTCGTTATTAACTCACCATTATGAAATTGAATTTGATCGTCTCTTTACGATCCCATGTCAGCTTTTATATTCATTGTATATTTTAAATAATAACAGGTCACAATAATATTTTTGATAGTCGAATATAATTAAGCGTTTATTATTTATTTCGTACAAGAAAGTTATGTTATATATATTTCAGATGACCATAATTGCACTGTGCATTCTTTGGTTAATTAACATCCAATGATCTTAATTATTATACGAAATATTCTCGTCGCGATATAATACGGATCTCAAAGTTAAAAATCAACTACCGATTTTGTCCTTCCCACTCTTCCACGCATAGCAGAATTATTTAATTGTTTTTCGCCTTTTTCTAGGATTTTTTTTTTTTTTCTAATTAATATTTTAGTTTTTAATCCATCAATCATTTCGTTGAATCTTTTTATATTTCTTATTACTTTGTAGGTCCTCGATGATTTTTAATTTACCAGCTTTAAAACTTTTTTTTAAGGATCATTATTTTCAAACCTATTACTTTATGTACAGCTTTTGGTATCAAATTTTTGACATTTACTTCGATAAAAAATTAATCGCACACTATAATAATTATAAAACACTAATTTGTTTTTACGTTTAAAAATTTGTATAAATTTTTACCTAAGCCAACAAAAATTTCTTTGATATTTTTCTATTTTCTAGCAAATTTACATTGTCTTTTGTTATTAAGAATATAGATTTGCTGGGGGAAAAAATTTAGGTTTTCTGAGAACTCATCACCATTCAATTTTTATTTCTTGATTTTAGAAAATATTTTCGAATTTTATTTTTGTAGGAAAACATTTTAATAATACATGTATATAATAAAACACTATCACCAAGGAATAAACTATGAAATTAAACAGTTAGATGGAATGTAGAATCTATTTATTTGCATTGGCAAAGGATGCACAAAAGCGACGGTTCAGCCAAGACTAATATAATTATTTTAATTATATTATTAATATAAATAATAATATTACTATAATTCCCGTCTAATCTCCGAGGCGCCCTTGCCGCCTCGGCCCTATCATAAAACTTTCTTTTTTACTTTCTTTCCTTTCTACATTTTTTTTCTTCAAAACTATTAATAGTTTATTAACTTTTGCAAAGGTATTATTAAATTGACAATTACATTATCATTCACATTATTGTTGTATAAGGTAAAGGCATAATTGTAATTTATTGCCAGCGTAATATATTCATTATATTGCACTCGGATTTACTGTAAATCTCATTAATAAGTATTATAAAATTAGATTTCAATGAAAGATTTAAAAATGATAATGCTATTTATAAATTATAACAAATCGTGAATGCAATGCTCAATAATATAAATCTCTGTTCTATGATGTAAATACTAAAAAGTCCAACACATACACAAATATATAATGAATACGAAAAATATTAATAATGACAAATAATACAAATTGTTGTTGATATAAATTTTGTTACAGATACTCGATATTTACTAAAAATTATAGTTTGTTATGCATATGATTCAGCTGTAATATTCATGATTTCAAAACTTCGATAAAGTTCTATAAATACCGAATAATAATTTTAATATTTTAATAGTATTTGTTTTCTGCTGCAACATATAATTTGTCTCGGTGTTCAGAATAATGTACCAGAATTTATTTTTATCTAAAAATTCAGTTTGCCGGGCATTTAATTAATTTTCATTAATTTTGTTGTTTTTAATTTAGTTTTTTGATTTAATATTTTGATATATATATATATATATATAGATATAATAGGTATTAAAGAATTATAAATTAAAAATATTAAATCTCGTACAAAAATATATAATTTACAAGGATGGGAGACAACTTTATGTTTCAATTTACTTATCGCGTAAAGTGTGTTTATATTTTTTTTTTTGAATGATTCGATAATTGAATGTGATATTTTATGAACTGTAGCGAATTACGAAGTGAAAGAGCAAAGCTATAAGATTGCACCAAAGTTTTTTTTTGTTTGTATTATAGAATTCTACAATTACTGATAACAAAGTACGTGCCGCCGCGTTGTCAACGTAGCAATCGAGCCCGATGCACGTTGAAATTGGCAGTGCTGATAAATTAAGAGAAGTGAAAGCTGGTGGAATTAATGTTGAGAAAATGATCATTTGATTTTCAAATAAGAAAAGAGCAGCGAGGAAAAAATGATCAATTGGTCGGAAGTTTTTCCGGGAAAATGGAGCGCTGTTATTTTCTTTCTTTATATATTTCTTTTTGTTAATCAAGGTTCGTACTTTGAGGTTATATTTTTGTATTTTAGCTTTATTTAAATTAAATACTTTTTGTCAATTAATTTATTTTTTATGTACAATTTTAGTTCATAAATCTTCGACTGAATTTAAATTAATAAGGCTTAAAATTATTTCAAATCGCAATTCCCTACATTTTCACTGAATTAACTTTGTTTTTTATTTAAATT
The DNA here is from genome assembly GCA_018907245.1 of Eupristina koningsbergeri. Lineage (NCBI taxonomy): Eukaryota > Metazoa > Arthropoda > Insecta > Hymenoptera > Agaonidae > Eupristina > Eupristina koningsbergeri. The sequence continues at coordinate 3,988,585 of JACCHV010000041.1, forward strand.
TTTTTTTCTTATCTAGCAATTTTGTATTATTTTTATTTGCTTTAAATATTTATTATTATATTTTTGGAAAAATCATTAAGATTTATTATTTTGATGGAAAGTTTTATAAATTTCATTTTTGAGCTGTCAATTATACACAAAGGTAGGTATTTTTCTTGATTAATCTTCTTTTTTTTTTAATTATATAATGATTATCTTACTTTTATTTTTAGAAACTCTCTTATTTATTGTTATCGTTATTTTTTATTTTATTTATTTTCAGGAATTATTATAAAATGGTCTCAAGAAAAAGGAGAATACAATTACAATATTGTTATGGTTGTACTGGTAACAGAAATTCTAAAATTATTGAGTTCAGTTTTTTTATATTGTCAAGAGTAAGTTAAAAATTAATATTTAAATTTAAAAAATTAATTGAAATATATTTTTATTATATTTATATATTTTTAGAAATACATTGACAAGTTTATTACCAGAAATATTTAAACACAAGAAAAGTAAATTATATTTTTATATCAAAAATTTTTAATCAAAATCTAATAATTGTTATTTAAATATTAAATTTATTGCTTATTAATTAATTTACTTAAACAAATAATTTATAATTTATTTTTATCTAATTTTTTAGTATTATTATTGTACATGGTACCATCGTCCTTATATTGTCTGTACAATAATTTATCTTTTGTAAATTTGGCAGCCTTTGATCCACCAACATATTTCTTGTTACTTCAATTACGTGTTGTTATAACAGGAGTAATTTTTCAGGTACATATTTAATTTATTTAACATTGTAATTATAAACATACATATTTGTCGATATAGATATATATAAGAAATGCATACATTTTTTTATTTTAGATTGTGTTTAAAAAGAAATTATCAAGAAAACAATGGATAGCACTTGTTTTATTGACCATAGGTTGTATGATAAAACATTTGAATCTTGATTACAATGATCTTCCTAAAGCAGATTTTCACTTAAATATTAATATTGTTTTTATTTTTATTCAGGTAAGCTATATTTATATTATCTTTTTACAACTGATTTGTAAATATTTTTTAAAATAAATTTTATTAAAATTAATATGTATATCAAGAAATTATAAATCAATAAATTAGATAACAAAAAAATTATTATTTATAAATAATATATTAATTTTGTTTTTTCATTATATTTTATGAAATATTTGTTTGTGCAAAATAATAACATTACTTAAATTTATACATTTTATGATTATATTTATAATTTTTAATATTTTATCTTTTCTTTTAGACAATTTGCTCATGCTTAGCAGGTGTATATAATGAATATCTTTTGAAAGGTGATGCCGTGAATGTTAATATCTTTGTACAAAATGTATTTATGTACCTTGACAGTATTCTTTGTAATGTAGCAGTACTTTTGATACAAGGTAATCTCATACAAGCTTTTAATAATGCTGGATCTAACGTTTTCTTGGATCCTAAAGTGGTATTAATCATGTTTAATAATGCAGCAATAGGTATTGTTACTAGTTTTTTTTTGAAGAATCTTAATTCTATTGTGAAAACTTTTGCTAGTGCCTTAGAACTTATTTTTACAGCTGTACTGTGTTGGATACTCTTTGGTATTCCAATTTATTGGAATACAGCTCTTGCCATTGCTATAGTAAGTTTTTCAGTCATATTATATTCACAAAATCCAGTGCAAAGTACAACAAATTTAGGAAACATAAGTGTAGAAATTCAAAAATTAGTTATAAAAAGTTAATAGAATTTTATCTAAATATTGAACTTTTAAATTATAATTAATTTTAATTAAATAATTTTTTAGTATAATAGTAATATTTTTTATATAAAAGCATTCAGTATTTTTTGATTTCATTAAATTCTTTCAAATGCCATCTATATAATCATTAGTTAAATAAAATAAACAATTTATTCACTAAATATTTATAAATAATACCTTGTAAAATAACTACTATTGTAATTAATATGTAAATAGAGTTTACGTAAATTTTAAAAACTAGTGATTACAAAATTGTTGAACTTTTTACTATAATTATTTTATAATTAGTACTATACATTCTATTTCTAGTTATATTATAATAATAATATATTATACAGATTAGATTGTTTATTTAAAAAAAAAAAATTTAAGTTTATAAATGCCAAGACTGTATTTTTCATTCAAATGAGTAAAATTAAAATTTATATTTTTTTCATTTAATATTCATTTGAAGTAATTAATGTTAAATATTTACTTCATATTATTATTGATATTTATTAAAAATTTTAATTAAGAAAAAGTCTTTCGTCGCATGAATGGTGATGTTAATAAATCGAATTATTATATTGGCTAACGCATAAGCAAATAAAAATTTTATTAAATTATTCATATTCATAAGGTCTAAGCAAATGAAATTAGATTTATTTTAAATTAGTTTCATAAAAACATACTACAATTGATCAAAAATGGATAACAATGTTAAATTTTTATAACAATACTAAAAATAAAGATATATATTATCATCACTGGAAAATTATTCTAGATAGCATGTAATTTTTTCTTTACTTTTATACATAATAAATGCAACTATTTACATAATAATCTTTAATTATTGTTAAAGTTGTTGTATTTATATTTTTATACCTCTCTAAATTAGAATGTAGATATTTTACAATGTTTCATTGTAACAAAAATATTATAGATATTAAAATATAGAAAATAAGTCTAATAGTATTGTTAAATTTTTCAAAATGTTAATGCAACATGTGATTTAATTCAATAAGAAATTTTGCTTTATAAAATTAAAACATTTTTTATATTCGAGCTTGATGATCAAAAGGTTGAATAGTAGGAATTGAATAAATACTATAAATACTGAGAAGTTCAAAATCAAAATAGCAATATATTTAAAAATTACTATGTAATGAAATTATTTGTTTTTAGTTTATGCCCTCCTCCGTTATTCTTAGTCGGTAACCAGGAATCGAGGCGTCCTCTCTTCCCTACCAACCTATTCTCCGACTATTAATCTCACCTCTTCTAGTTCTGCTAAACTTTAACACTAAATTTTCTTCTGTATCTCTTTTCTCTCTCTCTCTCTCTCTCTCTCATAATTCTTCTCATACCGCTTGTAAATCGTAGAACAGTTGAATGGGATTTTTGAAGAAATAAACTCCTAGATTTTGACAAGCAACACAAATTTTATTTTTCACAAGTTACCGTTTACAAGAGATTCGAATGACTGACGACGATTTTCATTTTATAGTAACGAATCAACCCCCTCGTTTCACATCTTGAAATAGTTGTGTTTTTAAAGATGCTATTTTATTTTTTACCATTAGTAATATCACACGATACCGATTGCTACCCCTTTCTTATTACATTATATATGATACTGTAGCGCAGAACGACAGACTAGCATCGCAGAATGTGTGTAGTTCCGCTTCGTAGTCCTACAGTTTTTTTTAATTAAATTAAGCGCTGTTTTAATTCGTTTAACTTAATTTAAATTGGACAACAATTCTAAAAAAATCAAGTTTTTTTTCTTGTACTTTGACGTCCCAATGCACGCCGCTATGCCATACGTTGTGCATGAGAGTATGTGAGTAAAAGTAAAAGGGGATAGTAAACTTAACAGATTGAATACCGACCTTATTACACCTAATACCTCTCGTTTGCTAGACATCGTTTTACCGTTACGGGTTTCTTCGAGTATCTTCTTGAATTCTACATTGAACTTTAATTCATCCGTCAGTACATACCAATAAATGCCTAAAATCCTTTCATCGTTTTTGTTATTCAAATTAACTTTATCGTTATTTTCGTTCCTATCCTGCAGAAGTTCATTCAACACACGTGTAAAATTGTTATCCCATCTGTACATTTTAAAGTTAACCTTCGCGTTTATTTTAATTACCTTTCTAATTAATTATAACATGTCTTGTTCATTATCCTGGCTAACTAAGAAATCTTCCATGTAACTAATTTTTTTATGGCTTTCAATGCTTGCAGATTTGTTTTTACAAAACGAGCTGTGTTATTATTTTTCATGAAAATCACTCTGCTAGGGGATGATTTTGCGCCGAATATTCGACTGTTCATTTCGTACACATCAGGTTTGCTTCGTCTGTCTCGTCCACGCCATACAAACCTTTGGGATCCCAGATCTTTATCCCTTATCATATCCCTCAGGAACATAACTTTTATATCTCCTTTAACGGCGCTTTAATATTGACGAAAGCGAAACAGTACATCCGATATAGACTCTAATAAATCGGCGCCTGACTCCAATTGATCTTTCAAATTATAACCATGTGTTTTAAGCCGCGTCGAAGACGGGTCGAATCTTGCCCAGTTAGGTGATATTACTCACGCCAAAATGTGAAAGATAAATCCTTTCTCTCAGAGTATGTGATATTTTTCGCGTATACCCAACATCTATCAATTTATTAATTTTTGATACTCGACAAAAATTAATGATTTTATTTTTGTTATTTTAATATTTACATAAGTAAAAAAGAAAACTATAAAAGATTAAAAAAATAATCGAATAATATGATATCGGTTCTGCTTTTCCTCTTCAGCCAGTAGCCGGGGCTATCTGCTTCTTGTTCGCCAATGATTATTCTACTCTATGTTCTAAGTTCTATGTTCCCTTCCTTTCGCGCACTTCCCGCCTATCCAAAATTTTAACCTACTTTTTCTTTTTGTTTTCTTTTCTTCCTTGTTCTTTTCCTTTTTGCACTCCTTGTCTTTATTTGTGTATACACTTTTTTATCTGCCGTTTCTGTTCAGCCCATTTCTATCACTTTTGTTTTCTCCGTACGTTTCAAAAATTTTCACTCTCTCATAGAACTAGTGTTTCTCCTCAAGTCTTTAAAACGGAAGTCCAATAATGTACAAATATTTGTCGATTCATATGGTACCTCTATTACAGCTGTTGGATTAATTGTGGTACCACCATTTTAATAGTACAATCCGTAAATGGATTGCTCAGCCGATCGATGATCCCCAGTTAAGCCAACCTTTTTTATTCCAGAATGAGAAACAAATGTAACGAAGCAAGGCGTAGTTCCTTTTGTTGCTACTAAACATGCATAATAAGACATACCATCAAATCTTACTTCCGCATATTTGTAGTACATATGATAATTAATAGATGACTATTCTCCAGAACCCATTTGTAATGGTCCTAATACGTGCACATAAATACTACAATACTTCGATGGTCTCACAGAAATAGTATTGTTTTCATTATGTACTAATCTTAAGAGTATTTGATGATATTTAAATGGAGTTGTTTTCTTCACCTGCTCTTTACACTCTTTTCTCTCTCAGCGTCATCTGTACCTCTGCCCTTAGAATCCATTTCTTATTTACTGTAAATTCTTTCATTGTTCTTGATTTCTCTCATTAATGTCCTTCTCTTCATCCTTTCTTGCCTCCTCATACCTTTATTCTGCTCCTGTGATTTCCCTTTATTTCACACATTTCCTCTAATTCTCTCATCGTCTCCATGGTTTGTGATCCAAACCACCTAAATAATCTTCTGTCGATCAAATTTCTCTCCTATATCCGCCTTTGCGTAAACCCTCTTTTCTTATCTCCCTGACCCACCCGTTGATTTCTTCTTGAACCTTTTTATCCTGGAATTTAGGGTCGTAATTTTATGTACATCTTCGTTCCAAATAATTTCTTCCTCTGTGTTTTAAAACATTAGTGTAAATATCGTTTTTTAACATAAGAAACCTGTCGAAACTCTTTCTTGATCCAGCTTACACGATTTTCCATAACTACTTTAGTCGTATATAACATATATAACAAAATCAGACTAACTCAGAATAATTCGAAAATTCCCAATAATATCGTCTAGCTCAAAGAACTAAAAATATACTCATTTCTCTTACCCATCTCCCGTATCACCGAAGTCCAACGACTTACCAGTGCCGCTGACCTTGAATCGTACGACGTCTACTGAGGCCAGATTTCAATCTGGTGCTCCGGTCGACGACGACACTTCGGAGCACCCTTCATCGTGTAGCCGAGGTACGTATCAGGATATGGTTTAAGGATCATGCTGTTAATATTGGGCGTTGTAAGGGTTTTGTACCTCGCGTCACAGTTTTAATTTAATTTATCCTTCATATATAGCTGTTCCATTATCGATGTCGAGACGCATTTTTTTCTAAATCTATCGCCAAAAATTATTGAATTAAAAAGTCCATTATCTATAATTGATGATAGTCACCAATACAAGTTTTCGGGCTTCACTGCCGCACTACTGTAGCTCCCTCTTTTCTTATCATTATATTAAATAAAATAATTACCTGACCTATCGATAATTCCAAACTCTGTATTTACCGGACAACATGTGGCCGCGCGTTAAATCATTGAATATTGTTTTCTACTTTACCACTACTAAATACACACACAAACACACACAGACACGCACACATATATATATATATATACATTTAGTATGTATTTAGTAGTGTAAATAAATTTATCCATACGCTTAGTTATGTTAGTACAGCGCCGCCAATATATGAGTATAATCTATCGGGTGCTATACTGCCTCCAACATGACGTCGCAGTGCCTCGTGTTCACAAGTGTGAAGTTAACTTTATTTATTTTCTTTCTTATTTAAAATCATTTAAATTATTATAAATTACGAATTTAAATTCATCACACTTTTCTCCCTCTCGTCAAATTCTTTTATCTTTCTAATTATCTTCTCATTTTCCCTCCTTATCCATTCTATTAGCTCTTGTTTCTCCTTTTTTATCTCTTCTCATTTGAAGTTACACCCATTTTATCTATCTTCTATCAAAATATAGCCTTTTGGAATCCCCATCTCCTATCTAAATTACCACTCTTCCACTCCACCATACATTTCCAAGCATCGCTTTCACCGACAACTCGTCCCTTATAAATCTCTCGGCCCACCTTTTGGTTCCCATTCTTTTCACTCTACCCTACCTATTTCCATCACCACCACATTCTCTCCTGTATTTCTTTTCCCTCTCATTCGTCTTTTTGGTCAAATATTAATACAGGAACTAGGCATTGAGGTGGTACAAAACCTACATGGTTATCACCTTTTACGCGGATGTATATCGTCTTTCTCGTTTTGGCAGATATTTAAATATTATTAATTCAAGCAAAGGGTATTAGTATATCCCCTAATTTTAAGAACCTTTTTTCAGCATCAATCGTACCATTATACTTTTAACCAATGTCCCACCTTAAAATCTTATCTACATCGATTGGAATATCATCTGAGACAACCTAGAATTCAAACGAACGTATCACGCATACTTATCTGTATATTTTCCACGATCAAGCATTTATCATATGTAAACTCGTTTATCATGATCATTACGTGTTTATTAGCTTTTGCAATTTAAATCAACTATTTCGTAATATACAATGCATACAAACTTAATTAGTATTCGTATATCAATTGAATGAGTGATTGAAAAAACCAATAACTAAGATCTGAATGAATTAAAGAACTAAACTCAAAGAGCCACACATCCAAAATTCGTTGCCTTTTTAATAACGTGTTTTTGAGTGATCAATTAAAAAATTAGTTGATATTTTAATCTTACTCATTGAAATGTAAAATATAATTGTGCTAAATGTAGCGCATTTTTATTTTATTTTTTTTTTCTTTGACACGGTGAATTATTAAGTTTACTTTACGAAATGCTGCGTCAAATATGCATATGCGAGGGAAATATCCTTATATCATTATCAGCATATACACAGTTATATGTAAATTATTAACTAAATAATAAAATTTTAGTTACATGTTCAATGTTTTTGTTTTAAGAAAATTTTATTATTGTTAAGGTATTTATTTTTATCCATACGTTTCACACTTAAATTTTTGTGCTATGTTTATGGCAAATAAATTGATTATAAAATATTTTATAAAACAAGTATTTTAGTAGAAATTCTTTTTATTTGCTATTAAATTTTTCATATATTAAATAAAAATTTGTTTGCTTGATGTATGAAAAATTCTTATAAATAAACAATTTTTATGTTTTAATAATTTTGTAAATATCTCGAATGAACTAAAATAAAGCAGAATCCAACGCAGTATAACGCAGATCAAGTATTAAACTATTAATTTAATTTACTCTTTACATTTTTTCACAAAGTTTGAAAATTAATAATTCCCATATAACTTTAAAAAAAGATAAAAGTTATTTTATTTTATTATATTTATGAGTCATTTATGAAACTATAATTAATGTGAACAAGAAATTTACAAAAAAAATAAGTATTTTTTTTCAAGTTATCAAATAAAAATAAATATAATTGTAAAAAATGTAAAAAAAATGACAATTAAAAAATAGCTATTTGGTTAAAATTTGAATTTAAAATTGATTAAAAATTTTTGTTGATGCTTACATTATAAAAATACTTATTTTTATTGTGTAGCGATATTTAATTTAAATAAATCGACCTTAAACTAATGCAATCAATAATAAATAATTAGGAATTAATGAACAAGAATATAAAATATCTATTTTAAATATCATAATAATTTAATAATTAACATTGTTTGTTACCTGTTTAATTAAGAATGTTATCTGTTTCTCATTATGTATCATTTTAAAAATGTGATAAAATTAATTTAATTAAGTATAGATTTGTAAACATTGCATAATTATGAAAATGTATTATTTAAATAATTATGATTTATTTTTAACTTATAGTTTGTATTAATACAATGAAACAGTATACTGAAAATTTTTTTAATCTTATTAAATCATTTATTTAACTTGTATCTTTTTTATATATTAAGAAGACAACGAAATATTACTTATGTATTATACAAAGAGAGTACAGTACAAGGTTTACTATAATTGTTAATTATAGATATAATAAAATTTATTATAAGTATATTGGTGTTATGCATACTAAATCAAAATTATTGCAATAATATATTTAATAATTTTTTTCGTATTTATAAGAATATTAATTTAAATAAAAAAATATATAATAAAAAATAAAAAATTTGTTAAAAAAAATAAATAAAATACAATTTACATCTAAACATTAAGTCCTTTACCATATATTTTACAAATTTTATCACAAGAATGAAAACAAATTTTGTTCGACATTTTTTAATTATATGCACTCCGTTTACACGGAATACAATATGTTTATATCGATAAATAAGTTTAATTCATTTAATTATTCCTATAATTTTAATTTACAACTATTTATTTTGTACCTTTTTTCTTATTAAAATAGCAATTTTTTTAATTTGATCTTGATGTTTATAAAATTATAAATTTATATCAAAGAATATATTTATTTTAAAATAATATTTAATATAGAATAAAAATATTTAATAAATATATATGATGAGTAACATATTCAAGAAATTATTTCTAATTTTTTAATAAATATTCTAAAATATTTCATTCAATATTATACGCCACTGTCGATGATTTATTATGTCGAAAATAACGAATTATCCTTATGCTATAAACCATTTTATTTTTGAATTCACTATTATTCGAATTATTCTTTACTTATGAAATAGGTATATAATTTGCAAAATAGTATTATTTTTAATGCGTATACACTAATCGTAGAAGTTATAAAATTTTCACTGATAATATTAAACATGTTGAATATGATAATTATTTTAATAATAAAATAATATTCTTAATAAATTTTGAAAACATATTTGTACAAATATTTAATAGATTTTTTAATATTAAATACTGATAAAATAGAAATCTTGTTTTACATCAAATGCAAATGTAATATTTGAAGACAAATTATTTCATAAAACTGTTTTTAAATTGCTAATGATAAATTTACCGAAGTATTTAATAAATGTTTAAAATAACTTTTAACGTAATTTTAAATAGATCATAAATATTGATATTTCTATTCTTACAAAATTATTCAACATTGCAATTTGTATTATTTAAGTAATTGATTTGAATTAGTTTGAGATTCACATGAGAAGTAAGCAATAACAGATTCCAGTGTATAACACTATGAAGAATGGGGTCATTAAACTGAAATGGTTACGAAGGATAGGAAAGATTTCACACATAAACTTAATACAAAAAGGTTCACCAGCACAATTTGAATCGATGAATAGACGTAAATAATTCAAATAAGTAGGTCAAATATGTTACTACAAATTTAATTAAACTAATTTATGATAATAAAATTAGTCGAAACTATATCAAATTAATTATTTTACATTACTCGGAACAACTCTGTATTTCTATACACATTTGATACATGCATGGATTCACATATACTTTTACACATCCACGCATATTTACAATCCTTAAGTATTTGATTAAATATTTTGACAATGCATGACATTCTTTTAAAGTGAATAATCTTTATAATCTGTATAATTATTTCTAATCAATAATTGCTTACGAATTAAATCAATGTTTTATCGTATAAAATTTCTAATTTATTTCAAGTATAATAAACATTATAAGTTTAAAATATCTATATCATGTAAAGAAAAAAGAAAAGACCAATATTATATATATTAAAACCGTAAATAACTAATTTTTGTATATAACATTACATATTTTTAGGGTTACATATATTACATATTTAAATAATTTAAATTTATATTTATATTTTATAAATATTCTATCAAAACGATAAAGTATTTAAATATTGTTACGGCAGCAGCCGAACAAAATTTTTTATTTTTATTTTCAAAACAAAAAACGAATTTCGAATACTTAATTCTAAGAAAAAAATTTAGAATAAAAAGATTAAAATTTTTGAAAAATTAATATTATAATATTTACAATATTAAATAATAATAATAACTAAATATAATATAACAATTATAATAATTATAAATTAGAGTAATAAATAATTAAAATAATAAATAATCATAAGAATAATAAATCAAAACCAATTTCATAATAATATTTAATTATAAAAGAAAATTTTTAAATGTATTAACCATTTAACACAAAAAAAATAATAATTATAATAATAATAATAATAGGTAATAACAATAATAAAAATAATAATAACTAAGTTAATGATAAGTAATAATAATAAGTAATTATAATAAGTAATAATGATAATAATTAAGTTAATAATGAGTAATAATAATAGATAATAATAATAGCAAATATAATAATAACTAAGTCATTAATAAGTAATAATAATAAATAACTAAAATAAGTAATAATACTAATAGTAATAATGATAAAAAGAAATACAGTAAATATTACAAATAAGTATACCATAATACTTTTTCAAATACAATGGTGAAGAAAGAAAAAAGGAAAATAATAAAACAAGTTGAATATTAAGAAATATATCAAAACCAAGTAAAAATTCAATAAATAAGTTGAATCTAAATATAAATAATAAAAATAAAGATGTTCGCTAACCCTAATATCATAAAACAGTGCACATTAAAAACAAATAGAAATTTTAAAATAAAATAAAATTTTCTATATACTTTCTCTCTCTAACTAATAGGAAAATTTTAGAAGCATAAAAAGTTTCACTGGGCAAGAAAGTCAAAAAGTAACCTGTGAAAGGTATAGCAAAAAAACTATGTAGAAAAAAAGGGCTATCTAAACCTATGTAAAAAAAACTAAGAGAAAGTGAACAAGGAAAATTCCAGAATACACAAGTTGTGACAAAGAAAACTACATATAAACAATGAAAAGTATATTAAATAATTAAAAACAAACAAACAAACCCTTTTAAAATATTTCTACAGGACTCGCACATCATTTGCATATGTCAAATAATCAAAAAATACTACCAACAACTAATCAAACACATTTTTATTCATAACTTTTAATTAATATTATATAAATTAATAAAACTTATTATAATCACTCCATAGTTAATAGAGAAAACCATCTTATTCACGAAATTGTCAAAATAAGATTTTATATTAAATAAATCAAGAAATTAATCAATTGTCGCACATCCTTTGTTGTATAAATTCACAATTTTAGCATTATAATAACACAAAATTCACTAACTAAAATTATAAAACATTAGAACAGACACTTTCATTCACATATGTAAAATAAAAACAGTACACTCCATTGTTATTTAAAGAAATAATTAAACAAAATCAAATAACTCATTAAATAATAAGAAATTTGAAAAAATAAAAAAATACACATGTAAACAGGAGTATGGATCAAGTTTTCACGAAATTAGAATTTGGATTAATTAATTAACACCAAATAAATAGAAAAACGAAAATCTATTGAAGTTTTCCAAGAAAACACATAAAATTTTCCCACTTGTCCATACACCCTATGTTAAAAAAATGTATAAAAAGGGAGGAAAAATAAGGTGAAGCACATTCAAAATTCAGTTTTTTTCAAGAGCAGTCAAGCTCTATTTTTTTCCAAATTTTGTAAAATTAAAAGTTTTCATTGTTTCACTGAGTTCTTCCTTCTGAGCAAGCAGCCAATGTCGCCGATCAAGCCACTACATATTTATATACACACGCATTCACACTATCAGAAGAGTAAGCAATAAATTTTTTTTTATTATTTTTCTACACTTATTTGTTTTATTTTATCTTCCTGTTAAAAAAGAGAAAAACTTTTCACTTCAGTTTTAAACGAAAAAGAGGTTACCGGTCTATCTTCAACAAATAATTTGAGGTTTTTTATTATTATTACTTCATCGTGGTTTATTTTAATTCGCGAACCATGTCACCCCTCCGTCCCGAGCTATTGTGCGCAAGCATAGGCTGAAAAGGGAGGACTTTTTCTGATTATTAATAAAAAACCGAAATTTTACCGCCGCGATTCGAATATAAATAAGCCGCGACGTAACAATATCATGCTTTTAAGTAATTAAGAGTTCTTCGTATATTTTAATGTTAACATTTTAAACAGAAAAAAATAAAAAAGTATAATTTATAATAATAATGTGAGTTGACAGTATACCCAAAGTGAAAAATTCAACATAAAATTATAATAAAAAAATCACTTTTCCTTAATAGCGATCAACCATTTTTGGCATATGTATGCGAGTCATTTTTCTATACAATAGAACATTGAATAAAGGCTAGTTTAACATGTATGGAAAAACTTGGAAAAAATTTCTATTTTTCTACGTATAATTTAGAATATAGAAAGAGCCACGGAGAAATAGTGATTTTATGGTATGTAATCGTATTGATAGTTTTTTTTGAATGTCACATAAGCAAATTTCTTTTGAAGAGATGAAGATAAAATAAATTTACATATAATGTACAATTTAGCATAAAGCTCTGGTAGTACTACATTTCGATTTCCATGCCTGGATTTAAAGATTCTTATAGTTGTTATTAGAAGCATACTGGTAGAATCAGTGAGAAGAGATACGGAATGTATGTGCAAAGTTTGTATAAAAAAGAATTATGTCATTTTTTTGGTACTTATTTCCATTTTATTAATATGTAGATTAAAGTAGATTTTCATATATAGATAATAATCATACTAAAAACAAAAGTGTTGAAAAATATACTTTGTCATAAAATTTTTAATAATGAATCTTAATTTTGATTTTTAATATTCTTTCTTCAGAAATTTTATTTATATACTAATTTAAAACAATAATAAATGAAGTGATTTTCAAAATACATGATATAATTGCTTTGAAATTTTTTTGTGATGTTGTCTAGAATTACACATAAGAATTATTATTTACTATCTTTTGATAAACTTGAATTTAGTAATAACGAGTAGAAATAGAAATAAAGAGAATAAGTTTAGCTTATTTTGCATTTCTTTTATTAAAAGAAACAATAGTCAGTTTTATTTAAAATTTTTAATTCATTATTAATTTCAGTAATTTGTAATAAAATTTCTCTCAATTTAATCACTCAAATTTATTAGATTTATATTACAAGAAAATATGTATTGTAGAACATATAATATATAAATTAAATACAATATATATTACATATTATATTCATATTTTTTAATGCACTTTCCTGCACAGAAAACACAAAAATGGGTCGCTTGATCACACCTTACAACGATCAGATTTCTTTAAAACTTCTACTCTTTTATTGCACCCTATGAAGATGAAGTTGCATCGAGCCTTTGATACTCGTGATTCGTGCACCCAGAAATAATATCACAGGTCCAAGCTATCACGCCAGGGAAGTGGAGCTACTAAATTTTCTTAATATTCCTGAAAAGAAGAAAATAGATGAGAAATTTGCATACAAGGGCGAACAATATATGAAGGTTCGAATTTGTATTGGAATGCACTGCAACTTAGCATGAAATAATGTATTATTTTTCGTATAGCTTGTGCGAATTTACCTGTACAATGATTAGTGCGACGTAATTTCACCAATCAGTCAAGATTTGATATATGTAATTTGATAAAATGATTATTTTTGATTGGCTGTTTGCGTGGTAGTACAGTTTTTTCATCCATCTTCCGGGAGATAAATGTATAAGCGACACCCCTTTGTTATCGCTTATCAAACGGTCCTTGGCGAAGAATAAAAGGATTGTACCTAAAGAACAATAAAGTTTAATTATAAAAATAAAAAAAAACTATTTTTCTATTATTCCTTTCTTTTCGAATTTTATATTATATTATTATAAAATAATATTGATACAAAACGGTGTATAATCCCGGAAGAGCATTTGTAAATTACATAAAAATTTATTCTTAAAATTATTTATAATTAATATTTAATTATTCGACTTTTTACTTATCACCTACATTCTTCTTGTAATCTTTTTTCTTCCATGCCACTCTAATTTCTTCTGATTTATTGTTTTACATTTTTTTTTCTCTTATTTTCATTTTACTCATTTCTTCCCTTTTTAGTTTGTTTTTTCAGGTAATATTTTTTGTTTCTTTTTTACATTTATCTTATTCTCGTCTACTTTTTATAAATTATAGATAAGAATATTAATTGTTGAGATAAATTTGATCCTTTAATTCACGTCGGTTTTCTTTTTTTTCTAGAATACCGAGTTCTCCGTATTAATTCAAGGCAAAGAATTGGCCTTATTTGGAATAAATAATGTGCTTCGAGCCTTTTATTATAATATTTATTGTTACAAAATATGATTAAATGTTACACATAATATTTTATTAAAAGTTTAATATTTATATTAATATTTATTTTTATTAGTAATAAAAAGTACAGAATAAGAAAAGTAATCATACTATTTTTATCCTTGCAAATGAACCCTCAAAGTTAATTATAGAATTATTTATAATTAAAAATTTTTAATATTAAATGTAATAGTTGTATAAATATTGTAGAAATTGTATGGTAATGTAAAAATATCATGTGTAATGTAGATAGAAGTAAGCAATCATAATGTTCCTTGAAAGTGATTTCCTATGATACAAAAATTTGGTAGAAGTTAATCAATCGTCCGACATGAATTTATTAAATAAATCTATACAATGTAAGTTTTTTCATAATCTGAACATGATTTTCTGAGTGCTCGTGTAAGTAATTACCTTTATATACATATTAATCACAGGAACTATCCTAGCAACCGCCTGATAGCGAGTTTTCACTTTATGTCATTTTTATTAATAGCTATTAATATATATATCTCTTCACTTTAAATATAAAATTATAGTCATAGTGTATCTCAAAATGCAAAGGTATGTTTATTTATTGAGTTGGACGTTTCAAGACAACTTAAGTGACATCAAAGAAAATATACATGAAATTTTTAATTTAATATCATAACGTATGAGGGAATTTTAATGATGCATGTAAGTTATATACTATAAACTGTTACTTTTAATAATAAAAATAAACAGAATATGAAAATCGATCACAAACATCAAAGAGCTTTAAAATAATGAATGAGTTATACTTTGTGACAACATTAAAATACTATAAGTACAACAGTCATGTTCAAGTTAGTGCTCGCAAATGAAGGGGAGAATGAAACGAAGCACCACAACTTGAAAGCTAAAGTGTCATCACCTAATTGGTAAGCCGTCAAATGCTATATCCACAAATGTCAAGAAGAGAACCTCACTGTTGACCTTGTCCTCGAGAAGCAAATCACTAAGGTTCTCGAAGCCCTACGCACGAAATGGTTGGTGGCTTTTTGAAAAACCATAGGCTTTTCCAAGAGTTTCCATGAATTATTCGGCGTTACGATAAAGGCAAAGGCAAAGGCAAAGGCGAAGGCGAAGGCGAAGGCAAACGGGGCGCCAGAGTGAGGTGGGAGGGTCGATACTTAATAGGTGGTGCACGTCCTACGGACGGTCAACAGTCGGACGATGGTCGCGCGTCAGTGAGTCGTGAGTCGTAGCACGCGACGCGACGCGATGCGGACCCCTGGCTCAGTGTCATTTCCCTCGACCTAGAGGGAGTAACTGACTCGGGAGCTCGATCATCTGGTGGACACGTCGCCGACGCGAGCTTTTGGATCTTGAAATTTATGTACGGAGCTTTTGTGATATCGAGTTTTATTTTCTGCGGAAGATTTTTAGTTCTTGTGCAACTGTAAATGATCCATGAGCTGACAGATTTTTACTGTGAAATGTTACCGTAAAGATCTGTAATCTTAATCATTTTTACACTGACGAAAAATTGCAGCATTCGTATGTTTCATAAAGTATTGTATTTTTAATATAAAATAACTGCGTGATTAATAATTGGTATACGATAATCGATGAAAACGATACTCAAACCTACTTCAAATTAACTTTAAATACTCGTTACTTTAAATATTTACACAAATAACCATTTATTAACTGCACTTTGATGGAAATAAATTAATTGTGCATTTCGTATTCATTGGAATATAATATTCAAATTATAATAATAATCTATTAAATTGTTTAAATTGTAAAATATTAATGCATTTAATTTTATACTCTACGAGTAATTTTAAACAAGAACCATGCTATTTTATATATTTCATTTATTTATTCCATTTTTTTTTATTAATAAAAATTTATTTTATAGATAAAATATATATGTACATTGTATTCAATTTTTTAAATCAATTTATTGTTAATATAAATTCAACATATTCTAATGCTTAAAGAATTATTTAAAAAGAAAAAATAAATTTTAATTTTAAAATTACAAAGTATATCAGCAAAAATATCATTAAATAAATTATTTTAAATATTAGTGAAAGATTTATAATTTGAAAAAAAATTGCAGATACATCTACCTATATTGAATACTTTATTTTTCGTGTATAAATACAAATATTTTAAGACTGAAAAATATCTGTATTACATTGTATAAAAGGTACATATTTTACTATGTTATAAAAAAAATTTTTTTACAAGATTTTCATAAATATGTGAAAAGTGTTTGAAATATTATTTAATTTTTTAGAGTTACGTAAAAAACATTATAATTTTCTTAATTATGATGATGAGTAATATTTTTAACTTTTAAGTTGTAAAAATTATCAAAGAGTAAATTTAATCTTGTTTACGAAGAGTATAATTATTCTTGACAAAATAAAAAGTTTGAAAAGTTAATTTTTTTTGACACCGTGGAATTTATTAAATAACTAAAAAATGTATGATAATTAGCTACTTGAAACATTGTAAATGTACATCTATAATTATCTAACTAAATGCTCGCAATATTTTAGTCGAATGTCTGACACGTGTTAGGAGGTACTACTGGATATTCATAATAATCTATATTGCCGTTCGCACTGATGATGTTAACAATTGTATTTTTTTGATTGAATAGAATGTTTCTCTATATGCCGTATATTATTTGTTTATGTAAGCATTTCATTTTATATGTATTTTACTATTTTGATTTTGTTCTGCTGCAATATGAAAGTTACTTATGTATCTCATTTCTTATGTGATATCTACTTACACTGCACTACTTAAAATTAACATCCTATTTACAGTTCTGATCTCTTTTGTTTAATTTTACAAAATTAAATTCATTTTTTCAGTCATGTATCTAAATATTTACTTGCATTCATTTATTATTTTAAATGAGGAATATGTTCACAGTTTTTAATCTTAAGATCATCATAAAAGTTATAAACATTTCTTATAAATATGTTTATAATTTTGTGATAATAATTATCCTAAAAATGTAGAGATAATTTAAAATATAGTTTTTCATATTTATTTTTTAAAATGTATCATTTTATTGAAAAATGTATTTATCAAATGATTATTGTTTCTCATTAAAAAGTTCTTCCACAAAATAGTCAATTAACTGCATGAAGTATACTAAATTTCTAAGATCTTTGTGACTTTAATAATCGTTACTCACACTTGAAGTAAGCGGTACACGCACGTTTTTTTTTTTTTTGATTATGTAACTACATTTCGCGTGTACTACTTTCGCGACAACAGCAATCGCATGGGTTCGTGCTGGTAGATCCCATGATAAACTTTTCGCTTCCTTATACTTATTCTTTACTGTATTGCTTTTTTTTACTTTTCTTACTCTCGTACTATTTATAAAAAAAATTTACTTTTTTTACTAGATTATATATGTATTATGTATTATCTATGTTATTATACAAAATAGATATTTTTAAATAGAAATTCTATCAAATTTTCAGTTCTACTAATCTTTGAAACATTTCTTATAAAATTTCTAAACTTTGTACAATTCTATAGTTTATGAGATAATCAGCAAACACAATAATAATTTATATACTTGGATATAATTTTCACAGTTTCAATATATAGAACATAATAATTTAAATATTTAAAAAATCATCTTTTAAAACAGCAATATTATTATATATTTTTTAAAATTAATGCATATTTAAAAAAAAATATACATATAATATTTCCTTGAGTTAAAACATGTAGTAAGTAAAATATTTTAATTTATCTATTGACAAAAAATTTAAAGTTTTTTATTTTAATACATAAAAAGAAATAATTACAAATTATAACATTAAAATATGTTGCATTTAAATGTATGTAAGGTGTGAAAAGATTTTCTAATTTGTTCGAATAATATTAAAATAATAATAATAATAATAATATAATTTGTATGATATGGATTATAAAACACTAATTTTAATTGTTCAGTTTGTCTTTTATACTGTGACGTGGGTAAGTAGAAAAAGTTTGTTGTTTACACAAATTTTTATTATATTTTTAAATTCTGAAAAATTACATCTAACATTTATCAGTTATTACTGATCATTTTTTTTCTATTATATATTGTTTCACTTCCATATGTATTATTGCTATAATTGTATATCGTCAAAGCTTAGTAGTTTTTCAAAAAAATGTGATCTAAGATTACTCGAAAAATACAAAGAGTTTAGGATTTTAGAATTTAATATATATTTTAATGTATGCATGTGTACGTATATATTAAATTTCAAAAATTAAAAATAACTAAGTCATGCATAAAAATTCATTTATATGTTTGTTTATTGATTCATATATATTATTTTCAATGTATAGGTATATATTTTGATTATTTTTATCAAAATTATAAAAAATAATTTAGAAAAACTTCAAATGTATATCTATATAAATAAAAAATAAAAGTCTATGAGACTGAAAGCAGCATAGAAAGTTTTTTGATTTATTTTATTTAAAATTACAATGATTTATTACATTGAAACTTAACCAAACAAAACAATTTTCGAAAGAGAAGAAAATCGTCCGTAGATTAAAGATGTTTAAAATTATTTATTATTTATAATATTTATAAATAAATAGTATAATTTATAGAGGTATATTTAGTTACATACTATCACAACATACTTATGTAAATTATGTGGAAAAAATGTTATTGCAGTATCAATTTTTCTATAAAGGATACGTTGGCTAGTAGAGATTTTTTGATATTTGTAAATGGTTACATATGATGAAGGCATTTAGATGATATAGGGTCATGCTAATACCTTTAGATAGTATACTTGTTAACTTTAAAGAATAATACTTTTTCTTCAAAAATAAATAAATTATTATTTATTCAATTAAAAAAACATATTACTATTAAAAAATATTAAATTATTTAAGATCGTAAATTTTACTAACATTTTATTAACTCAGATGTCGGATGCCATATTTGCTCAACTTTTTTGTGCAAATTTCTGGGGTTCACATCTTTTGATGAAGAATGTTCTTTATACTTTTTAAATAATTTAATATATAATTTAAATAATCCCATAACCTAAAAGTTTAGAAAGTATATAAAAACGCTGCAAATTATTATTAGTTAATATTCATACATGAAACGGTTCATAATAACACTTATCAATAAGGAAAAGTCATGTCAAACTGAAAGAAGTTTAATATTTTAACCAAATATAATTTAAAAAATTCTTATTTTTGATCATTTTTTATGAAAATGTGTAGCTTTAAATTTTTTTAATGAATATATAATATATATTAATGATGACGAAAATTTATTCGAGGCATACATTATCTAAAATTAGTTAAAATAATTAAAAATGAAATTTACCATTAAACATTCATGAAAGAAAGTATATTAAATGATTAAATGCAGTAAATATACAGATACACCTATTTTTTGTGTTTTACTCAAATATAAAATTATATGAAATTATGTAAATAATTAATATTAATGTATTTCATCAAGATATTAAAAAATTCTGTGTAATATTCTCTTTTTTCCAAACAAATAATAAAACTTAAAAGAACCAAAATAATTATGTCAGTTTTTAACATACATAGGATTTTATGTATATTTGAGATAGCTAAGCCATTTGTGTATCTGTTTATCGTAATACAATTTAGATGTTATCTCTGACAAACAAAAAAAACATATACACTATTAAAAATGGCATAAATAATGACTAACTTATATATAATTTGTGGATTTTTTATTAATTTAATTATCATATTTGGCAAGATTAATCAGGGAAAAGTAAAATCCACAAATCTTCACCTTCATATTACATACATTGTGATATCTTTAAGTTTGTCATAGCCTTGACATCGGTGATGAATATTATCGAAGAATTGTCGCGGTCAGTGCTTGTTGATTAAATGAAAAAATTATATGTAAACTTCAATTAAAATGCAACAGACATCATATAGCACTTATTCAAGTGTATTTTATTTTCTTGTCACTTATTAGATTATTCATCGATACTGTTTATTCATATTTAAAAAATTTTTCGTTTATACTATCTTTTAATAGTGAATGTAAGATATAACAATGAAATGTAACGCTACTTTTATAGTTTGAGTTACTGCTGTTTCCACGTGTAGCCTAGAACTAGAAGAAATAATTTATATTGTTGTCTTCCGTAATACTTCGAAAGGGTAGTTATAGTACAATGTTTTTCATAAATATTTAATTGACGTTGTTATTACAGTGTCAAGTTAAATTCAGGTTAAGTTCACATCAAGTTATTTAAAAATTACATATGCATACCTTTATTATTATAAATCTCTATATTTATTCCATAATATAGATTGAATAAAATATATATTAAAAATTATTTTATGTCTAATTAGTTGGCTTAAAATATAAAAAATGAAGAAAAAAATAATAGATATCGAATAGAGATTATAAAAAATAATTCATCATAAGTTAAATTAATTTTTAAGTATTTTGTAATAAAAATTTTTTATTCCATTGAGACTTAATAAAAGAATAATATCAATTAATGCGTCAATTTATAATAGCATTTAAATGTATTACAATAATAATCGATAATTAAGTAAGATAATTAACACCAATCGTTTAAAAGTTATTATGAAAAGTTATTCAAAACTGCGGAAATTGTAACTGAAGCTAAATGAAACTTGACAGGAATTCTAGTGAAAAACTACTATAGTAGGATGTAGTAAGATATGCCTGGATGCAGCGCTTCGTTTGTCGACACTACATCCATGACGAGATCGACGAACCCGGGGCCAATCCAACCCCAACAGGACTCGGTGTCCTTCTTGGATGATAATTTTTTCGTTGACGAAGAATTACGGCTCGAGCAGTCGATATATAAACGAACGCTGAGATCGGCTCAGGGGAACATGACCAATTCCACCATTCAAGCTCTCCAAGTTGTCCAGCTTACTCCAGTCTGGGAGTACGTTGTAAGTACATGTATATGCTATCATTTTTTATCGCTTTACCTGCATTCGGTTTAAATTGAATTTATTCGTTCAAGCTAAAATTTTATCCATTTTGTGTTCACATTAATTGGAAGAAAAATAAATTATAATGAGTGCCGCTTTAAGTATTTATTCATTAATTGCGTTCGCATGGGTCTGATGAACTAATTACCGTAGTCAAAACGCTAAGTAGCCGCTCTATTCTTGATTCTTACAGGTCCGAATGAAGCAATTCCCTAAAGACGCTGATGTCGTGACAATATTTGATGAAATATCAGATAGATTACGTGATCCAGAATGGGAAGTACGTCAGCACGCACTTCGTGTACTTATCGACGTTTTACCTACTTTAAGTCCCGAATTTATTGACGATGCGGTAAGCGTTGTATTGCCTGATCTCATTGAAAACCTTGGAAATCCGGCACCAGCTGTGAGAAAAGGCACCCTCGATGCACTTAGAATCTATCTGTTGCATACTCCGAGAAGAGAAGATCTCACGAAAAAGGTCCTTATCAGAAGCCTTTATTTTTTAATTCAACAAATGTTTTTCACTGGATACGGTACAATGCTGCATCCGAAATTCATTATTATCATACTAATAATATTACAATTAAACGCTTTCAATTTTATAGTTTAAATTTTTAATTTAATAACGAAATATTTTATTACATGATAGATAAATTTAACGATATATCGAAAACACCATTAAAACTTGATAGGCACTATCTGTGAATTTTTTATCAATTATTGAAATAGAGATGTATGTAATTATCACTTTTATTCTGTAATATCTATACATATAGTATAAACTATAATTTCAAATCGATTCAACTGTAGGATGTAGGGCATACATTTAAGAATTTACTATTTTTTTTACTTATAAATAATATTTTTTATTATTATTGTAACTTATTGTTATTTTATATTAATTACGGTTACTACTTATTTTCAGATCTTACGAGATGGTTTTGATCGAGCAGATGTGTTAGATAATTATCAAAAAAATGTCGCAAAGGGTATTATCCTAAGTGCACCATTGCTGTTGTTTCCATCCCGGGTGAGCACCGGAGCTTCGAGCGAAGTTGTGCGTGAAGCAACTCAGGAACTCGCAATGAGGCTTGTTCAGGTTCCGTACCAGGAGTCGGCATTGCGGTCACTCGTTAAGATACGCGAGACCATCGGAAAAGATGAATTTTCTGACTACCTGGACCAAGTTGACGATAGCATGAAACGCAATTTCGAGCTACTCTGTGATGTGTACGAGATTCAAGAGAAACCATCAATAATGGCTAAGAGATATCCAGAGGTTGGTTGAGCGTCTTGTGACAACAAATGTAAAATTGTAAATTATAGTGTTTCGGTACCAGATCGATATCAGTTTTAAAACAAAGTACGTATTTGTTTAGTAAAATCAAACAAAAAACTGGTTATTTATTTTGTTCATATTTTTATGTTTTATGTTCAAATCCATATGTTCTGTAAATTATTACTATTACTTATCTATTATTCGTTAATGTGTATATAATTTTTATATTTTATATATTAAACACATTTCTGAAAATTATTGAAACAACGATTAGTATAAAAAAGTGAATATTTTATTTTATTTTTAAAAAAAGTATTTGAATTTTTTCAATGATTCTTAATAATTTATTTTTTAATAACTTATGAATTTATTGTTACAAATTACTTTATATTGTTGATTCAAAGTTCAAATTATTATTGTATAATTATTTTTAGTCCAAGAGTATCGAGAAGTACTATGTGAATAGAACTCATGAGAATGAAATGATCGATGACTCAATAAACGCCTTAGTACCTGTGAATAAAAGTTTGGAAAACAAGGGGATAAAAACATCGAATCTGGTTGATCAAAATAATGATCTTGACGTTTCCTCAGCGCGTGTCATCCTGGAAACAGAAATCAAGTTCGATGAGGAAACTGCTATTACCATGACTATTCTCGAGGAACAGGAAAAGGGGGAAGAAGGATCACCGATTAATGGGTCCGAGAACGAGGAAAATGAAAATGAGGTTGAAGTTGTGGAATTGCCAATGATCGAAGATTCTCAAGTTGATGGATCCTTGCAGGAACGTCGTAAAACACCGAAGTAAGAGTTGGTGGTTTTGTATTATTTCTATTTTCATGTTTTTAAAAGAAATTTTTTAACTATTTCGTTATTTTCTAATATTTAGAATAAATTAAAAAAAAGAAATTATATTAAAAATCATTGTAAAGTCTTTCAAGTAGATAAACTTAAATGTATGACCAGTAGTCTCATAATTTTAGTACAACGAATTATAACAAAAATCGATACGTAATATATACGTAAAAACGTTCTGCGAGGTACATATTATTTATATGTTTACGATATACCTAACTACTTCGTTTAAAATAAAATTTAATTCCACAATCAATCTTGCATTAATTATATATAAGAATAAAATAATTATTTTAAAATTTATTTACTTTATAATATAATGAAAAAATTTATTTAAGTCACTGTACATATAGTTATAACGTATCTATATCACAAAAAAAAATTATTCTTGTTTTCTAATCTTAGGATTTCTAATTAATAAACTATAACCCAATACATATGTATATATATCTGTATATATGAATGTAACGAAAATTATTACTAACATATAATAGATATCATTTAATTATTAATAAAGATTTCTTTTCATATTATTAAAAGTAAAATAATTAAGTTAAAAATTGTATGTATTCTTTTAATAATTGTTTATAATATTAACTTTGATAGTTGCTTAAAAATATATTCCTTTATATTTATTGTGTAAATATAATGTATTTTTGGTATTATATAAAATTATAAATCCATACTAGAATTAATGTTCACCATATTTGCAAAACCTGTAATGCATTTACCAAATTTTCTCAAAAACGTACTGTTTGCGTAAGTTAATAAATTATACTTCAACATAAAAATAGTGCTTAAGAAGAATAACTTACATAACATTTTCAAATTTTCACGTATAATTGAGTAAGTGGCTTAGTTTATTTAAAAATTTCAGTAAATTCCTCGTGGAAAAATGTAATCGATTATTGACTCTACATTTGTTAAGCTTTACTCGACTCTCAGTCTGACTTTGTCAGCGCAAATCAGTGATCGCAACTACAAATCCAACTACTCTATTATCTGTGCTAGGCGCGTCCATTTTGGCGGAGAAGTCGTGAAACTGCGTACTCCGGATAGCGAGGATGCAGAGTCAATGATCCAGGAGGTTCCACAGCAATCAACCCGAACAAAAATACCTCTACCGGTATCTCCTGCCACGAGGATGCCATCCGGGAGACGTCCACGTTCGTCGTCACAACCAGGACCGAACCGACCCCGATCTCCCCGGCAGCGTCGCTCTGCTTCCAGCAGTCCAAAACGTGAACATTACACCCACGATGCTAACCTTAGTCCCAAAAAGAGTATACTTACCAAGAGTTCGGAGACCCTCGAACCCCAAACCAGGTAAAATGTAATTCCTCGAGGAGTTTGAAACTGGAATGTTGCGCAAGTGTTTTTAAATGGGTGAGAATTAAAATCTGATTTTTGAGTACTTTATGAGTGTCCTATCAAACCACATGCGAACCTTCAATATATTGCTTGTATAAGTTTGTATTATTTAATATTGCATTTATTTATTTATTTATTTATTTATTTGAAATTAATGATTAATTCATCATCTTCCTATTTCCGTATTATTAAATTGAGTATCATGTACTTAATTATTTCGATGATAATTAAGTTTTAAAACAAAATTACTATAATTTACTATAATATTGTATAGTATTATTATTATAAATTCTTGAAAAAAATTATAATATTTATCACTATTTTATAATAAAAATAATAAAAATAAAGTATTCAATTCAGTAATAAAGTATAAAATTTTAAGAATAACACTGGCAATATAAAATTGAAAGCATATAAAAGAATCATACTTAACGATTATTAAAAATTATATTTTTAATTATTATTAAAATAATAAAGTTATATCAAACATATATAAACATACCGAATAAAATGTATCCTTTATGAGTTATTAATTTTTTTCTTTTTATATTTATCAAATAAATATCTCAATATATATATATATATATTTTAAAATTATAAGTAATAAATATCTAAACTTAGTACCACTTTAAATAAGGCTTTGTATTTTCAACTTTATACGTTTAATAATTTAATGTCACTTTTTTCTATCTTTTTAAAGTCAATATAATAAATTTATTCTATTTATAAATTACATATTACGTACTTATAAGTAACGTAATATTTGAAGGGCATGTTAAAAAATTAACTTGTTTAATAGTAAAATATAGATATTGGTATTTTATTAAATAATTTTAATTTAATCTTAAAAAAAAGGTTATTTAATCAATGACTTCATTTTTAATAAATTCCATCTAAAAATATTTGATGACATTTAAAAATTTTATTTATTTTATGTTGTAACAATAATTTTAATTTATATGCAAGATTATTTATTATAAAAGTTCTTAATTTTTTAGTAATAGTTATTCATTTAAATTATTTTATATATTATTCTGGAGATTATTCAATTATATTCTTTTTTTCATATTTTAAAAAATTTTCATTAAAAAACTCATAATTCAAAATCTTATATTAATTTTATTTGAAAAATAAGTTACAGTTTATTTATATAATTTTTATTTATATTGTGTTTTTAGGTCTTTTGAAATTCAGGAAGTCAAAATCAATCGTCGTACATCTCGACGCGATTCGGTCACTTCTGTTTATTCCCCGTTTCCTTCTGAAAAAGTTATTCAGCAAGATTCTGAACCATCTTTTCAAATATGTAATGAATCTGAGCCTGAACCAGCTTTTTCAAAACAAATCGAAGAAAATACTGTTCAAAGAAATATGAGAAATGATAGTCTGAATTTATTAGGTGATCTTTGCGGTGTAGAAGAGAAAAAAACCAAGGACAATTTTGATTATATATTTGGAGAAAAAAGTGGTATAGATTTCGAAAATATTCAAAGAAAAAATGAAGAATCAATGCGTCCTATACATCGTATAAAATCTGCCTCAGATAAGATAAAAAAAATTGATTGGAAAGGGGAAGAGGATATAGATGATAAATGTAAGCACCGAAAAGATTCAATGTTGTTATACATATATTTAATAAAATATATAAAATTTATATACAAAATAAAAAGAAAGTACTACAAATATAATTCATTTAAGTATAAACAAATGTATAAATTTTGACATTTATATTATATTTTTTTTAAAAACGGTATTTGTTTAAAGTAATTTAAATACTAGTTATTTAACTATCATTTTATGTTTATTATTAGACAATATATAGTTGATTAAATATTTTTTTAAAATTAAACTTAGAAAAAATAATTTTTATTCATATAATTGTTATAATACAATTATAATTTTTTTCAATAAAAGAAATTCATTTATACCATTTCATAAAATTTTTCTAAACTATAACGTTTAAAATATTTTTTCATTTTCCATCAAATAACAAATAATTTTCAAATTAATGACAATAATTAAATACTAAAGTAATACTTGTTAATTTAATAAAATTTCGAATGATTATTAATATAAACATGAATTTTAAATATTTTCTTTGTTTTTTTTTTTATTGTAGTTATTTATAAATTTTCAAATTTATTTGAATATTTTTTAAACATTTAAATTATTTAATTATATTTAATTATTTAATAAAATTTAAATGTTTCTGTAACTATTAATTGCGGCATATATTGTATGGAAAACATATGAATATTTATTTCTTATAAATTACTAAAAATATTTTTAAAATTATGATTATTTATTTTATACCAATTAATATAAAAATCATACGTATTTTATTGCAGTTTATATTAAAGCATTAGAAAGTTAAGAAATAATTTAATAACATTTATCAATGACTATTACTTATCCAGATTTTATATTTACAAAATAATCTATGAAAACACTTAAATAAATATACGTATGTACAATTTTCCCAATCTTAAAATCACTTATTAACATTAAAAGAAATTATAAATTAAATAAAAACTTTATATTGCGTCAATACGCTTATAATAAAATACTCTTAATTTAATTTTTAGTTGATATTCACATATAAATAAATATTTATTAGGGAGAGAACGACGCCGCGTTCAATCAGCAAAGTTACCAGGTTTCGACGTATTTCCGCGACAAGAAAGAAACTATATACTAATGGAACTCTCAAGCCCAACAAAGGATTCCAATAGGCAACTTTTGGATGAGAACGACGCATCCGTTATGGATTCAAAGGATAAAATGATTGATAATAGTATAGAAGTGGATAAAAAAAATGAGATTAAGAGTACGAATTCGAATGAAAACGCCACCGAACAATCCGAAACTGAAAAAAAGGAGGATGTGGAATTAGATTTCAATAAAAAATTTGAAAATGAAAAAGTTGAAAATGAAATGAAGCCTATAAATGAATTAAATACTAAAGTGCAAGAGGATTTTATTAATGAAGATTCTGACAAAGTTGAACTAGATAATAAGGAACGATTTTCCGACAGCAGTAGCGACGGAGAATGGAGAAATAAAGATCTAAGTTGGGAGGAATTAGGTATAGTTGACGATCAAGTCTTAAACGACCTTCACAACAAGGTAAATTTATAAAATTATTTTTTTCAGCTATTATTATTATTCTTATTTAATTATTAATTCTTTAAAAATAGTGACAATAAAATTTGTCGAAATTCTACGTGTTG
Organism: Eupristina koningsbergeri; assembly: GCA_018907245.1. NCBI lineage: Eukaryota > Metazoa > Arthropoda > Insecta > Hymenoptera > Agaonidae > Eupristina > Eupristina koningsbergeri. Next base: position 4,017,397 of record JACCHV010000041.1, read on the forward strand.
AGTTTGGTTTAAGTATATCATTTTAGGTAAAAAAAAATTTTAAATTTAATAAAAAAAATAAAATAAAATTGATGAGTAATATTTTAATCTATTACCTTTATGAATAAAACGTTTATGTAAAATATTAATGTACATATACACATACAAAATGTCATTCAATAAGTATACAGAATGAATTTCTGCTTATTGGAAAAATATTATTATTATTAAATATTTTATTCTTTACATTTGAAAGTTTTCATCAGATTTTTTTTTTTAAACACTAAATTTTTCAGAGTTAATTAAAAATTTAATCTTTATAATAATAGACAATTAATTCAAAATCAATATTTCATTAAATTATTTATATTCAATATTGTAATTAGTTACGTAAATTATATATAAAGCATATCAGAAAATTACCTTCAAGGAAATAGACACGATCGATAACCTTGTCTTATAGCCACTTAAAACTTATTATCAAAGTTATTATAAAATTTGTAAAATGTGTATTTTCTTTTCAGTTTATGCTAATTATGTAGGTCATAAATTATTGATAATGATACTGTTTTAGAAAAAAATTTCGTAAATGATAATAATATTAATTTATGAATATTGATTTTAAATTAAGCAGAGACTAACATAAGACTCAACTTTACCGAAAACTCAAAATTTTGTACATTATGAAATATACGATACATTCATGAAAAATGAACGAAACTATCAATAAACCTAACATAATTCATTTTCTTGTAAATCATAAATTTTATAAAATTTTAGTTTAATTTACAAGATATTAAGATGTTAAAATTTTATAAAGAAAAATATATTTGTGCATGGTGGTAGTAGGAAAATTTTTAGTTTATTATGTTTGTAGATATTTTAGAATAGGCGTTTTAACGCTTCTTTATGAAAATAAGATATTAAAAAAAAAAAAAAAAATAAAACATAATTTATTATCTGTTATTAGTTACACATATAAATTTTTTCTTCTTCAAATTTTACTGCTAAACGCATATTTGGCTGTAATAAAGCTTTTCTGTATCATGTTAATAATACATAAACAGGGTGGTTAATTTTTCATTGCTCGAATGTGCATCAAAAAGTATTTTTTAACCTCGTATTTAAATTATCGTACATGATAAAAGAGGTAATGGTACCCGAATATGCTCTGCAACACTAGTAAAAAATGTTTCCACTGCATAAGCAGCATTAGCATACATATTAGTTTTGAATTGTTATCCATAATTACCTACCGGAGAGGAAAAATAAAATAAATAAATAAAATCAGCTTTGTTCCCGAAGTGATTTTGTTTAAAACTTGAAAGAGGAACGTGGCTCCCGAATGAGTTGGCTGCGGGAGGCCGATGACTCACCTAAATTCCTTATCACGCACTTCCGGTGCACGGCAATTGCACTACGGCAACGTCCCTCAAAGCGAATGGCGGCTCTGATAAAAGAGTCGAGGGCTCGCCTAACTGCCGGTTAGAAACTGGGTTGCGGGTTGGAACACCGATCGATTTATGTATACCCGCGGAAAACCAAGAGCCTCTCTTTCTTTAGTTACCCTCGGCTTTGGCTACATGTCTGCATAATCCATTACAACAATTTCTTGACATTCAGCTTAAGACGCTCGAGTTTTCCTAACTTGTAAACACATGTTGTGTGTTAAGCATCAAGTGTCAAGAATAGTGTAAATTAACTTTATAAGTAGCCTTAACTTTTACTTCGTTTGGTAAACGTAGCTGGCTCTTACTCCTTAGACCCATGTATAATTCGCTTTGATGAAACAGTTGATCTAGCATTAGTGAGCTCGCCTAGTAATAACATGGTGAACTCTGATCAGATATAAAATAAATAAATTATTGTGTTAATAACAATACCAGTTTTATTCCATCGCTTGATGCAATGAAACTTGATTTTGCTTTATAAAGAAATAGTGTATTTTTAACATATGAAATGTATCATTAAACATTAATCAGTGAAAAATTTAGTAAAAAAAAAAAAGAAACAAAACTTAAAATTACTATTAAATTTATAAAAAAAAAAAAACCGATAATAAATTGTACAAAACTTTATTTATCAAAAATTAATAAATTGTAAAAACGTTACATTGCAAAATATTCATAATTCATAATACACAGATACACAAACGAACACATGCGTATTAAGCTTTTACAATCATAAATTTGAATTTAACAACAAAATTAATATAGCTGACATTTTTCTGAAAACCTCTTTACGAAAAATTATATATGCATATTTCAATTATACAGTTAAATTACAATTATATTATAACACATTTTGTTATTCACTTTAAAGTATATTGATTTTGATTATTCTTATTAACATTTAAAATCATATTTTCTAAATTTAATTCAAAGGATTTTAAGTTTAAATTTTTTTATTTTATTCAATTGTAAGTATTCATTTTTATTCATTTTAACAAATTATAAGTTTTTATACTCATATACGCTTATTCATTATCAAGGCCATTTTTAATATCTTAACTATATTTAACTAAACTAATATAGTATAAAAACTTTAATAAAATTAACCACAATTAAGGTAGTTGCACAACTCACCTGAAAGGACACAACTATATTTACGTAGTCTATTTGTTAATTAAAAATTATTAATAATTAAATATACCTTATTTTGCATATTAGTAAATGAATTTCAATTAAAAACACTTCCTTATTTAATAATAAAATTATTTTTCATAATTTTAATGATTTATTTTATATTATAGCGATTAATTTATTAAAATGAAAATTTAAAAATGACATTTAATTCAAAAATTTAACTAAGAAAGACTTCAAATTTAATGATAACAGTATAATATTTAGTTACAAGGCATTATCTTTATTATTTGAATAAAATCGATCTTTCAAATCATAAATTTTTTACCTAATTATTTTTCCTCAAATTTTTTTTTAGTTATAAAATCTTTGTATTAATCTATGTATTAATCTAAAATTTTATTTAGTTACATATTCTTTTAATGGTTAAGCTAAAATTACTCAATTGATTAAAAGCATAAAAATTAAAAATTCTATGTTTACGATGCTACGAACTTGCACATACCTGCCATCATATTTTCATGCACAACCATGGGACGTGTTTATATAATACACTTGTGCAGTACCGAAAGTATAAACGTCTAAATTTTTATAAAAAATTTTCACGCAACTTGAGCTTATTCATGAATAGATCCTCCTTATAAGTAATGAATTGCTATCACGAACTTTCCGATATGAATATCATTTGAATATATATTACATATTGCAAAAAGTATTAATTAAAATTACCAATGTTATGTCTACATAGTTATTAAATACTTTTTAAGTACGTCAATATTCGCATACTGATTTATTCATTAAACACAGGTTTAACCTCATGTGCTTTTTCTTAAGATTACACATATATCTCATATCAATTTATTAATATTTCTTCAAATAACATCCAACTTATTCAAAATTACTTATTCAATATTACGTAATATTACGTAATAAACATACATTAATATATATTAATGTATGTTTATTTAATATATTTTAATATATATATATATATATATATTGTTATTTTATTTATAACAGTGATTTTTAAATGAGGAGAAAGTTCGGAATTATATCAATTATGAGAGGCACATTAGATAATCAGAATTGAAAAATAAGATCTGGTACATTTGAATAATGTAATAATAATAACGTCATTTTGTTTCATTGCTTTTCTTGACTATCACTGGATGATTAATACTAATTGAGTTTTTACCTAGAGCATTTCTTGAAAATTCAAATACAATAGTTGACTAAATACGAATTATTGTAAAATGTAAATTGAAATATCATACACTAAATAATATTCAAAACTTAAATTTCTTTCTTTCAACACTAACAACTTCAGTATTTTACATAAGAATTGAAAGAGAGGAGTCGATAAATAAAACTAGTATAGTATGCACAGATTTAAGAATTTATTTTTACATCAAATTGTACATTGACTTCAGTAAATATATTTGAACCGACTTCTTTACATTTGTTGTTTCATAAATTTTTTATGCTTTTTATTTTCATACATTTTGTCTTGTAGATTTTTCGCATTGATCCTGATTTTTCAAATGAATTAATTTTTACGAATCACCGATTAGATACGATACTCTGACATAATTCATTTACGGATTATTAATATGACATTTTTAATAAGTCAGAATTTGCTTTGCTTCACAATAATGAAAAAAAGGGAGAATGTATGTATGGATATATGTATGAATGTATTTGGCATGTTTATATATAAGTTTATTCTCAATAAATAATTGGTTCGTTGATACAAATATTTTATTTTATTTTTTTTCTTTTTATATGTGATTTATTACTGTTAAATATTCAAGATTTAATAAATTCAAATAATATTTTTGGACATATTGATATCGATCAATGCATAATAAACCAAATTACGTAATGGATTTATTTTTAAAATTTTCAAATTTTTTTAATATAAATATATAAAACATAAATAAATATTTTATAATCTACATTGTTTATATTTCATGTTTGCGAGGTCGATAGCTAACTTTTAAATCACTATGATTTTAATCTGTTTTAATTATTTTCAAAAATAAATTTATAATAGAGATAATTTTTTTTGTTTTCATTCTTTGTCATAATAAATACATTATGTTTTGGGATGCATATAATTTGAAATGTAGTAATAATTTAATAAATGATTTATTAAAATTTTATACAAATAATGAATCATAATTACTATACACAAAGATCCATTACGCAATTGAAGTAGCGAAATCATAATATTTATCAACAGAATAGTCAAATAATTCAAAATCTAATTCGAATTTTTCGTAAAGTTGAAGTACATGTTCTTTAGTAAGCTGACTAAAATAAATTTTAGCTGCATTTTCATGATCTGCATTTTTATGTTTCCAAGTCGGTTTTATTTTATCAAGAAATCCCATTTTATTAATTATAAATGCTTGGTCACGTGTAAGTGTCTCCACCTGTTACAAGAAGAAGAAGAAGAAGAAATTATATTTGTTTTTAATAATTATTAAATTACATTAATTTTTACATTATAATAACTTTAACCTCATAAGCAATTATATATGCATATATTGTTAATATTTTTGTAAAAATCCAATTTCTTCATCCCAAATTTTACAATAAATTTTTATAAAATTACTGTTCTCAATTATTATCAGGAATATGTAAATTGTTTTATTATAATTAAGAAACAAAAAAAATTATAATAATTAAAATCTAGATTTATTCTATTTATATCTATTTATTCTCAATTATAACGTACAAAAATCAACAGTTTTAAATTTAATTATCGCGTCTCATAAATTTTATTTAACCTAACTGCAAATATTTTGATAATCAATTTGTACTTACGACACGTAGAGCTCACATTGTCTGTAGTGATATAACTTAAATATTTGAACTAACCTTAGCGATAAAATCATAATTAATGAGACAGGGTGTGCAGTAAAGATAATATGGCATCCAGTGATCATCGCCATAACTTGCAAGGTCCGTTTTGATCAAATAATCAACGAATTCACGCCAAGTTGGTTCTGTACCTGCAGGTTTTGGTACTCCGATACGATGTATCACTTGGTCAATCCTTGGGGGTGGTCGGGTTTTATCTAGAAATTCATCTTTGTCGTTATTTTTTGTATTTCAAAATTTCACTTTTTATCATACAGTTTATGAAATATTATTGTTACAACAGTATTATGTATAAAAATGTGTATAAAATAAATTAAATAAAAATTGAATGTGATTATTTTAATACAAATTCGTTATTATTTTAAATAATAATAGATACAGCTTATAATAGGAGGCGAGTTTTTAATAGTCTTGTTTTTTAATATTGTTCCGTACTATTATCAAAAATATTTGATGCGATCTGTATTCATGATTTTTAATTGTTGGTTTCATTTTTATGTTAAATTATATTTACCTCGATATTTTTTAACAATAGTTTGACCATATTTTTTATAAAAGTAATGAGTTCCATGTTCTAAACCTGATAAAGAATTTTCTAACTTATCGCGATAAGCACTCAATAATCTTTCAAAGGGGTGACGAACAACTAAAAGCTTCACTGTTTTATTGAGTAGCTGAAAGAATTTTTGAATTAAATAATTAACATATAATATTTTATCAAATGATTTAACAAATTAATTTTAAAAATTAGAATTATAAAAAAAACATTTTATTTATTATGTAGAAAAAATTCTCTTTCAACTTTATCATACTAAGTTTATTTTTAATTTAATTTAACATTAAATACATTTTATTTATAATTTTTAATAAAATTATTTACAATTTATAATCAACGTGTATATTTGTTCATAAATACGTCATAAATAAATTGATCTTTGACATTAAAAATGTTTTAAATATTATAAGAATTTTGCATAAAAATAATTACTTCGTCAGCTTCTGGATAATCAAGGACTGGCATTATCTTCCTTGCAATTACTGATATTTGCTCTTTTTTACTTAAAAGTTCTTCTTTCTTAATTCCATTTAACAGGCATAAATTATGTAGCCACGTTGTACTTCCAGATTTATAAATAGGACAGTAGGATATATTGTGTTTTCTAATATAAGAATATAAGTAAATGATATATCAGTAAATACGGATTAAATAAACTATTTTATTTTCAAATTATACTTGTCTATGTATAATATATTGTATTGTGGTGTCGGAGGTTCTTTAAATTTTATTTCATTGTTCTCAGTTTTGAAAAAACCCATTTTGTACTTTTTACAGACTCGTTTTACTTGATCAATTCTTGCACTATTTTCGATTATTGATATTCTCTGATACATTTCATTTTAATAAGTATATGTCTTCCAATATAATGTTTAATATTTTTAAAATATAAATTTGATTAAACTTACCTGTTTTTCAAATGAAAATTGATTTTGGATATGGAACGTTTCAATCTTTGTTATCATTAAGAAAACGAAAGTAGACAAACTAAATAAAACTAAAAGCTTAATTGCATTTTTTCTTAATATTTTTATCATTTTTATTTAATTACCTGATAGTTACTATTAATATTTCTCTTTATTTAAAATCTGTTACTTATAATTAACTTAAAAATATTTTTGATTTTTGTTAAATAAATTATTTTTTAATATAATAAATATTTAAATAAATTATGTTAAGGCTTCGTTAACAAAAATGAATTAATATATTTTTTTTATCATAATCAGTTTAAGTAATCCTAATTTAAATATTATTGAAAAATGTGTTTAATTAAAATTTATTTTTTATTACAAAAATTTTATAATTTGATATTATATTGATTAAATAATTAAATTTAATAATTGAATATACATTAAAAAAATACTTTTTTATATATTTACAATTCAAATAATATTTAGAAAAGTTTTAATAAAAAATATTTATGTTTATAAAAAATAATATAAATAAAATGTCTTAACTTAAAAAAAAATTTAAACATTAACTGAAATTAAATTTCAGTTTCAGATAAAAAACGTCACACTTAAAATAGTATGTTACATGTATTGGAGTGGAATTTCATATTTTTTAAACAATTCATGATGTGAAAATATAATATTTATATAATGAAATACATTTTAATACAATGTAAAATATTCACTATTCATTTATGTAAAAATATATTACATTCATTTATAAAAATAATTTTATTTCACTTTTATTAAGGTTATAATCACATTTTAATGCATTGAGTATGTATTATATAATATTTCTTATTGAATAATTGTCAAAAAATACACAATCATTTATAACGTTAAAACATTTAAACACGTGTATTTTTAAAATAATTTTTTAAAAAACATTGTTGCGAATGTGTATGAAACGGGATTTAGCCTGATGAAAAGATCGGATGTAACTGGCTTTTTCTTTTCATTCTCATTCTTGAAAGGTATGACACGTTCTTGACCTTGATAGGGTCATTGATCTAACACTTAATAATAAGATGGCTTCATTTGAATCCCAATCAATACAAAATTTAAACTGTAGTTTAACGATATTTAGTAAAATCTTTAAAAGTATTTATCAATTAAAAGTTTTTTAATGATAACTATTTCCCAGCAAACAATTGTTATTAAAGAATTTACGTTCCACATTACATTATTTTACATTTGGTTTGTGTGTGTGTGTGTGCGCGCTTTACTCATAAGGAATAAAATAGGGAAGTAGAAGTTATATTCTGAGATGTGTATGGTCATACCAATAAACTAAAAATGAGCTGCGTTTTATCAAGGGTCTTTGTTGTTGACTGTGGCCTTTACCACCCTGCTTACAATTATAATTGCAGTCATGTGTCTGCTTATGCTGATATGAAACTTGATTCCTGTTAATATATTAGCTGGATCTAATAATATAAGAATTAACTATATGTCTCTTTAAATTCTATAATGCAAATTGTCGCTAGAGTTTATTAAGAAATATTGATTTCAAAGAATTATTAAAAATTTTAACTGTCTTAGATTAAATGTTTTACTGTAAGCTAAACTTATTTAATTTTATAAAAATAAGGTTTTGATTTTCAAATTTAATATTGTTAATATTCAATTGGTTTAAAAATTATAATTTTACAAGTAATACATAGAATTTGAATTTTCAAAGTTAGAATTGTGCAATAATCACAAGATTTTTAAATATTAATTAAATCAATAAAGATATTATTCAACACATAATTTTTTAAAAAATTACTTGATAAATTGCAAATGCATAAAACTATGAATTATTATCATATCTTCATTCGCAATGTATTACGAGTGAGAATTGCAATGTCAAATGTTTATTATCGAACTACAACATTAAACGTAATTACGTTATATCGGATAGCCTTTGAGTATTTAGTCCACCGATTGATATCTTCAATCTGAATTCCAATTTCAAAATTCAGGGATTTTTCTCATTATCCACAAGCTACGGTTGCAAATCGACGTTAATTACCGATAATGATGATGAACACATCTTATTAAAAAGCATAATAAAATATTTTTGTTGTAACGACAGAATCATAGAGATATTTTCAATTTTTGGTGTAAAAATTAAATTAAGGAAAATAAAAAGAAAAATTTAGGGACCATAAAAGAATTATATTATTTATAATCTATATTATAATTTATATTAATTATATTATTTATAAATTATAATCATAAAATAATAATATTATTTTGTAATTCAACAAGTTTACGAAATGTATTTGATAATGGATTGAATTTTATAAAAAAAATTCAATATCCTTAATTTAAAGTATATATAGTCAATTAATAAATAAATTAAGTTACACTAAAAAAATTGGCTTAGCAAATGGAATGATATAAGAATACCGAGATAAGATAGAGGAGGGTTTATAATAGAGTAATAACTCTATATTGTCTCCTAATGGATGATCATTAATGGATGTATTCTTTAATATTATGAATACAAAGGAATTTCTGCGCCCTTCAATTTGTTAATCAAATTGTACTAATATTAAACATTTCAACATAATATTTTTCTTTTGTTATTCAAATTCTAGAAGCAATAGAAGTGTACTATTTAAGTGAGACAAAAAAAACCCCGACTGAATTATGATTATGATTATGATTCTTGAAATAATATATTAAAATAATTCTAATAATAAGGTTCTAATATGAAGGTTGAAAGGAATAAATTTGACAATAGAATTGAAATCAATGAATATATTCTAGACTAAATATTATGTTGGTCGAATTTACGGATACTTGATGAATTATTTAAACGAAATTACAATTACCATTAACTAAAATCATACATCAATACGAGTTGAGTTATGTTTTAAAAAAAGCTTCAATTGTAGAAATGCACAAGTAAAGTTGGCAACATCGTTTATTCATAATTATGGAATATAGAGATGTCATCCCCGCTTAGTTATACACGATATGCGAACATTCTTGGGATTTTCAGGGTGACTGGAGAATGCGAGTTCGGGGCCTCGAACACATATCCTGCGCCCTGCGCACGCCATCGGCCCTGGCCGCTGTTGAGTCCAGGTTGGGCTCGCTTCTACAGGCTGTACTTGGAGGGGAAAGAAGTTGCCGTGTAGCTGCTGCAGGATTAGCCGTTGCTAAGGTAAGACAACTTTGGCTACTCTCATAGCAATTATTATTATTATTGTAATTTGCACCGCAAATGCGATATTTTTCAATTCCTTATCATCTTGTTAAACTTTGATTTTCAACTTAAATTGCTCTACGCTTGTGTTAATTAAAAGCTTAAATTTTGAGTGCCGTTTATATATTACTTGCACACAATTAAAATTATTGTTATTAATGTTTACATAATGATATTTTTCTTAATGTAAATATGATTTTTTTTTTTTTTTTTTTTTTTTATTATGTTTAAGATTGTACTAACTGGAGTTGCTGAAAAAGCATTGAGAAATAATTTATCTATAATAGCGTGGGGATTAACACGACAAGGAGGTCCTAATGCCGCGCATCTTGCAAGGCTTACTATGCTCAGAACTAATCCTGGTTTGTTTCTTGAAAAATTATTGCAGCCACACTGTATTGGTGCTAGAAATGCAAAGGTAGCCTTAATAAAATTGAATGTTAATCTATCATTCTAGACTTTTCACACTTACTCGCACATGATAATTATTATCGAATTTATTTTTTGACATTGTGTAATTTGATTGCCACTATTTATAATAATAACAACGAAAACAAATGAAAGAAGCAATTTAATTATTGAACAATATATATTTATGTTTCTAATTTTGCATTTGCCTGTGTCTTGATATATATAAAATAAATTTTAAATTCGATAAAATTTTTTATTACAAATAAATTATAAATATTCTACAAATATTTATTTAAAATTTTTACAGTAATACTTACGCAATTATGTAAGTTTATAATTAATTAATCACAATAGTTTGATTAACATCAAAGAATTTTTCATAAATTCTTATGGTATGATGAAGTCGATTCTACACAGAGTTTTATTTTTAACACAATTATCAATGCAAAAATTACAAAAATTGGAAAAAAATAAATATCAAATCAAATAAATAAAATTTACTTTAATAGCAAAATTAATAAAAATAATATTTTATTAAATCAAAATAGCGTAATTAGTTACGATGATTTGATGGAAAATCAATCAATTTTCCTTCCCTCAATAAACTCAACAAATAAATAAATGTTTTTTTTTATTTTAGTTAGTCATTAACTTACCACATTTTCACAATCATATAAAAATATAATGTGCATTCATTTATAAAGTATAAATATATATATATAAATTTGTGTGTGTTTAAAATGTATTTGTAGCAAAAATATTAATGTTTATTTTAATCTCATTATTTTTTTTTTTAGATAAGAGAAAATACTTTACAACTCCTAATATTTTCACTAGTTATATTTCCCAGCACAGAATTTAAAATAAAATTAGCAATAGATAAAGTTATAGAGATGGTTGATGATCCTCGTAAAAGAGTTCGTCATGCTGCTCTTGAAACTTTAGCTGTGTTATCTCAGATTTATGAATCAGAGGTATTATACAAAGCATATTAAGTATTCAAAAATAACTATAATTATACGATAATTATACAGTATAATAGATCACAAGAGAGTATTTTACCTATTTATTATATGAATTTAATAATATTAAAAATTGAATATTTTACATTTGAATCCATATATTTATATAGAATTATTAGAACTTCAACTTCTTATGATGTAATATAATTATGAGTAATCAATTGTAATTTTGTTTTTAAAATCAATTTTATAATATTTATAATACTTATGTCCATTTTATTTTTATTACTATATATTTTATAATAAATATTCGAATCTTTAAATAAAAATTAATATATTTAAGGTCATAAATAATTAATTAAAATTAAATAATTTTATAAGTATTGTTTTTTATTTTTTATTCGTATTAGGATATCTTGGAAGCTAGCAAATCTTTTATTAAAGGAAAACAAGATGGGCAATTAATTCACGCAGCAATTAAGACACGATTGTCTAGAAAACTATTACCCACCGTTTCAATGGATGGACTTGTTGTTTATGGCCTTCAAGTTTCATCTATATCTCAATATAGTGGTAAAATATATTTTTGAAAAAATATGTTAAACTTTAATTATTAAATATATAAATTAATATTTTTGTTACGAATAAAACACGGGGGCTCCGTCGTCGACGGGTCTCGGGAGGGTTCGCTGAGGCAATGGGCGGCTATAATATATATAAATAACGTAAAAGCCTTAGCGGATAGATACAGAAAATGGAAAACCCCGCGCAGAATGGCGCTGGGAAACAGAAAATGGAAAATCCCGCGCAAAATGGTGCTGAGAAAAAAGAAATAAAATAAATATATCGACGATAATTAACGAGACAGAATATTATTTATTCTAATCAACACATACCAAAAGATAGAGTGTAATTTTATGTGTAATATTATTTATTGAGAAAATCGTAGTTATAAATGCACAAAAAGTAACCAGATCTTTTGTTGTATCAAAGAAATATCAAAGTCCCGATTCTATTGTTCACGATTCTTTTAAATGGAGGTCCTAACCGGAATATCCCGGAGATCTTAATTCGCTTAAGACTCAGAATCCAAGTGCCCAAACGTTTTTTCCGAATTTACTCATTACTTGGCGGTGAATGGAAAATTGCAAATCCGCGAAATCTCCTTTCGAGTGTCCGTGGTATCTTCCAATTGCTTGATTAGCGATTTATCAGCTACTTTCACTATTGTTTTTCAATTGATCCTTCGCCTATTCGTTTTCGGCTCCGCCGCGGAATTTTCATGAAATAACGGATTCAGAAGTTCTTACTACTCACTTGTTTCATGTTACTCGTCTCTTGATTCAATTCCTTATATAATAAATATATAATAAAATAACAAGTGCCACTTTTCGGGACCAAACCCGAAAAGAGAGAAAAGCGGTATGCGATTGTTGACATTAACATCAATAATAATATTACATACGTGGCAATTTAAAAATAATTTATAACATGAATCTGTAATTGTACAATTATTTTATATTTATTACAAATAATTTATGTCTTAAATCAAGATCAAAAAGTTAAACAAGTATTCGAGAAGAATTTAACAAGAAAAATTAATTGGAATAATAAATAAAATTTTTAATTTGAAATTTATATAAAAAACTTTGAAATTTCATTAAACAGTTTTTATATGTAGTATATATTTAATAAAAAAAATAAGAAATCATGTTTAGTATACAATAATCTAGATATTTTTTACTTGCATTATATTTACAAATATTCATAACTATAAATATACTTCAATTAAAATTTAAAATTTAAAAATGAAATTAATTCATTTGATTTTGTTTACGTTTGGATCTATATATATTTAAAAACATAACAACTGAATTTTATAACAATTATATTCATATTTAATGTTTTATAAATAATATGTTTAAGGAGCTGATGTTGATTGGATTGTTGCGGGAAGTGGTTCAATTTCACCTGGTACAGGTAGGACGAGAGGGCAATTAATTGCTATATCACAAATGGAAAGTAACATGTATGAGAGGTATTACAATTTTAGATATTAATTTTTCTCAAATTAACACAATAAAATTTACCTTATGTTATAAATTTTTAAGCTGCAAAAATTATACAGGCAGAAAACCGAAAAGTAAATCTGCAGGTCAATACACGAGTATAAACGAAATAACTAATAAGATGATAAGTATGAATGAAAGATCAGATTCCTGGAAACTGTTGTCTCAGTTAGATCAGGTATACATATAATCATTTTTTTATACCAAAGATGTTTAAATAATCAATTATTGTATATTATTAATATATAAGCTCATAAATTTAATCACTTATAAATATATTCATATGAAATGTTAAAATGGTATCAAGTATATTATAAATTTAATTAATATTAGCTCTAACATTTACATATATTAGTTGCTATAAATAAAAAAGAAACAAAAATACAGAAAATAAAGTTTTGAACAAAATATGAAATTTACATTTATTTAAAAATATAAAGAAAATTTACATTTATTTCAAGGCTTTGCTTTCATTTTGAAAAATATTTTTATTCAAAATACGTATTCGATATAATATGAGTTTTGCGATTAATTTCATAATATTATATTTCTTAATATTTTAAGACAAAATATATTAAATTACAAAATTTGTAATTATAATACACAATCATCTTTAAAGGGAAATTGAGAAATTTCTGATTTATTATCTTTTATCTATTTTATTTATTATTTGTTTAATGTATATATATATATATATATATATATGTATGTATGTATAAGTGTATCTATATTTTATAATACATAATTTTAATAATATTTCTTTATTTAATGATCGGCAATATGTATAAATCTGAATGTATCAACAAAAGAGTAAAAATCGAGAATTGATAACTCAGTCATTATTTTCCCGGGTTTCTGTTTATTTTTTATATCATAACTAGTTGACGATTATTCAGTATTTAATTTAATTATTTTATTACACTTTTGCAAAGATTAAAAACAATGTCTGCTATTTATAATTTCAATATTTTTTAGAATAATTTACAACATGCCTAATTTTCACTATAAAATTTTTTGCTTAATTTGATATTTCATATATATGTTTTATAAAAGAGGTTATGAAATAATATATTTCAAACATAATTACTTCCTCAAAAAATTTATGGGAAACTAAAAATATGTTATAAAATTATAATTTTTATTTACAGAATGATAATCAAAGTGAAGAAATAAAATCTAAAAAATTAAATCATATATTTAAGTCAGCAGAATTATCAAAAGGTAACGTCATATTAAAGAATGCAAGTTCGAAATAAATTCTGTAAATAATATATAATAAATTTAAAATAATATTTCAGATTCTTATAACTATAACGAAGGACTACACGAAAAGAATAATAAATTCCTAAAATCTTACGCTACTCCAAAACATATTGATAGAAAGACTGAATTTGAAATTTGTAATAATATACAATTGCAAAAAATAAAACGCATTGAAGAATATAGTTACAGAGTAAGCTACACATTTTTTATTTAAAAAACAACTTTTAACCAATACGTTTTAATGCTTTGAAAATATCATTTTTTTTCGTATTATAAAATTATAATTTCTTTCTGTAAATAATTTCTTTATTTTAAATAAATTTTGATAAAAAATTCATCGTTTTTTAACATAATAAAAAATTATGTGGTTAATACACATACTGCCATTCATCTGCCTAATTTATCTTCTTTAAAAATATGTTTTGTTTACACGTAAATATTTCAACAATAAGTTTTGAAAAGAAAAAAATCATTCTTTTTTTATTTTTTAATCAATGATTTTTTTATTAAATACCTGTAATTTTTAGGATCGGGTCACTAGTAGTGCACCAGAACCTCGTCCAGAATCTAGAATACCGATCTATACGGGTGCTAAATTCCCTAGTACAGATATGAATGATGAAAGAAATAGCAGAACCCAGAGAAATAGTTCTTCCATGTCTCGTTGGGAGTGCAATCGCGATCGACGCAATACCAGGTAGTAACAATGAAAAATAATATTTTTATTACTTTTTAACTATATTAGTTATTCTTTTAAGTTAAAAGAAGAAAGTAAATTCTAGAATTATGTAAAGTTTTAATTTGCCAATATTCTCTTATTTCAGTAATAATAATGCATTACAAAGGAGAAAAATGCAATCAACAAATCCACCTCCTATATTTAATTACACTTGCTTGTATACGCAATATGACAAATCTTTTGAAGCTGGAGATCCTCACATACAGGTATTAAATATCAGTGAATTCATAAATAAAATATTTCATTGAAAAATCGTTAAAAATATTAATATTGCAGACAACGTATAAAGAGTATTTAAACAATATTCCAAGTCAAAATTTTAAAGATAATAATCAACGAACATTTAGCTATGAAAAATTAAATAAAAGCTTTGATACGGTTGTTCCAGATCGAAATTCAAGAGCGAATTTAAAAAGTCTATCTCAGTATGAATATTCCTCAAATTCTAATAATGCGTAAGTATATTGAATTAATATTAAATTAAAATACAATTGTATTTAAATAGGTTTAATTCGATATATTCGTAAATAAAGTTTTAAGATATTTCAGTGTTTTTCACTGAACTATCATTATAATTAAGTAATACTCTACACATATATGTATATATATATATATATGATGATGAAAATTAAAAATACCTTTTTTTTAATAACTTAAAAAAAATTATTATTATATAAAAACACATTATCAGAGAACATGATATATAGATTTTTTTTTTAATTTAGATTCCCATTAAATATAGAAAAAATTAAAGTATGATTAAAATTTTTTACATGCAGATATTTTTAAATAATATTTTTTATAATTTCGTTTTATATTATAAATAATTATGTGTTTTAAATTTGATTATGCCCTACTATAAAATAATTGCTTTTTATAATAGAAATATAATTACAATTTTACATAGTCATTGAAAAAAAAACTATTCAATATGATCTTTAAATATGTAATAATTCATTATATATTTGTGTTTTACCTAGCAGGTATGAAACAATATATCAAAGGAAAAATCGTTTAAGAGAAGAAAAGAGCACTCGAATGTTTGAAAATGCATCGGGTCCTGTGACTTATGGATATGAATACGGAGATTATTTTAATAATAAAAGAAGTTTAGATAAAAATGTACATTTTTTTGTTTTACAATATTTTTCAAAATTTACATGTAAATGTAATTTATCAATTATAAATGTTATTTATTTTAATATGTATTTTTATTACAGAATGAACACATGTCTGAGCAACTAGAAAAACGTAGTTTACGAAATAATCGAGCATTTTCTTCTTTTGAC
The DNA here is from genome assembly GCA_018907245.1 of Eupristina koningsbergeri. Classification (NCBI taxonomy): domain Eukaryota; kingdom Metazoa; phylum Arthropoda; class Insecta; order Hymenoptera; family Agaonidae; genus Eupristina; species Eupristina koningsbergeri. The sequence continues at coordinate 4,034,282 of JACCHV010000041.1, forward strand.
AACTATTTACCTAAAAAATTATCTGAAATTAAGTAAGTATATAAATTTATTAATTAAAAATTCATTAAATATATAAAATATTTTTAAATTAATTCATTTTTCTTATTCATCGTTAACTGTACATATGAAGAATTTAATAAAGATATTAGAAAATTATAAGATTCTATTGTATATTTCACATTGAGAAATATCTATAAATTTATTACAGTTCAATATATTATTTGTTTATGTGATATAGTACAGTTGCATTATGAATAATTTTAATTATTATCTCAAAACATTCTATTTAAAACATTATTTTCTTAAATTTTAAAATTTATTATTAGTATATAAATTTTTATGTGACATAATATCAAGTAAAAATAAGTATTCTATATATAAATTGAATTTCTTATTTTGAATCATTTAAATTTAAAACTTTAAACTTAAAACCACATTATTATTATTATTATTAATATTATTGTTGTTGTTGTTCTTGTTATTGTTCTTGTTGTTATTGTTGTTGTTGTTGTTGTTGTTGTTGTTGTTGTTGTTGTTGTTATTATTATTATTATTATTATAAAGTTTTTAATGGAATTGATAACTGAATAATATTATTTGGCGTAAATATTTAAATTGAATCTCAAAACTAATGTAAAAGAAAAAACAAGAATTTCAATCATTTTTTTAAAAATTGTTTATGTAAATAGTAATTATTTCTGTTAACTATTAATATTTATAAATTAATAAAATTTTATTTTTTAATTAATAATAATGTATTATTTTATGCTGAAATAAAATATAAATAATGAATAAAAAGTACGATTATGTTTCTATCAACGTCTAAATACCCAGAAAATTTAATACTTTAGAGGTTATTAATTACCTAAAATATGAACAAAAAAAAAATAATAATAAAAAAGATAAATAATGAAATAGTCATATAATAATAGTAATTTTTAATAATAAAAACGCTAAAAAACAATAAAACAACATTAATTTATAAAAAGACTAAAATAACTGTCAATTTTTTTAATTTCCTTCAGTTAATACTCGTAAAACCTACCTAATTTTTCCTACCTGTTTTTACTTTTCTAATACCAATTGGTAAATTTTCTTTTTAATTGCATTATAATATTTAGTATCTCCATTGATTATTTTAACAAAAGATCATTTAAATACGCATATACATACAGATCCACATATCTACACATGGATACATATTAAACAAATATTTTTTTCAAGTAATATATACTTTTATACATTTTATATTCAAGCTCAATAAATGTTTTTAATTTCGTTTTAATTTCTTCTTATCAATTCCTGAAAAATTCAAGATTTAGTTTATGAATATATTTTTTGATATAGTTGTATAAATTCCAAGTATGTTGTATATAGTAGTAAGGTTAAAAGAAAGAATTAATAAAAATGTCAAGGAATCCGTCAAAGTAGAACAACTTTTAGCTTAATTAAAATCATGATGCATCTAAATCCGTGTCCATTGAAATCTAAGAAAAATTAAAACCGTTTTCAAAGCTTTCTCTATTTAGGCTTTTAATCAATAAAAGAGTCACACAAAAATAACAGTTCTTTTTAGTTTCGTTCTTTTGATATTTTGTATAAAATTTGTGTACAAAGGTTTGATCAGCAGTCCCCTCGTATACCAAATTGTATCCACGTTTTGACCTAATTTTTGAGGTCGGCCAGATATCAATACAAATAAAATAAAATGAGGGTTGTGATCACGCAGGTGGATATGTTGTGTGTATCATGTGGTCGGTTAAGCCATCGTTAAATATCGATTCCAATAAACTCATTTCTACCCTCCACCCCGCTTTTGTACAAATTAGTTATATAGAGAATTTCCATATAAAATAATTTATTTGATGGCTTCCGTTTTTATTTTGCTTCTTTATTTATTCCTGACGACATTCTCATGAAGGATTAAAAGAGTCATATATACGTGGACTCTTGTGTTTACTATATATATCTTAATGACTATTGCTAATGCGCAATTCATTTATATAATTGACATAAGTTTATTTTACTTTTAGTATTTTTAGAACTTTGAATTGAACTTTGAAGTAAACACAATAAATTTAATTACACAGATTATAATAAATATATATATATATATATTATAGCATTTTGAATTTATAATAAATTGATTATATTAAATTGCGTAAAAGCAAAATATTTCGAAATATTTATTTATATTTTGAAATAATTTTTATTCGATCAACTTTTTTCGTTAAATAACATTTAGTAATTACACTTATTTTGAAAGAAAATTTTACAATCGATGCCATTGTGAATAAAATTAATTTATATAAATTTTAATTTTTATTCTATAGGAATTATTAGTAATCAAAATTTAATCGACAAGATTTTTTTTCAAACTTTCGTTCCTGTACAATGTTTTTCATGTTGGTATTTTTAGTAACGCAAATTCATTAAAATGAGGCTTACTGAATAATTTTAATCTTATTTTATAACGTATTCGTTTAATCTAAAAGACAGATTGTTGACAATATATTTATACCTTATTTCTATTTTTTTGTACTCGAATATCTGGTATTTTTATTATTCAACCGTATGTATTCTAGATTTAATTTTTTTTGTGTTTTACATTTTTTCACATGCTTTCTAAATTTGAAAGTTTAATTTTAATATCATTTATATATTTAAAAATATGCTTTGTTTTATCAATTGAAACTTTGAAACACAGTTCATACTCAATGCATACATCAAATATTCTTATAAATTAATATATATTTAAGGTATAATAGTACATATAAAATCTAATGGACTTATTTAAAAATCTTCTTTTTCTTTAACAAACGATAATTTTTAATATAATAATATAAATTTATTACTTCTTTTTTAACCAATATATAACAAATTATCAGGATTACTGTATTCAAAACTATAATAACCACTAACAGAGAATGCTATTATTTAAATGATGTCATTATACCATTAAGAGAGAATTTATATCTTATTTATTTTTAACTCACTATTATATCTAATAATAGTGAGTTAAAAATAAATAAAATTTTAGAAAATTTAATTTAAAGGATAACAATATTTTTTAGAAGAAAAAATTATTTCCAAAAGATTTAATGTTTATTTTTTAGAATTTATTACCTTACATTAATATAGTATTGTGTTGAATTTACAAATATATTTAATAGTATGGATTATTATGTATGTATAAATAATTTCTTATTGAATGGGAGTATCAAGAATAATATGTATTCAATATATTATAAATATAAAAAAATCTCAGATTTTTATAAAAATTATTTTAGAATGTAAAAATAAAAATTTTATTAAAACCTATATTAGTATAGTTTTTTAAAGTTATCAATTAAAATATAAGTTAGATTGAAAATAGTAATACTATTTGAGATAAGATAATGTATATCATGATAACAAATAATCTCATTTATGATTTTAAAAAAATATATAAAATGAAACATAATATTTATAATGTGAATATTGACTTTTTTCTTTGTACTTAAAAACTTTTACAACTTTATGCAAATATGATATTTGAATTTATTGATTTTTAATTTAAACAATAATATGAATAAAAAACATGTGTTTAACTCAACGATAAAATTATTATTTCTCAAAAGTAAAATAAATATAATTTATCAAACCTTTTGTAAAGTCATTAAGCGCATGTTATCATTCCAAGGTATAAAAAGGTAAAAAAAAAGTTTCCAATATTGCTGTTAAATTTTTCATAATTATCTAATTAGTTTGAATATTTTCATATTTATACAGCTTAATGAAATTTGGTATTTAAGAAAAAATCGCACTATGGAAAGAAATGTCGCTTTAACGTAAATGAAAAAAAGATTTACAATATATGTTTAATGGCTTATCGGGGTGATATAAAACTCGGAGCAGGTAAAATGAAAGAACGAGGGTGGCTTCTACGGGCATGCACAAAGGGGTTTAAACGTCACGTACTTTCTCTCCTTCCTCCCCCTTTCTCTCTTTTCTCTCCTCTCGCGCTCTCTCTCTCTCTCTCTCTCTCTCTCTCTCTCCTCCTGGCGGCTTCTACCTCTCCGTGCCTGCGACTAGCCTCAGCCGAAGCCAGTAGTCCTGCGTGTCTCGGTCGGGCGATCATTTCGAGCACGAGCGAGTTCGAAGTGAAATTCGAAAAGTCCGATGCCTTATCCAGTTCGCGAGTTCCTTGTTCTTCTTTTGAATTTATTCTACACTGTGTGTGTGTGTGCGTGTTGAACTGAACACATCGCCTCCTGGTTATCGGAATAGATACATGCGTTTTGTGCTTTCGAGCGCCTATTTCTTCTATTTTTCTTTTCTTCTACTCTGACTTCAATTATTTCATGCAGTAAAACTTTTTTTATTTTCGCTCGTATTTGGTTCTTTTTATTCTTCTATTATTAAAGTTTTGAGCAAAAAAGTTATAGGCGGTGTATTAATTTTTAAAAGTTACTAACGAGTTCACTGCTGTAAAACATGTAATATTTTTTTCCTCTTTTTTTTGAGACTAATATCGAACATTCTAATTTATACGAGAATTAGAAATCTCAAGTATTGTAGCTAACGATCGACCAAGTAATTTTTGTTTATAAACATTTTTTTGGGAAAACTAATTTTTAATTTTCAAAATAATATTACTAATACCTATATAGCCAATTCATAATCAATTACATAATTTTTAAGTACAAGTAATAAAAAATTTTTCTTGTGCTTAAAAATAATATATTTAATAATTTAAATTTTAAAGTAATTTTTCCATAATTTATAAATTTATTTATGTAGTGAATATTGAAAAATGAATATAATATAGTTTTTTTTATAAATATGTTATTCCATATGAGCATTTTATTGTATATTATTAGTCATAATTTATGAAATAGCTATAATTTTTGGTGAAAATTTTTTACTTTAAAAAAAAAAAAAATACAATGATTTTTTAAGAATATTTATAAATAAAAATAGCGATTTATATAACTTTATATTTATATATCTAATATACTTATAATTTGAATTTTAGTCGAAATATCATACTTCATAAAATAATTATTTACAAATATTAACAATTTATAAGAATTATAATTTTAATTTATTCACATGAACAACTTAATTTAAAAAAAATTTTTTTTAATAAAAAAATAAAACTTTTTTAATTTAATATTATTTAATCGTAATAGTAATTGAATTATATTTAATTCCTTATTTATTTACTCAAATTATATACATATTATATCATAGATAAAAATAAATTTTTAAAAATCAATAAATTAAAAAAAGCATTCATTATAATAAAATATTCATATGTTTGTTTACATATATTAAATTATTTTACCTTGAAAACATTTGAAAGTAATTTATTTTAAGTGTGAAAATCAACTTTTATTATTCAGTTTTTGCAGAGTACACTTTTTTAAATATATTTTTTCTACATTAGCAATTATGCAAATTGCACTGATTATCTTATTCTTAAAGCGCATTAACTAATTTCTCATGTTTTAGAAATAAATTTTTGTGACATTATTATTATCATAATAATATATACTTTGTGTGATTAATATGATCACTTAAATTTAAAAAATGTAAAATATATATACAAATTTTATGTTTGAAAGCGATAAAAAATAATTAAATTTGTTCGATTATGTGTTTAAGGTGTAATATAAATATTGTAACGAGTTTTTCCGTTACAATAAATTATTTATCTATCACTTTTTTCTTTAATATAATGAAATTACTCCTCGCCTTTTGCCTCAGGTACCCTTACCTGACACGGCCACTCAGCTACGCACTACCTCTTCGAACGAATCCCGCGGAGGCGCGGGATTCGGGCTATCGGGGTTATCTCGGCCTCCTGCTGAAAGTGGGCGCGAAAAATAATAAATGACGGGACTAGGAATCGGCACAACAGGGCATGCAAAGAAATTTCGTAGTCGAGATAATTATTAAATGCATTTATTCACTCACAAATACATACTTTGCGCACGCAATGGGGCCCGCTCGAAATATACAAAAAAATCTTACAAACTACTTACGTTACTATTCTATTATTCTACCCTTATGATAATACGGATTCTCCTGTAACTCCCGGCTCGGTTTGTAACAGGTGGTGAGTCGTTCGGCAGCGTTGATCTGCGACTTGGGGTTGAGCTGTTAGTCTCGGTGGATGGCTTTCACCTCTCTCTCTTGCCCTGGCTGGTCGACCTCTACCTGGGTCACTCTCTCGTCTTACTCACAGTCCACTAACCCACAACACCAATAAAACAGCCAATCCCGTGAAGCTACAGTTGAATCGAGCCGGTACTCCTAGCTTTTTCCTTGAATTTTGTATGTGACGGAAGCAATACGACGTACGTACACAACGAACTCATCAATCAATCTGAAGAGCTCGCGGGTCACAACCCGCGAGTCCCCCCTCATTCCGCTACCAGCCGAAACTTCCCGATTCGAGTTCTTACTCTCCCGAACCGGGCTTTAACGCGGGATGCGTTATACCCCACACTCATACGCGACCTATCACTTGATAGGAGGCTCTGCACCTGACGCCGATGTTCTCGCCAGGTAAACCCGGGCTCTCCCGGGTGTTCTTGACCCTTTCCTGGGTCTCTGAGGGCTATTCCCCCTATTTCCCCGTTGGCTTGGGGTCGACCAGGTGCACTCGGGCGTTAGGACACCATTTGTGCTTGGTCACCCCTTTGTGTCCACATTTACGCCAGCAGTATACGTCTCCGTGAGTCAACTGTCGGGGGCACCTGCGGGCGTCGTTAATCCCTGGTTCAGCGCATTTCGTGTAGAAGCGAGAGGAGAGCGCAACTGCCTTCTGCTGCTCCTGCAGGATCAGTTTCCTCACCTGGTCCTGCAGGGCAGCGATCTTCGTATGAGCAGTCGCCTGCGATCGCACGCTAAGGGATTCGCGCGCCTGTACTCTGGGTTTGGCCGCTACTGCGAACCTTACATCAACCCTTGTTCTACGCTGAGCGCTCAGTCGCATATCTACACCAGGTGTTCGCAAGATCCTTTCTACTTTCGCGGTCTTTCGGGGCCCCTCTTGAACGCCGATTCTTTTTCCGCTACTGGGGTATCCCGAAAGTAGGAGGCGCCGTTAGATTTTGGGGTTTTGTCTTTCGAGGTCTACCACTCTACTTGGATTCCGCTGCAGCCCTTGCCTGCTCGCAAGTGTCCGCTCGCCGCTCATTATTCGGGATCGGTTCGCTACCTTCCCCGACGTTATCGCTTAGGAGTGGGCCGCTGCCCCCGTAACTCTACACCGTTATTGGTCGCATCGCTTCCTCAGGGTTTCCGCTCACCAATTCTTTGAGGAAACTAGAGTGGAAGGGTCCTTTTTCTTTGCCGTTCGTTCCCCTTATCATATATGTGTTGGTTCCCATAACCTTCACTACCGTATAAAGCCCTATGAACTTTGGTGCCAGCTTGGCTAAGACATCTTCAGCCGTTGATGATGGGTTCTTGTTCCTCTTCCACACTTAATCTCCTTCTTCGAAGCTGGGAGTTTGATGCGTCTCGTCGTATAGGCGAGCTTGTCTCTCCTGTTTACCTTGCGACTGTAGACTTGCCTCTAAATGTAATTGGGGTAACTTCCTGAGTCTGCTAGCCCATTTCTCGACCAGATTAATTTCTTGGGCGTTCTCTGCTGCCTTGTCTACCCGCTGCCACAACGTTTTCGGATTTACGGCCTTTCTCCCGTAGATCAATAGGGCTGGTGAGTACCCCGTCGTTTCGTGTTTTGCCGTTTTGTAGACAAAGGTTATCTCCTTCAGGGCGTTGTCCAAGATTCAGCGGTCTTCCTCCACGTACGCAGCCATCATCGGTTTTTTATATAATACAACTCCAGTCTTTCGGCCCGGGAGTGGACTTTGTACATCGAGTTTTTTTGCAGTGTTAATTTATTATTTACATTCTACATATACATATTATTCTATCTTAAGTCTTCTTATATTTTGTATCAGTCTTCATTTTCTCTCGTTACACATCGTCTTCTTTGTTCTTTTTTTTTCTTTCCTTTCTTCAAGTAAAGTGGTAGATCCTGAGTCATTATCTTCACGTACGTTTTATTGTATCTCGCCTGTTCTATTCTTGTATACCTTTTCTGTCTTTCAGTATATTCACTTCTTCTTGTTGTTTCTCTCCATTTGTCTGTCTCTTCCTCATTCCATATCTCTACTTGTCTTTTACTAAGTCCAATCGTGTTCAGCCATTTCTCTATCCAATCTGTTGTGCTTTTTTCCATCCACTCTTGTTTTTTTTCTCGAGGCAAAGTCTAATCAATCTGTTCTCATCCAATTTTTCTATTTTTTCTTGTAATTTTACCGCTCTGATTTTCCAGTTTATCTGCATCTTCTTTTCTTTCGTCTCTTCATAAATAATATGTCCTGGCGTACAGAAGTCCAGGCCTAGCGTACATCTGATGTACATTATCTTTATTTTTTCCATGTCTTCGACTTTTTCTTTGCCCCTGATTTCTGCCCCGTAGCCTAGTACTCCCCCTATCAGGTATTCGAAGAGTTTTTTCCTTCTAGCATAGTCTCCAGCACATCTTCTTTCCCCTAGTCCCCATGTTTTCTTTGCAGCTATCATGCCTTTTTGTTTCCTCTCTTCTAAGTATTCTTTGTAGTTTCCTTTCCTATTGAAAAGAAAGCTCAAGTATCTGAAACACTCTACATTTTCTATAATTCTTCCTTTCCATTTCCAATCTTTCTTGCTGTCTCTTTTGCCTTTATTAAATACCATTATCTTCGTTTTTTCTACATTCATTATCATTTCTTTTCAGGGTATTCATCATTATTCTCATGACCTCTTTGTTCTCTGATAATAGCATCACATCGTCCACGTAAGCCAGTGACCAAAATCTTCTTTTTCCTACTCCTATTCCTCTAACCCTGCTCCTCTTCAGCATATCTTCCAACCTAGCGCTGTATATGTTGAAGAGGGTCGGGCTCAGGCAGCATCCCTGTCTCAGTCCTCTGGAGGTATTAAATTCCTCTGTATATTTTCCATCTACCTTTACTACACATCTTGTGTCTCTATATATATCCTTGATCCTGTCTATGATTTGCGGGTCTATCTTTTCCTTCGTCATTATCTCCCATAGCTTCTCCCTGTTCACCAGGTCAAAAGCTGCCTTCAAATCAATAAACAGTGCATATAGTTTGCTTTTCCTTTTCATTGTTCTCTTCACTATATGGTCCAAGATATATATATTGTCTATAGTTGATCTATTGACTCTAAAACCGGCTTGAATATCCGGTATCACTTCTTTCGCTTCTATTTCCCTATCTAATTTGCCTTTGATGTAACTAGTGTATATTTTATAAGCTGTCGTTAACATCGAGAGGCCTCTGTAGTTATTTGGATCTTTTTTATTCCCTTTCTTGAAAATTGGTACAATTACCGCAGTTCTCCATTCCATTGGCATCGTTTCTCCAATCCATACTCTTCTGATTATCTCCGTTAGTTCTTCTCTTATTGCATCTTCTCCATACTTCCACGCCTCATTTGCTACATCATCTTTCCCCTTGCCTTTTGTATTTTTAGTTCCATCGATATCTTTTTTAATTCTATTACATTTAAGTCCCTTATATCTTCTATATCTCTGCTCTTGCTCTGTGCTGTCTCTCCTGTGCCTTCTTTTGCTCTGTTCTTCTCTTCTCCTAGTAGGTTTTTAAAGTGCTCTTTCCATTTTTCTATCTCAATCTGGTCCTCCATGTTTTCCTTCCGTTTCCTGTCTTTATTCAGATACCTCCAGATCTCTTCTTCGTCCTTTAGGTTCCTTAGCGTTTCCTGTTCTCTTTTCTCGTTTTCTTTCTTTTTCTTCTCGCATATCGTCTACCATTTTCTTCCTTCTTTGATTTCTTTCTTTATTTGTTATTTCTTTATTTCTTTCTTTTGAACTGTTTGTTTGATTCTTTTTTTGAATGCCTCCCATTTCTTTTCCAAATTGTTTTCACTTATTTTTTCTTTGCATTTCGTTCTGCATCTGAATCCTTCTCTATTCTCTTCATCCCACAGTTCTGTCCATCTATCTTCTTTTTGTTTCTTTCTCTCTTATTATTTCCTCTCTCTCTCCGCCTTGTCCATTTGTATTCTCATACTGATTGGTGCGTGGTCGGATTCTATTCTCTTTACAATTTCCATCTCTTCTGTCCTCTCTCTTATTGTCTCATCTCCTATTATTAAATCTATCACCGAGTTACCTCGTGCTCCCATATATGTGAATTCGCCTCTCTCGCCCCCTTTCATCGTTCCATTAAATATGGTCCAACCATTTCTCTATTCTTTTAACCAGCTTTTTCCCTTTCTTATCTATTTTCGGATCAGCATTTCTCCTTGAGTCCATTCTTCCATCGCCTTCTTTGCTCATGAATTTTCCTAATCGTCCTATTCTCATATTCATATCTTCCATAATTATAATGTTTGCCTTACTCTCGTCATTTTCTTGTTCTATTATATCCCATTTTTCTTCAATATTTCCCGTGTTATATATGTTCCATATCTCTATTTTCCTATTCTCTTCTTTCATATATATTTTTGTCTTTATCAGGCCTGCTAGTTTGCTCGTACCTAGTTCTTCTACCTTAATTTTCCAATTTCTATTAATTCCGATGATGAAACCTCCTCTTGCTCTTCCTATCTTTTTGTCTCTTTTCGCTTCGATTATCTCCCATTCCATTTCTTTTGGTAGCCTTTTCTTACATTTATCCTTGTCTTTTCCTTCTACCCAGGTCTCCGCCAGGCATATAAAGTCCTTTTTCTTTATATAATTCAAGAAGTCTTTATCTTTATTCCATACGCCTGCCGCATTCCAGAAAACCATTTCTCTCATTGTATTTTCCCCCTTTTTTCTGCTATCTTTCCTTTCCGCCTTTTTCTTTGTTGTTCTTGCGCCTTTCTTCGCTCCTTCTGTCTCCGCCTTTCTCTCACTCTGTGCTGTTTTTGCTTCTCCTATCTTTTTCCCTCTTGTGTCCTTTTCTTCTATCTTTTCTTTCGCCTTTGTCCACTCCCGCTCTATACTAAATCCGTAGATTCCTTCTCCCCTTTGTTACTGTCAATTCTTGTCCTCGTCATACGTGCATGTGCGCCTGTCTTCTCATTTTGTCTCTCATCTCCCCCTTTCTCTAGATTTTCTCTTTTCTTTTCGTTTTTCCTTTCCCTATCTTATTCGATTGTGTTATTCTTGTTTTCAATATCTTTCATAATTCTGTCTATGGTCTTAATGTCCTCCCATCTTATCCACTGTCCATCGTATTTGAATTTTCTGTACCCTATCTTCGTCTCTATCCCTTTTGACCTCACCTTTTTCGCCCATTCTGATATCTGTCCTTGTATTTGCTTTTCTTCGAAGGTGATGTCGAATTCTATAAATATGTTGGTCCCAATCAGGTGTCTTCTTGCGTTATATACAAGTATCTTGACTTCTCTGTTCATGAATCTTACTATAATCACTTTTCCGCTCCACCAGGCATCCTTTATCTTCTCTTTTTTCAGTCTGTCCATTATGAACTTTTCGATCCATGCCTTCAATCCCTTTCCTCCTATCTCCGTTCTCTCGATTCCCTGAAGCACTAGGTTATCTTCTCTTTCTCTTTTTTCCTTCTCCCACACGATCTTCCTCATTTCTGCAACCTCTTTCTCCGATAATCTAGATCTTACAGATGAGGTGTCTCTGCTTCTCCCTGATTTGATGGAGGCTGTTTCGCTGTCTTTGTCTCCTGTACCTATACCACCGTATTCGCTCCCCGATCTCTCATTCTCCAGCCAACATATTTTTGCTTCCGCTTCTACCTTCCAGTCTTCTAATTTTTCCACCATTTCTTCTGATTCTTTGATTTTATTCATCGCCCTCTCTAGATCTCTATTCATCTTTTCTCTCTTTTTCTCCATATTCTCCAATTTAGCCTCTACCCAGCTCATTAGTGCCTCTCGATCTTCTTTCAGTTCTTCCCTTATCTTTTGTATTCCCCTTTCTTTTTCTTTTTTATTTTCTATAATTTCGAACCTATCTTTTTTATTTGTTTCAAATGTTACCTTTTTCCGTAGTTCTAATAGTCTGGGTATTTTTTTAGCTCCCCTGCCTCTTCTAGAAGTTCCAGCAAAGTTACCACCCCTCTCCGCCTTCTCGTTAACCGGCGTCGTTGGGGTGGGCTGCAGCGCTGCTCGACTTCTCGGGTTCCTTATCTTGTTTTATCGTGTATGCGTGATTATTTCCGCGCGCAGCTTTCTGGAATTCTTAGAATTCTCTTTTAACCTTCACTTTTTCACTTTTCACTCTTTTTTTCCTTTCTCTCCACATGCACTTTTGATCACTTTTCTTTTTATCTTGTCTAGTTCCTTTCTTTAAACCCTTTCTTTTGATGTCACTTTTTCTACCTTTTATTCAATATTGTGTTAACATTTTCGAAAAATTCGCGGAGCTTGTAACGGCGTGTCACTCGCTTTCGAATCTCGAAACAAAGTCCTGCCATCATCGGTTTTATCGATCGGTTTACCCTCTCTACCGGGTTACCCTGGAGGTGGTATGGAGGCGTTGTCTGGTATATCACCTTTCTCTCGCGTAGATAATTCTCCACTGCTGCATTCTTAAATTCTGTCCCATTGTCGGAAAGAAAAGTCTTTGGGCAGCTGAATCGAAGTACTATTCTTTCTTCGAACTCCTGAATTATCGTGCGAGCATTGGCTTTCTTTACCGGCACGCATTTCATCCATTTCATGAACAGATCCTGGAACACCAATACATATTGGTTACCCTTTACTGAACGCGGTAACGGTCCCATGATGTCCCCTGCTACTACTTGCCATGGGCGATCTATTCTCCTACAATCCATAAAACCTGTGGGTGCCCTTTAGTCTACCTTCGTCTGTTGACAGATTGCGCACTCACGCACATATCTTGCGACGTCTTTTGTCATGCCTACCCAGAAGTATGACTGGGCTACTCTTGCGATAGTTTTGCTCCTTCCTAGGTGACCTGAGGTGGGAATGTCGTGGCATTCCTTCCGTAATTCGAGACGTTGCTCCTGTGGGGTTACTAATTTACAGGCCTGGTCAGCACCGAGTGTATCCTGTACAACTTGGAGTGGTCTGTATATATACAGCTCCCCCCTAACCAGCTTGAACGTGGGTGCTGATCTCTGGTTTTTGAGTTCCCTGTCGCATATCTTACTGTACCATGTGTCTGCGGAGCTTCTGATGATCAACACACTTACTCCCGTCCATTTCTCTTCTTCCTCGTACATTCTTTCTAATGCGTCCAGTGCGTGATTGAGTGCACCTTTACGGTGTTTGACCGTAAAGATATGACCTTACAGTTCCAGTGCTCATCGGGCTAAGTGACCCGATGGGTTTCTTAAGTTTTGCAGCCACTTTAAGCTAGAATGGTCTATCACCACTCTAAAGTTGTAACCTTCGATGTAAGGACGAAATTTCTTAACAGCCCATATTACTGCTAAGCATTTTCTCTCGGTGACGCTGTAATTCTGCTCCGCACGTGTCAGAATCCGGCTGGCGAATTCCAGTACCTTTTCTTCTTCCTGTATGACTTGATATAGTACTACTTCTATTCCCGTGTCACTGGCGTCAATTTGCACGACGAAATGTTCTGTGAACACGGGTCTTTGCAGCATGGGTGCCGACGCGACTATCATTTTTATCCGTTCAAATGCTTCTTGTTGGTTTGTGGACCAGTTGTACCTGATATCCTTCTTTGTCAGCTTCATGAGAGATTCTGCCAACTTCGCTAGGTTAGGTAAGAATTTCCTGTACCAAGAAGCCATTCCTAAGATTCTTCTGAACTGTTTGAGATTCTTAGGTGCAGGGTATTCTAGTATCGGCTTGATTTTGTCCGGCTCGGGTTTGAACCCGTCCCCGTTTACCAACACGCCGAGGTACTGGACTTTCTCGCGGCCGAATACACTTTTATCCCAATTGATGGTGAGTCCTGCTTCTCGTATTCTCTTGAGAACATGTTCAAGCTTTGACATAGGCTCCTTAAACGACTCCGTGACCATGATGATGTCGTCCAAGTATGAGAATGCGTTGGGCTCTAATTCCGGTCCAATCACCTTGTGGATCAATCGTTGAAACGATGTTCCTACTTGGCTGAGTTCGTAAGACACCCTGTTCAATTCGTAGAGTCCTTTCCCCGGAACGGTGAATGCAGTTATCGGGCGTGATTCTTTTTGCAGAGGTATCTGATGGTATGCACTACTGAGGTCGATCGTTGAGATGTATTTTGCCTTCTGCAGTTTGCGAAGGATATCCACCATGTAGGGCAAACGATATGCATCAGCCTCAGATACCGCATTTACTTTGCGGAAATCCACGCAGAACCTGTATTTTCAGTCCGCCTTTTTGACCATGACGACCGGACTAGACCATGCGCTTGTCGATGGTTCGATGACTTCATTATTCAGCATCTCTTACACCTGTTCGTTCATCGTTTCCTCAATTTTCTTCAAAACCGGGTAGTATCGTTGTTCGATTGGACGCTCGCCGTTCACATGGATTACATGCTCGATCCAGCTCGTACAACCTGGCTTCTCTGGATCTATACTTGGATATTAGTGCATCCAAGTCTTTGTTTTCCTCCTCGGTAGGGCATATTATCCCTACCGAGTTGAGTGAGCTCTTGAACGGAGTTAATCCTGCCCCTTCCAACGGTTTGTCCCCGTTAGTGTGTTTTAGATGTAACACATTTCTGCAGGGGTCCAATATAGCGTGGAAGCTGCGTATAAAATTTACTCCCAGTTAGCATTCGTTCTCTATTTCAGACATAATGGCTACCTTGAGAGTTTTGCAGACTCCCCTAATGTCAAAAGGTAAATTGACGTATCCGAGCAAAGGGCTTTGTGCGCCATTAGCCATTCGGGCGCTCCTCCCTTCAGTGTTTATCAGCTTTTCTCCTAAAGCACGTACGTCGCAACTGGCTCATTTTTCCCTTGCGTTCTTGCTGCTGCTTTCCTTACCACTTGTTCTTGATAGCCGCGTGCATCGCCCTACCATTGGTTGGCTTCATCCTTGAATTCCTGCCATGTTAGCCACTGATACCTACTATCCCTATACCAGGTGCTCGCTGCTTCGGTCAATAGTTGACCTATCGCTGATAGGAGTTCTTTCTCCGAAATATAGGGGGCTAGCCTGTACTACTCGAGCCTTTCCAAGAAGGTGTTCATTGAGGTCGTATCGTTACCATCGAATCGGAAATCCCAGTTCCTCACAATACTGCCTATATCATGGTTTCTTCTGCTATCCTCTAGGAGCCTATCGCTAATCCTTGAAGATTCATGCACCGGTATATCCCTTTCCAATCTGTAGATTCCCTCTGCTCTTGGCGACTCGTGTTGGGCTACCGTATTTAATGTAGCTTGCTCTATTTTGTTTATCCTTTCGCCATGTTTGTCAGCTGATTCATTATTGCAGCAAGGTATCGTTCCAATCTTGCATCTATTTGTGGGCTCGGACATCCTAATTTTTAATGTGAGTGTTCATCCAGGCTTTGTTTCTCCTTTTTCAGGATTTCACTTCTTTTCCTCGGGCCTATCCCACGGGATCGAGTTAGTTATGGCTGTGTTTGTTGTAGGTTTGTAGAGATTATCTCCCCGTCCAACAATCGCTGCATTAACTGTAGTGTTTCTTCAGCTTCTGGTAGATTGGGATCTGTTCTACACACCTCTTGCATTAGGTTTATATAATCCAATCTTGCGTTTACCTGAATTTTTCATCCTTCAGTATTAGTCCATTCGGGTTCCTCTACAAACTCTTCCTCTTTATATACTCCATAAAGCCAATTTTGAAGTTTATTCCATTGCGAGATTTTCGAGCCATCTACTCTTAATCTCAGGGCTGACAGTGCTTCTTGTATCTAACAGTCCGTCTGGTTCACGCACCAGTTCGCCATTCCAGCTATCATGGACTCTTCCATGATAGGCAGATTGATTTCGGTCACACGCTTGCGAGAGAGAGAGAAAATTTACGCCTAATCTAATGCAATACACCTTTCGCCGTATAATCCGTGACAAGAACAGATTTTTCGCTAAGATTTACCAACAAAATATTGTGCTTCAAATTAGTTGCACTTAATAACTCTTATTACCTCGCAAAAATCTGGAAGATCCTGGAAAATCGTTGGAAAACCCCGGAAAATTTTGAATTTTTCGATTCTCTTTATCAGGTTTAGTGCCTGTTAATTTTCTGTAAATTCGTCCGGAAAACCCGGAACATTTTCTTCTTACCCCCGGAAAACTCTTTTCCCGATAGTACTCGAAAAATTTCCCTTCCCGATGCACTTTACCCGGAAAAGCTACGCCTTGTCACTTGGAAACTACGGCGATTACAATATGTAATAATAATTACAATATGTAATAATGTAATAATAATACAATAATAATATGCTCGCGTTTGCTCGCGGTCACTCGAAGGAGAGAGAATGGGCTGTGATCTCAGTTATGTATTCATATTGAATAGTATTGAAGATATCTTTAAAATAAATATAAATGTGAATGGTGTATATTTGTTTAATATTAACTATTTGTAAGCGGCTATTATTTTCAGATACATACATAGGAATGCTAACAGTTATATAGTATCAAATGGGTGATAGCGCTTGTATTTGTGAGAAACGGATGATAGCGGTTATATAGTGTAGAACGGACGGTAACGGATGTATAGAGTAAAATGGGTGGTAGCTGTGATATAGTTTAAAACTCATGCTAGCGGTTGTATATCCATTAACGCAAATACCAGATGAAGCATATATTAATATGATATATCCACTGTAAACAACAGCCGATATATCCGGTTTACGGTAGGCACTAGCTGCAGACACTAGCTAGTGCCCGGAATTTTCTATCCGTCAAATAACGGTACGAGAAAAAAATGCTGATCGAAGAATCATCGACGAAAGGTTTTTGTCCCTGCCTATTCCGCGGTTTTTATACCGTGACGTCAAGAGCGGTGTCGGCGGCATGCGCGGCGTTGTTCTGCAAGCATATACTTGTGAACAAAACAATAGTTCGGTTAACTGATCATCAGGGGGCGATCGCGACGTTCGGACCCGGTTGCTGGTGACTGCTCGTTCCATGCGGACGTAGCCTTGTGGCACAATATAGGTTTGCAGCATGTAGTATAAAAGCACATTGTTGAAAATAAATTACAAAAGCTAAAAAAAAATTGTAAATTAATAAATACAATAATTAAAATTCATAAAATATTTAAAACAAATTATTAATATTGTAACATAAATGAATGTATATTTAAATTTAATTGAATTTTAATATAAATGAATTAACGTACCAAATTATTAATATTATACAATACACGTAGTATTTATTTTAAAATTAAATTTACGTTTTTCATATAAGATAAACATTAATTATTAATTCATTCATTCATGCCATTACAGTTCCTCTTAAGATATTTGTTTTATCTTACTACCATACGCAGACTATTATTACTGCTCTTACTCTTCTTCTTTCAACTAAAATTTAGCTAATATATCTACTAATGATAAAAAATGTTTTGGATATGTAAATAATATAAGATTTTTATTTTAAAAATGAATTCCAATTCTTAATATTGTTATTTATTAATAAATATACAGTAAAAATAAATGCAATAATTACATTTAAACATTTAATAAATGTAAATTTTGTATATCAATTTATGTAACTATAATTTCATTGTTCAAATCATAGAAAAATAATGAATATCAATTTTTATAAATTTTCAATTATTTCCACTTAATTGCAAAGGATCTAATACTTCCAAACATGTTAAAATTAGTTAAAATAAATTCTTTTAATCTAAAACACTTTATGTACTCTTAGTAAATTAATTTATATAATATTTTTTATCAATTTGATTTTTGAAATTAATATACCATTACATTTTATGTATACTGGATATTATTTAAAAATTGTATTTATGGGCGAACTGAAATTTTAAAAAAATTATAAATTTCATATTGTACTAATAATTTTTTTAAAAACATTTTTTA
The DNA here is from genome assembly GCA_018907245.1 of Eupristina koningsbergeri. Classification (NCBI taxonomy): domain Eukaryota; kingdom Metazoa; phylum Arthropoda; class Insecta; order Hymenoptera; family Agaonidae; genus Eupristina; species Eupristina koningsbergeri. Next base: position 4,052,283 of record JACCHV010000041.1, read on the forward strand.
TTCAGTATTTTATTGTATTTTATAAATTCATGATTGGAAAAAAAATATTTTTTTTACTAAATTAAGTTATTTTATATTTACCAGTAATTGCAAATCATACTCCTTTGTGTCTAAAATATGCATCTGTAATCATAACTATATACGTTTATGCATATGTACGAATATATAATATTATATTTATATAGAAACATAGAATAAATAATTCAATTTACTCATTAAATAATTACAAATTTTTTAATTAGTTTTATTTGACTAAAACAACAGAAGTTTATATTTAATTATTATTTAATGGATGTAGTAAAATAATAGCATCAATTTAAAAAAAAAAAAGAAAAAATATACATATTTAATTATAATTAATTAAATTTGTGTTAAAATTAATATATTTAAGATTTTATTATTTATTATTACTAATTATTTATTAATATTAAGTAATCAGTTTTAATTATGTATATTATTAAATTTTGTAAAAATATTTTTAATAATTATCATTGTTATAATAATTTATTTATTTACTAATTGATGAATTATTTCTTCATTTGTACGATGAAATTGCGTAAAAACTAAATAAAAATAAATAATATCTGTAAATTATATTTTATATATATTTATACACACATTATATGGTTATGTAGACGTATTCGTACATTATTTATGATTCACAAATAGGCAAATAAATATTTTAGCTATTCTGAAAATAAAAATAACATTATTCTATAAGATAATCAATAAATGTTTTTATGTATGTCATTTAAAAACAATAGTAACAGCTAAAAATCAATTTATTAAAAGAAAAAAGTAATATTATAAAAATTATTATTATTTCTTAATGATTAGCTTTAGTTCATCTTAAAATTTATTAAAATATATTGAAATTTCTTTTGGAAGATTCCAGTAGTAATCGAACAGTCACACCAAAGAATAAAAAAGACTGTTTTAGTTATTTGAGACAAAAACAAAAATGCAGTGTTATTTAGAGTGAATGTGAATTTTGATCTGATGAATAAAGCCATTAAAGATGTAACTGTGACCAGAATGATATTCAAATACTGTGTCTGGCCAAATTTGGCCAAAGACGATTCAAGTGGTAACGCATTGATAAACGGGATCAAGCCTGTTAACGATGAAACGACTCTCAAGGGTTTTTCGCAGTCTACGACCGCGAAATTTTCAAAAAGCATATTGGGCTGCTGTCCGTGCGCGTTTCGCAGTAGAAGATCTATTGGAATTGCCTCTGAAAATACGTCGGAGATAGCATTTGTTGAAAATGGTGCAACAACTGTGCCAATCTACGCTTTCAAATTCAACAGCACCTGTAAAAAAGAGTAGGATTTTACGTATACATATAAAACGTTCTATTTTTATATTTTTATGTTTGGTCAAGACGCGTTGGAACTTCAAGCTTACATTCTAAACTAGAATTAAAATTAAATACGAACTATGCATTTTTTTTATATAATTGAATTTATTTATTGTAGTAATGTGTAATAAGTTAGAAAGTAATGCATATCAATAATAATTTTTAACATAAATTATTATTGATCTAATATTATTATTATTATTATTATTATTATTATTATTATTATTATTACCATTATTTTCATATTTATTATTATTTTATGTTTCTCTATTAAAAATATTTCGTGGTCTCCTTATATATTAATATAATTTTAGCTATCCGAGTAATGCTTTAATAATAAATACATAATTTAGCTACATCGATCAAATATCGATTTAAAATAGTTATATCTAAACAATAATCAGTTTATATTATTCGACTATTGTTTACTTAAAAAATGTTACGCAATTAAAAAAAATAGACACCAATTAATTTTTGTAAGCACTGCATCAGCACAAATTTGTTAATTACGTCATTCCAAAATGAGAAAATATCCTTACGTATTAAATGTATGCATTTTACTATGTTTATATTTCATTTATTTTAAAGAAATATAATTGACTTAATCATTTGTTCAATTTTTCAAATATCTATCCATTACTTGTAATCCAATTTTGACGTATACAACAATCATACACTGTCTGTACAGTAATAATCTATATTTTACTTAAATACACGATATTATTTCATAGATTAATTGGATAATAGCGCTAGATATACATATTTACTATGTAAACTATTGATAATTCTTCAATATATATAACAAATTTTGTAATATATTTAAAAATATTTTTTTTTATTAATATATTTAAGAAAAAAATCAATAATAGTTATGTAAATTTATATTATTATCGATATACAAATATTTTAATGACATAATATTTCACAATATTGTGTTTATTGTGTAAATTATTGTGTTTCAAACAAATAAATCTGCTGAAACAAATTTATATTCTATATAAATTAAATATAAAATATAGTTATATTAAATGAAGATTTATTTCATACTATCATTAATGCATATGAAAAATAAAGCCATTTTTTTCAAATTAAATGTAAGAAGAATGATTAATTATTTGACTTATTCATATGAATTTATGCAGTACAATAACATTTATTTATTTATTTATTTTTTATTTAAATCACAGTATACATACAGTTTTTTATATTTTTAAAAGGTTTTTTTAAAAACCTATGTATTTTTTAAAGATAATATGAATTTAATAAATTTAAGGTAATAATATTACAAATATTTGAAATAAAATTAAATGATGATTGCAAAATATTAAAATTAAAATGTTAGAATAATTATTATTTTACATATATATGTAACAAAATTTAATGTTGTAGTATTATAATTTAAAACAAAAATTTTTTTTAAATTATAACATTCTGTTTAATATGAATATATATTATTATTTTCAGTGTCAAGGAGTCTCCGGTAAACCAAAAGACGAAAACTAATACGAAAACTACAATAGATGACAATGGACATATACTTAGTGAACATATTTTCTCACGTTATCGCGGTGAGTTCACATTAAAACTATTATTCATTCTTTGATATATTATGAAAATGTGAATTTATGTCTAAGGATATTAGTGCCATAAATTTACTATATCCAAGAAAGAACTGTTGTCAGTTAAGTGTTTTACGTGTTCTTAATATTTATTTTTACAGTTACAGTTAAAAGTGTTATTTAATTTCAAAAAAGTTATATGATACTTTATGGTAATTTGATTTTTTAAAGAAAAAATAAAAATTTATCAGTGTAAGCTGTCTTTTTTAATTTTTATTCTTGTAAATAATTGCGTACGCAACAACGTATAAAACTTTCGATTTACATCTTCTTCAAATGATTAAGTAAATAAATTTATTAATATAATATTAATAGACAATGAAAGTAATAAAGAAATTTCTAAAAAAAATAATTCTGTGCAATATAAAAAATAAAATTATAATGATAATACAGAATTTAACATAACGATTATGTAAATTTATCCAGGTTAATGGATGGGGTAGGTTATAATGTTTTTTTATAGGTCGATGTTTTATTTTTCTTTTTGGATAATTCATGTTTTCTGCAGCTATGAAGATCTGCATGTTATATATGGTTCATCCATGAAGTATCGAGTTTTTTTTTTTAATTTTAGGCTATTCGTCGTAGAAATTTGGAAGGAGTCTTAGAATGTCGACAAACTTTTTCTGCATTTATCACTTTTGTTTTGTTTTTTTCGATAATTAGGTGCGGCAGGATTTTACTTCGCGGGAAGGTTGTTTTTCAGTTTTTTGACACGGGACGATGGGGCGACTAGTGGAAGGCGTTACGCGAGAATGTTTTTTTTGCAATTAAAACAAAACAGTGTTGAAACGTATAATATGTTGCAATAAGTGTATGGACATAATTGCATGTCAAAATCGCAAAGTGATAAATGACACAGAGCTTTTAATGAGAGCCGAGAAATAATCATCGACAAGCCTCGATCTGGGCGCCCAAAAAGCTTTCGAATAACTAGGAACTCCCGGCGTGTATTCGAAATTTAAAATCTGGACTGTAGATTAACAGATAAAGCAATTCAGGAAAAACTGAATTTAACGCGATCTTCAGTGTACAATATAAGGCAAAAAAATTTATAAATGTCGAAATTTTTGAAGAACATCAAAGCTAAAGAGTTTGAAATGCATTTGAAATTTGGAAAACATGCTTTCAAAAATATATTGATGCAGGAGGAAATTATTTTGAAGACTTTTAAATTTTTATTTCACACTGTTTATAAGTCCATCAATAAATTATCTTTCAAAAAAGAAAGGTAAGAATTTTTTTTTTATTCTTTGAACAAAGCATTCTCATGTAGTGGTTTTCCACTAATCGCTTTAGCGCGCTGTGTCAAAAATTTGAAAAACACCCTTCGCGCGAAGTAAAATCCTGCCGCATTTAATTATCGAAAAAACAAAAAAAAAGGGACAAATGCGGAAAGAGTTTGTGGAAATTTTAAGACCTTTCCCAAATTTCTACGACAAATAGACGCAAAATGAAAAAAAAACTCGATACTTCGTGGATAAGCCATGTATATTTAATTTATTTTAATGCACCAACTAAAAACTTAAAAATTGCATGAATTGTCAAAAAGTTATTTTCTTGAACACATTAAAATGACAATTTGAATAAACATGTGATTTAATAAAAATGTTTTTTACGCTATTTTCATCCAACTTCATGTACTAACTATTGTTACTATACATGAATATGTGCAAAACTCCCAAAGGCGTTATCTTTCGTTCTCTGTTTATCTCCCTCTTTCGTCGATCGAAAATGTTTCAACTAGAGCGAAAGGTTCTTAACCCCACGCCACGTCAAGTGCTGCATATACATATATTAAATATTGTGTACAACTTTATGCGTGTATATGCAATGCTAGACTAAAACTATTCAGTGGCAATCAATATTACAATTCCGGAAGGGTCAAGAACACAAAAGAAAAGTTTTCCCTTCTCGTTTTCACTATATATCGGTTTTTTTTGCTTTTCTTTTTTCGATAAATCGAAGCTATCACAAATTTATTCTTTATCCGTAAATTTTCTTTTATCATATTGGTTTTGTATATGCAGTATTTTTTCAGTAAAATTTATTAAAAAAAATTTTAATGAATCAATACAACATTTATTGTCATTAATTTTACACCTGTATAAGTATACAATAAATAAATACATAATAAGTTTTTAATTCATATTTAAAAATGATAATTATGGTAAATATTTCATAAAAAACAAATTTTACTCTAAAATTTTATTTTAAAATTAAATATAATTTATATATTAAAGAAAAGAATCTTATTTTGTAATATATGTAAACAAAATTTTATTATTTCCGTTACATAATTACAATGTTTGTATTTAAAATGATTAAAAAAATTTAAAAATTAAAAATTTTTTTTTTCATTAAGCATTTATATGTATTTTGAGATATTTAATATATTATTATAGCAATTTATTTATTTCAAATAATATTTATTTTATAAAAAAATCAAGTCTATATAATATATAAACATCCTCTTCTAATGATAGAGAAAAAAGTTGTAAATGTTTCAGTATGCATAGATAAGTTTTATTATGTCATTATTTTTGTAATTATCTACAAAAGAGTGGATGGTGTAGATGTAGATAGTACGATAATGTACTACTATAGATAATTAAATGGAGATACAGAATTACATAAGAATTATAACCCTTATAGTATAATTCTTTATGAGTATAAGATTTTAGATAATTTCTGTAAAGTCGGAAGCTAATGCATATGAGATTAAAACATGTAAATATGCCCAATATAATCATTCATATACCTTAGGTTTCTAAAAAATTACAAATTAGTTACAATACCAATCTATAATAATTATTTTAAACATAAAATAAATGAATACTGCTCCTAAATTAATTTTACGAAAATCAATTAAAAATCAAACAAATTTCCCATTTTTTTTATAATCAAAGTAATGTATTTCTCGTAATCGTAATAAAAATATTTTTTAAATTTCTACTAATTCTGTTTTAAAGAATAAGTTTCATTTTAATAAATAATTTAATAAACTGAAAAACAGCCATCATTTTTTGATAATAATTTTGATATGTACCTTTATTCGTCGAGAACCGGTGAATTTCTTTTTCATATTATGCTTAATAAAGGAAAGATATTGAGCTTACACTTTCTCATTAACTGCTGCAAAAATGTTATATATTAATTCTAAATCGTCTAGTTCTAGTAGGAAAGTCATAATAAAGTCGCTATCCTTTAATTTTTGGATATTTTTAATTTCAATAGCCATTAACACACGCACACATATATGTATATATATATATATATTTAATATGTGTGTTTCTGTGTTTGCTCGTTATACGTGCATATGTAGATTTTGTAGGCTGAGACCTTTGAGGTAATAATTGATAAATACTTACCAAAGGGCTAACACATTAAAACTGAAATATACAATCAATTTTCTGCTCGGAAAAAAGTAGGTCTCAAGCCTCTTCACCTCAGTTGGTCTATTCAAGATGGACCGGCGATTCAGAGCGGGAAAGATCTCCGATTCAATCTGTTTTCGGCTATCAGAGCCGCTACGAGGATGGCTCGTACCCGTAAGATTTTTGACAGCTCAACTGTTGAAAAGACATTTCTCAACTCGATACTACTCCTTGGGCTGTGCCATTGATGCTATCTCCACTATTTCCTTAGATACCACTAGTAATTTAATCGACACTTCCATCTTCTCTGGCGGGTTGATGGACAGATCATTCATCCCGAGGTCCTCTTCGGGGGACACCATCATCTCTGCCATCTCCAGTATACCCTCCTCTACAGGGATTCCCTCCAGCTCTGGCATGAAGGGAAAAGAGCCGAACTGGATCTCAATCAATTTTTCTGTCATCTAAAATAGAGAAACATATTTGATTATCCCCTCTAGGTAGCAATACACAACGGAGTAATCATAATCTTCAAGGAATGATTGCGACATTCTACACGATCCGCCAGAGGATTATAGTGTGATGAAGCGTATGCCTCCATACTCATTCAGCGTGTCCTTGAACTACTTGTTAAGAAAATTCCTACCGCTATTTCTTAACAAAGACGTCGGTGTAACACACCTAAAAAATACGAACTTTTCGAACGCCCTGATAATTTAAATATATTTTTATTTTGGAGAAATTACATCAGACCCGCTGCTATGACTTACCACGCTCTCTAGTACTTTTGTTTCAAATAATCCTTTAAGGCTACCAAGTCGCGATGAATGAGCACGCGAGATCGGTCACGCAGTAGCGTATGCGCACCTTAAGCGCCGATCAACCGAGATGATGTGGCACCTCGGAGCACTCGGCTAGGGAGCAGAGTTTTTTCGGTTTTCTTCCAAGATAGTGCTTTCTTTAATTAATCCCGCTGTTCACGATTACGTATCAGCAACTCGCACACATTTCCGTCATCACGTTATCTTGGCGACAAAACCTTCGGGTCGTTTAAGATTCCATGTCGGCCAAATCCTGTACAGGGTCATTCCTTACTAACCTAAGTAGCCTTTTGTGCCTTAAAGACAATATTGCGGCTGTCGCAACCACCGGTTAGACACTTGCATATTTAAATACCGGACGAGAGTTCTCGGTACCTGTCTTACTTAGCGAGCAGAACCGAATTCCGGATCGCAACCGATAAATGCACCTGCATGATGCCAGGGAACTGGCAAAAATTAATTTGGCCCAGTCCTTTGCCAAGCAGCAGGTGCATTATGACAAACACCGAAGTTCCTGGACTCCGAAAGTGGGGATCATGTGATGAGACGAGTACGAGTTTTATCCAAACAGGTGGATAAAGTAAATTTTAAATTAGCCCTGATATATGAGGAGCCACTCGTCAGTTGATAAGTTTTCCCCGTTGTCTTCAAACTTCCAAGACGAAAGGGCAACCCTACCATTGCCCAAATTCAATATTTGAAGCAGTCTCTCGGATATAAAGCAGAAAACCGTGGGTAATATTTTATTTAGAAACCATGAGGCGAATCATCAACGTCGCAGGAGAGATGATTCGGGCGTACGAATGCCCCGGTCTCATCACGTCTACTGCTAGCCTAGGTACCGCCCTCGGCCTAATGTTGCCGGGCTGACGTACCATTCAGAAGGGTGAACCGTGAAACTTCCGATTGGCCCGCTCTACAGCATCGGAACTACCGTCCTGGCATGGACGTCAGCAGACAAATACGTCCACCTCCGGTTTATGATGGTGACCCATCAGCACGAGGACCTACTCCTAGGACAGGACTACTTCAGCCACAAGGAAGGAGCAGTTTCCCCAGCGAGATAGAAGTAGTCACCAACCATTGCCCCCGAAATATGTTGTCCTTCCTCCGAATTCCGAATCCCTAATCCTTAAACATTGCCGAGCCGCCGGTTACCCTCACTGCAGAGGCAAACCGCGGATATCTTTAGTGGAGGCAAGATCGCAATTGCGTTACATCCATGTGATAATGCCAATCATTATAACGCAAGGATGCCCGCACGACGCATCATCCTGCCGGCAAGTCGAATGACCGCACCTGTACGACGTCCCATCCGATCGGTGGGACGATCCGGGCGTCCCTGACTACCGGCACCGCTGTCCCTGATCCCGATGTCGCCCGTCTCACCAACACCCTCGCCTGTTTTATCGACACCGCCACCGCCGACCTCCCCATCACCATCGCCAGCATCGCCGTTCTCCTCGCCGTCCGCATTACCACCGTCGACATCACAGGCCAAGGAATAAGGGGCCGATAAACACACCCTCGCAGCACCCATCGCTCCCATGGAAGTCTTCTCCTCATCGCTTCCATCCGCTGGAGAGGCTTCTGGGGAGCATTCTTTAACAGTCAGAGTGCTGCTCCCGTCGGACCCCGAGTACGACCCGGACAGCCGACGAGTCCGTTTACCGAACAGGTATATTGTCCAGGGCCGACGGGAATATTCAGTCCACTACGGATCATGGTAAAGGCGACTGCGATTCAATCCAGACGGCCAGCTGCTACACGTAGGACCAGCGCGATGGGTAAGTTTGCGGCGCGAAAATATATAATATTGCGCCTGTCGCAATATTGTCAAAAACTATTTGTTTCTTCCGGTTTTGCGAGAAATTAGTGATTTTATTTGTTTCCCTCCGTTAAAAATTGTTATTCCCTTTCGCGTAACAATTAATTGTTCTCGGGTAGCTTGTGCCAACTTTTATTTTATAACTCCAATTAAATTAATTTGAGAAATTGTTTGTGAAGTAATTATAGTGATATAATTGTTCAAGTCAAACATAGAATTCGTCGTCTTTTGATTATCCGTCCGTGTTTGGATCGGTATTCCGCCGGAGGTCAAGTCTAATGTACACAAACTCTGAAAAATTTAGGTCGAGTTAAAATCCACAAAATAACGAATTTATAAAGTAATTATTTTGAAATATCAATTAGAGCAAAAGTTAATGTTATTTTCTCTGCGTGTTTTATCTTATTGTTGTTATCGATGACTCTCCCGGGGTCACTCATTAATATTAATAAACCATTTATTATTTAAGTTCAACCGAGCTTAATTATCAATGTTAATTGTATATATTTTTTTGTATTGTTAAAGAAAGCTGATCATTAAAGGACCGCCTCCTGGTGATATTTATTTAATTCAAATATTGTTTTGTTATTTACTACACCTAGTGTCAATGTTGCCTATCCCTGGCAGATCAGCTGTCGCTTGTTCCAGCGTTAGTTTTTCTGTAGGTTTTCTTCAATGAGCGATTGACTCTATCCTTCGTTCGTTAAAGGCAAGCAGAGCGTATCGTTACAACTGAAATCTCACAATTCGGTTATATCTTTACCTACTTTCATATCAATCTTCATATCTATTCCATACTTTCTTAATTTTATACAAAATACAGAAGAAAATTTTCTAACTAGGATAAAGAAATTATAATTTGGAATTATTGAAATCGTTTTGTATTGACATTAGTATTTGAATAGTACTTTTGTTTAAACATTTAATAAAATGTTTTTCGATGAAATAATCAGAACAATAATTATCTTTGAGTATAGATTGAACTTTTCTATATTATTTCTGAGGAAAAATTTATTAGATAGAGAAATGGCTTTATCTATTAAATTATAAAGAATATTCTTTTTTGTAATAATGTAACTTAAACCTTCACGTATATAACCTGTAATAAATCAATAATAAATAATAAATAATAATAATAAATAAATAAATAATAATAAAAATAATAAATAAACACCAATCACACAATATATAAATGTTAAGATCGTCAATTGTGTAAAGATATGCCCCTTTAAAAGGTTATAACTATGGAGCTTGAAAAGCAAGTGAAGTGTGTATTTTGTAAATCGTGTCATGTAAAAATATGGATTATAAATAATGTTCTCTTCTTCGACCATTTCTAGTATATTCAACGCAATATTTGAACGCATGAACAAGTCCATTGCGTTACAAAAAAAAAATTTACAATCCTCTATAAGGGAATTCACTCGAATTTACTGCTAAGAAAATCCGAGAAAGTTCCAAAAATTTGGTAAGTAAAAAAAATTATATATTCATACATGTATATTTCTACGTATCATGAATAAGAAGAAACAAGAAAGGATCAGTGTTATTAGAAGGTTATTAGAAGTTCGTTAGGATTATTCGATGTATGGAAATTATATATTGGGATTTAATTAGAAACAAAGTAAATTCAAAAGAAACTAGGAAAAAAATCATTTGAACGGAGAAAGTGAGGATTTTTTAAATATCAGCATAAAAAATAAATAATGCCTTTATTCAATGAAATTATTATTTATGGTTTTTATTAATTTATAGTAATTTTGGAATAAATTGTCGATACAGGGTTAAATAAATAATTATTTATTCAGCGAAATGTTATTTTTATTTTTCAAAACAAGCCAGAGTTTACAAATGAGCTGTCCGACAAATCCAAAAAAATGAATTCCTCTCGCTTTTACATTTTTTACTAATTACAAAAATTATAAGCATATAAAAATATAAAAGTATTGAAAATAATTTTGCGACTTGTACACCCAAGTTCAAGTAATCAGTGCCTTTATTTCCGTTTCGCCTGTACTTCGGGCGAGTCACATACCCAACAATATATTTAAAATAAGAAAATAAATTACCTCGTACAAATGACAGTATATAACCATCGTTTTTATTTACAGCTATAAAAATTTATTTTTTGTTTAAACTTTTCTATTGATAAAAAATAATTTATAATTTTCTCCAATATGTTATGCTTCGAGATAACGAAATTGACTGATAATACGTTAGAGATAAAAAAATATAATTGTTTCAAAATATGTTGTAGATGTGAATGAATTAAGAAGTAATAGTGGTAGCAGTTTGTCTTCGAGTCGATCGGCAGCAAGCAGCCGAAAAATTCAAAGTCATGAAACGTTACCGGTACATACGGAAAGTGATGAATCAAATGATATTGCCGATAAAAATAATAGAATTTCGACGTGGGACGCAAAAACCGATAAGGCTTTCGATGTTCTCTCCGTCAACAGTAATCCCAGCAGAAACAGCACACCAGATGCTGTGAGTTTATAATTTAAATTTTATAATGTTTTAATTGCTAATTTTTAAACTTATATCTAAAATTGTAAAAAACAACTTCAAAGTTTATTATTTTTTATCAAGCTATTTTACTTGTATATGATAAATAATATGTGAATACACGTGTAAAGAAATTTATTAAAATTAATTCTTTTTGTGTTAAATGAACAATTTATACAATAAAAACGTATTCAAAATTCTATATAATTAAAAAAAAATTAATTTTACATTTAATAAAAATTTCTTACATAACTATTTTCGCAGAAAATTATTCACGTAGTATAAAATTTTTTTTGAAAAAAATGAAAATATAATATAAATATAATAAATCGATTTTTTATCTCGATTGTGATCTAAAATTTGTATGTACGCAGCCAAATATTGGTTTTGAACTAATATTAAAATAGAAAACTAGTTGACTTCGATAATGACTTATGTTTTTATGCTTTTTCATTATAAATTTATAAAAAAATACTTCGATTTTTATCTTTTAAGTATATTTCTAATCATTTACGTTCTGTTACATATACTTTTAAAATATTGCAATACTATAAAGATTATTTAAGTTATATTATAATTAACTGCTTTTTTCGAATTATAATAATTATTTTATATAAAGTTTATAAATGAAGAAATCAATGTTTCTACATATTTAAAATACAGGGTTTTGAGTATAGTTATGAATCTCATATAAATAAAAATTATTGTGGTATATTACAATAGTATTTTTTAGTTTTATAATAAAAGCAAAATCAAAACTATTAAAGTATGAATAAATTCGAAAGAGACTATTCAGGCTTCAATCCAAAAATATGGAGTATGAAGTTAAGTAATAGATTTTTTAGAAAAAGTAACATAAAAATTATTATTTTTTAACATTATTTTTTATCAATGCTTCTTTATTTTACTCTTTTGAAAGAATTATACAATATTTTCATTTATTTCATGAATAAAATTTATATTTTAGGATTTAAAATATCAAACAACTATAGGAGGTATAGTTACAGTACATACCTATAAAGAATGTTTATTTTTAGAAAAACTTAGATTTATTTTTCTGGGTCACTAATACTTTAAATGTTTAAAAATTAAAACCTCATTTGTATTTAAATATTTATAATATATAAATTGCTTATAGTATTTTCCAATAATAGAAATCAAGTGTCACACTAAAACTTTATTGTGGGCTTAAATGAGATTGCTTTTTCTTTTTTTTTTAATATATTATAATTTGATTGAATTTAACAGTATAATAAAATAAGTTGTCTATGTCAATATAAACTTTTCTTACAGCAATTTATAGATTGCTATAAAATACGTAGAACATGTAAAATTATCTAACATATATAAGCATAATATCAATATAATTTAGAATTTTTTCATAAATATATTATATACATATATAATACAGTAAAGCATTAGAATAAAGAATATATTCAATCGATGTCTCAAGTTCTAGTGCAATGCCATTGACATGTACATGTAATGTAATACAGATTGATAGAAAAAGGTAAAATAATTACGGAGAATCTTGAAATTTATAATTAACGTTAATTTTTTTGGAAGAGAAAGAAACGTGAAAAATATATACTTTTCGGAATATTAGAAAAAGAGTTTTTTACGGGTGAGTATGAAAAAACCATAGTTCTTCAGTCGGCAATATGTCGAATAAATTTCTATGTCTTCTTCAGACCTTTATTAATAAAATTGGTACAATTATACACAGTTACAAATACAATTATACATAGATAAAAATACAGTGATATATATTATCTTGGTGTAAAATTTAGTGAATATTTATACCGTACAACCCATGTTCTCACGTCGTCAAAATTTAAATGTAAAATTTAAGATACGCTTACGTCGAGATTTATATATCAGCTTTATGTCGCGTCATCAATGTCGTCAGATATTTATATTGATAATTCAACACATTGGTGTTCTCCTGTTTGTTTACAGTGTGGTTATTTAATTGGATTTGTAGCATTTCCGAAATTTATCTCTTTTTATAATTTTGTTGCCTATATAAAATGTTGACATTGTCTCAGTCTATTATGTGTTCGTTAGTTTGCGAGTAAATTTGAATCATGGAATTAATATTAAATTTTGTTTTATGCTCGCAAATTCATTTTTCTAGATTTCGTTTGGTTTCACCTATGTACGTAGCATTACAATCCTTGCGGTTTATTTTGTAAACGACCCTGCCAGTTTCATACTTATCATTTCTGTCGTTACCCAATTTTATGATATTGTTTAACTTATTGCTAATCTTGGGTACAATATTGATATTATATGTTTTTAATTTACTGCAAATTTTTTCATAAAAATTCTTTATATATGGTAAAGAAATTATGTTGTCGTAAGATTTAAGAAGGTTATAATCTATAAAATCATTGTATTTAATTTTTCTCAGTCTATGTTTTAAATATTTATTGCAGAAGTAGATCGGGTAGTTATTATTACGTAGAATTATACGCACTTCGTTTAAATTTTCAATGTGGTAATATCTGTCAGATAATAAAATCATCTAGTTATATACAATATTTCTGTTTTGGCTCATCGAGTGCTGTTAATAAAAACTAATAATTCTGTTAGAGCACATCCCTTTTGGGTACCAATTCGTCACTATATGATTATTTTTATCACATATGGCAATGTCAAGGAATATCAATAATTTTGACGTTTCTAACTCATAGGTAAATTGTAGATGAGTATTATAGTTGTTAAATATATTTAAAATGAGATTAACTTTACTGTTTTCTATACAAAAAACAGTGTCGTCTACGTATCTATAACAGGAAACGGGAGAGTAATTATGACGGTTTTTGAGAGTGTTGAGACACTCCCTCTCCAAATATTGTTTGCAAAAATGGACGATATATACTTTTTGATCATAAAAGTTTTTACTTACTAAACATTTTTTTTTAAGGTCTACATCCGTAGTGACACAGAGCAGGAACTCAAACGTACTAATCCTAATACTCCGATTAAACTTTCGATGGAGTCTTTGGTTGATGGCTGTGACAATAATGATGGTGTTACTGATGAATTCGCAACACCTGAATCTTCTAGACCCGAGTCTGAGAGTTCAAACTATCAAAACTCTAGAATTAATAATAACGCTGATTCGATGGTATATGAACATTATTTATTAACATTATTATTAACATTATTTATGAACATTATTTACGGTTGTCAAAGATTTATATAAGTTTAAGCATATTTTTAATGTGAATAATTTAAAAATTACTATTTATTTTTCTTACAAATTGGAAACTATATCGTAATATTGCACTCTAATAGCAGAATTGTCTCAATGAAATAAATTGATTCGAAAAATTAAAATTTTTTATTTTCCAATTATAAATTGAATGTTTAAATAGTAACTTATCTATATAAGATAAAATATATAAAAACTTATTAGTCTAATATTAATATTAATAAACAGTTAAAAAAATTACTTAATGTACTATAAAATTTGCTAAAAATACTAAGATTTTCTTATTTAAAGATATAGTTTATAATTTAATAAAATAAATCACATGAATAATTTTTTAATAAGTTGTATCAGTACATAAACAAAAATCGATGGAAAGCATGGCGATTTTTATTTTATGTATTCATTTGAAAAATATTTTACTAAAATTTATTTTTAATTAATGTAAAATAAACATTCAAAATAAAAACTAAATAAAAAATTTCTATTTACTACATAGTAGCCGTATTACATGAATGATAAATATATATACAAATTTTTTGATCAAGTTATGCTTAAATGTGATTGACACGATTGAAGTTTGATACAAATTATACTGTCAAATTAATTCGCATCAATCAATTTAACCATATAAATTTTAATAATTTCTAACCTTTCCACGTGTTTTTATAAACATAAATTATATTCTAAAATAAAAATGACAGAATTAATATTTTTTCGAAAAATTTTCGTGAAAAACGAAAATATGTTTAATTCAAAATTTAATAATTAACTAAATATCTAAAGATGGACTCTAATGGCATAAATGGTGTCAACGAAGAAAGGGAATGCTCTCAATCTCCTGAAAGTGACAATACAATGCAGATTATGAAATTAAGAAATGCATCGGGTCCTGCAAAAAGTGTTTCGGGTATGACTCTGAGCTCACCAATTCGATTGAAACCATCTACTTCACATGAAAATGATTTGAAATACACTGTTTCTAGTGTAAGTACATTCAACAACAATGATCCAACTGTACCCTAACTCCACACATTTTTAATTTATCTAAATTATATTTAGCATACGCATAAACAAATGAAATTTTCTCATTAAGGAAACTCAATGAAAAAAGAATTTATTTTCGGTCGTAAGAAAATATACATTTTTCTTATTACATTATTATATGTGATTTTTAAAGTGTTCATCAAAAAAATGTCAATTAAAATTTCAATATAAGTACAATGTATAAATACAAACAATTATAAAATATCATTTGACAATGTTCTTATGATTTTAAACTATTTTTTACTCATAAATATATTCGTTTATTTTAATAGTAGTACACAAATAAAAAGAATATTTATTCATTCAAAGTATCTAAATAATATTTAATATTAATAATAATAATAAATAATAATATCTAAATTATTGACGAGCTAATATTTTAAGATAACTTTATTTTATTTTAACTTAATATTCCGTAAATATTATCAATTCTTATACATGCACATTCATTTTATATGCATAACATAAAAAGTTTCATAACAATTTATAATTTGTAGTTAATTCTATTATATATATTTTTATTTACCATTAAAGTTTTGAAGATCTATAATAATAAATAATAGAACTTTCAAATTTTTTGACCAGATTAACTTTTATTCATGTATTATTAATTATTAAATTATATTATTATACTAATTTTATTTTTTCTTCCTTCAGGCACCCAGAAATTTAACGGAGAAAAAGTTAATAAATGAAAATCGATCATTGATAAAATCAGATTCCGATGAAGCCTTACCTGTTCCAATTGGTTTTGACATTATTCGAGTTGAAAGTTCAGATAGCACTGAAGAAACTGATGATGTCAATATCAAACCACAGGTTGTTCATTTACTTGACTAACCCTAAAAATAGTATTTCTTGGATTAAATTATTGTTAATAATTTTGATTAGTATCATTGTAACAAAATGATATTTTTTTTTTTTTTTTATACTAACTACTCATCTTCTGATAGTTGAACCTGTATATCAGTTGGAATATTGTAAACAAATTTTCTATTTTAATTTATGTGATTCTTCGTTCAAAAATGTTTAAAAACTCTATATCTATATATAATTGTATTATAAATAATACAATTATATATAGATTATATACAATTATAAATAATATAATTATATATAGATATATATGCAATTTAAAAAGTATTAATTTTTTTTCTGTTTTTTATATACGACTTAATTTGATTTATAGATGCCAATTGACTTTCGAAGAAGGCCAAGTAAGATATCACCAGGTAAACCAAAACGACAGATAAATTGTAATCGAAATCAGTCGGTATCCACTACTCGACATTTTGAAAAACACGTTGAGAAATCGAAAGCAATGCAACAATGTTTTGAACAACTGGAAAGCAAAGAATGGTGCGTTGATAAAAGTATTCATATTAAGCAATTCATAATGATTTTTTAATAATGGATCCTTTGCATAATAAATAATAGTAGATTAGATTCTTTGGATTTGAAGACATATAATAATGTTCAACGGGAAAATATTAAATGT
This sequence comes from Eupristina koningsbergeri, assembly GCA_018907245.1. Classification (NCBI taxonomy): domain Eukaryota; kingdom Metazoa; phylum Arthropoda; class Insecta; order Hymenoptera; family Agaonidae; genus Eupristina; species Eupristina koningsbergeri. The sequence goes on from JACCHV010000041.1 coordinate 4,069,558, forward strand.
CAATAGCTATATTTAAAAAAAAAAACTAAAATCCCAGCGCATTGGATATTTATTATGGACAACATTGATATATGCAGTACATGTATTTTCAGATTGATATATGACGCTAATTTTTCTAATTATTCTTGTAAATAATTGGAGTAAAATTCTCTTCGCAAGTTAAATAATAAATGCTTCTGATTTTAGGGAAATAACGTTAAATGGTTTAAGAGCTTTGATGGAAATAGCAAAAAATGAACCAGAACAATTGGATAGTTGCCCACCGGGTTTGCTCGCTCGTACTTTAGGAAAGCAGGTAAAAAATTTGCGTTCTCAAGTCGCGCGAATTGCCTGTACTGCAACTAGTCAAGTTTTCGGTGCTCACATTCGAGGAATTGAACAGGTAAAATAAATTATTTCAGATGTCTTGAGAAACCAAGACGCAATATAGAATAAAGAAAACTATTTCTTTTGCAATTAAAATTTCTAATCACATCAATTTAAATAAATTCCGATAGTTGAATTATTATAAGTATTTTTTAATTAATAATTTAAAAGATTCTTTTGTATTTCATTGATAATAAATATTTAATTTTATATTAATTATCTTCAATATCGATTGGTGTAATGCTAATTTTTTATTTTTCCATTATTAATTATTTTGAATTATTTAAAATTGAAATTCGTATGATATTTGAAATGTAAAATGTTAATACTATAATCTTTAGTTTATAAAACTTCTCAAGTTATTTGTTAAATTTATCTGCTGAAAAAACAGCATTGTATATAAGTCCTTAAATTAAAAATTAACTTTAAAATGAATAAACCAATTATAATTAATATTTTAAATTATATTTTCACCCAGGATCTCGATGAAATAGCAGGACCTCTATTGCACAGAACAGCCGATACTAATAAATTTCTACGCGATGACTGTAATTTAGCATTGGATAGTATGGTTGAACACTTTCCGGCTCATAAAACAATTGGAATAATCGTTAATCGCGGAGCAAGGTAATATTATTTCCAATTAATATCTTATAAATTATTTTATTAAAAATTCGGATTTTTTAATAAAAGAAGATGTGTATCAGTTAAATAAAACCAAAAACATTAAAACATTATTTTTATAGCCATCAAAATACAATTGTTCATGCAACTACAGCACGACTTCTACTTTTAATTGTCAACAAAATAGGTCCTGAACATGTAATGGTTTTGTCGCGAGATGCAAAAGATAAATTGTTCGCAACGACAGCTAAACTTTTGACAGATGGAAATTTACAAGCTAGGTAACATATTATTCATGAATCATAATTTATATATGTGTATTTATTTTATATAATGAAATTATTGAATTAAAAACAAATATTAACATTCCTTAATTTAAATATATATACATGTATACATATATATTAATATTAATAAGTAAATTTTATTTTTTTATAATTGAGAACTTTCTCAAATTTGGATTTTATAATAAAAATATAAAATTATACCAGAATAAACTTTTTTAATAATATTTATTTATTTTATTATATTTGAATGAAATTATGTAATTATTAAAGTATTTTGTCTTTTAAATTGTAAAATATTTAGAATTAACTATTTGTATTACAAAATTATAATTTATAATTGTAAGAAAATAATTTTATTTTTTCAGAAAATATGCGAAGGAAACTTTTCGCCTTTTATCACGATGCGAAGGATTTCGGAAAACATTGACTGATGTCGTACCGGAAAATACATTACGATTTATCGATAAAACTTTGAGATCACTCTAATCATTATGTATATACAACAATAAAAAAATTATGAGAACTGTGAAAACGCATGTAAAAATTATAGACACTATGAAAGCTTTGTGAATGATGAACAGAAACTATATTTTCTTAAATTATTTTCACATGAATTCAAAAATATTTTCTTGATTTTTAAAAGTATTGAAATATACATTTTATTTCATATAATGTATATATAAATGGAATGAAAGTTGAAAAATGGAGTTAGAGATTTAACTTTAAGAGTTTTTTAATGTAGCATCATTTTTTAAATACAGTGGCATATATTGAAAAGTGCAATTTAGTAAAAACAAAATACTCATTTTTTATTGATAAATATTTCGTATACAATATTTCATTTTTATATTATTTTATACGAAAAAAAAAAGTAAGGAAAGAAGAATGTAATTAATGAATTTTTCTATATTTATCGTCGATAAGAATTCATAGTGCCTTGCTGTTTACAATAAATATAAAATAACATCGAATTTCCATTATATCACGCACATATGCATTTTATAAAGTATTAAAAATCCAACATGACCTTTTCATAATATATTGTGTTTTTATTTACATCTATAGTTTCTTAATATAAGAAATTATTTACTGTTTTTTATTTGCATTATTTATTAAGATAATTTAATAATTAAATTAACTTTATACTACCTTTAATAATAATAATATAATCACAAAATTTGACTAGTTAAAAATTAATTTATGCTAGCAATACTATCCTTTAAATTACGTAAAGGCTGCTTGCAAGAATTAAAATAAAATAAACTTTTATTTAATATTTGCAATTTAATATAATGTAATATTTTTAGATTCATTAATAAATTATAATTTTTAATGTATTTAATTCATCACTTATAGGTATTTATAATTTCAATAACGTAACTCGCTCCAGTAAAAAATCTATCACAATTAAAGCGGTCAAAGCGTTTTAATCTTTTCAAGGTTTGGATTTACTAAAAGAGCACCATCGATAATTTAAAAGCAGAATATCATTTATTCTGATCAATTCGGAAGAGGGTGTTTAATAGTGTGGGTGATTGATAAAAAAAAAAACCGAGGACTTGACTTGCGACCGTAAACTCGTCGGTGCGTTACGCAGAAAAGTTTAAGTCCGTGATCGCGACGATTCAAACTACTTTCTTCTCTAGGTGTTGGCTCGATCAAAGCCCGAATCGGAATTCAGCATCCCTTCCTCCAGATTTAACTTATTACCTAGGCCAGATGAAAAATTGCTGAACCCGCAAGATCTTCCAGTAGGCACGCGAGTACCACCCTGACATTTTTATACCGCCATTTCTTGTCAATCTCATCTCAAGGAGGTCCAGGGCCGAATTTTTGCGAGATGACCATTTCTTTCACACGACGAGCCGCGAGTTTTTCGCTGTCCTTTGCTCTATTTCCATAACTCCGACTGCTCCATTTCACTCTTGCCTTTCGCTTGCCTATTATTATTATTATTCTCGGGATTTGGCTAATTGCTAATAATAATAATAATAATAATAATAATAATAATAATAATAATTGCTAATCTCTTTCCCAAAGCAACTACACCTTTGTTCCCAGCATTTTAGAATGCGTCGCGTATGTCATTGCTCTTATCATTATTTATTACAAAAATTATTTGTACTATTTTGAATATTTTATTAATTAACGTAAATGAATTGAAAAGGGATAAACTATAATAAAATTTATTTCAATTTTATATTTTGAACTCGACTTAGTAGCTTCACCAACTCATTAAATTGAGTTACATGAAACTTATTGATCTGTAGTAATAGATTAAATAAAAATATATCATTGCCTTGTGCGATGCTATTCTTTAGATAACTGTTTTTTTTTTTGTATTATTTAAAAATTTTTATTCAAGAATTTATTATTTCCTTTCGATTAATTTTAGTACAAAAATTATAAAAATTAATCATATTAAATATAAAATACTTTGTATGCGTGTAATTTTATGTAAATAATTTATTACAATATAAAATATATAAAAATATAATGAAGAAGCAAATTATATTATAAATAAAAGAAATATTTAAAAAAAAAAAAAATACAATTTTATTTTTTAAATGAAATAAGTCAATGAATAAATTTTTTATGAAATGCATATTTTATTAAAATTAATAAAATATTTAAAAAGTTATATTGAAAATAAAAAGATGAAACATTAATTTACTTTGTTTTTAACCTAAAAATGTTGTTTTCTTTTAAAATGACTGTGGATTTTGCATTATATAATTATTTTTTTACGAAAGAAAATATTTTCAAAGCGTAACAGTTCTAATTAATTATAGTTGATTATTATTGCTACTTGTATTAGAACAAAGAGTAAAAAATATAAAAATGAATAAAAATAATATGGATAAAGAACAAATTAATTTTGCCGAATCTGAACATTCTATGTGTATTTCAAGTATTTCTAATGAACAAGATATTCATATTGATATTGATAATCAAATTGAAATAACAATTACTAGTATCGAAAATATTGTACGTTTATTTTTAACAAAACATGAATAATTAAAAATTTTTATTAATTTATTTATAAATTTCCTTACTCATTTTTGGTTACGTATGATGCAGATCAGAAAAGATAGTTTTCTAATAAAAATTATAGTGCAACATCAAGATATAATTTTAGGTGAAAGTGAATCTATCAAAATAGACTCCAGCTATAAAAATATAGCTAAAGTTTATCCAATTGATTTTAAAGTTGGTTTACCATATATATCCAATAATACAAAAAGCATTGCTTCACTTGTATCATCGCCTATTATAAGTAAATAAATATTTTATCGTGTCAATATTTGTGATCATATTAATTTTACGCTAAAACAAATAATGATATTTGTGAAAACTGTAATGTATTAACATCATTTGAAAATAGTTCAGGTATTTCAAGTTTTAGAGGACAACGCGTTAAATAAAAATTCGCACGATCGGTGTAAAGAGAAATCAAGAATTATTTTTAAAAATAATTTGGAAATTCTATGGATGTGCAATCTTGATATTATATCCGTTATTTTAGGTAATATTATATTACAATAAAAAAAGGTTTTGAAACTTTATCTAATGTCAATTATACTTCGAATATTTTAGGAGAAATGAATTATAATGAAAAATTACTACTTGAAGTTCCATCGGATTATAATACTGTCGCTTGGGAAAATTTACCAAGAATAACAATAATGCTACAACAAGATGAAACTAAAATTATTACGAATGATTTGGAATTTAATTTGATGAACATCACTATTGAAAGTATTTATAATTTACCAACTTGCTTTAATAAAGATATGAACTACAAATGCGGCACAATTATATATCCAGATAAGGATGTACAATCATTTATACTCTTTTTAGCCACATTAATAATTGCTTTAATATATTATTATGTCTTTTAATTATAACTTTTCTAAGGTGAAAGAAGACTGTATTATATTTGAAACCGATAAATGGACTAATTTTCGCGATATTGAACGTACGAAGAGTTGGAGACCTTTACAAAATTTTGACAGTCGCGCACGATTATCCAAATATAAAATCAGTTGCGATTACAATATTATTCAAAACGATTTCAAGAAATTCAATATAAAAGTAATTTATTATAATAATTCTAAATTAAAAAATAAAAAATTAGTAACTAAAATTAAAATATAAATAATACATTATATTTGTCTACGAAATAATAAAAAAAAATTATTTATAATACATTTCTCAATAGTAATTTTAATGTAAATAATTTGTATTTTATGTATATAATTAAGTATAATATGCAGTATTATATTTATTGATTAATATTAATAAAAATTTAATAATAATTATCCATTATAATAAATCTTATATTATAACAGACTATTATAAAAGTAATTATGATTTTTAATAAAAAGCTTTGTATAATTACCAATAAAATTATGTATTCATATTATACACTGATATAAATATATTTAAGGAAGTTATTGAATCTAATGTGAAGAGAATTGAGTGGAATAGCATACACAGATCTTTCTTAGATTCAAGAGATATTCAAAATATAAAAGATCAATTAAAAAAGTATTTAGTATTTTAATATTAAATATATAACTGCATTTTTCTTTATTCTTATATAATTTTTAATTTAATATAAGATACAAGTTTTGGCCTTTTGAAATTATGGTAAAACAGAAAGAAAATAATTCCGAGACGAAGATTTCAAAAGATAATAACGAAGTTGTATATCAATGCTACGTTGATACTAATCAACTTTTATTTCCTGGAAGTAAATAAAGTATTGTGTTCTATAATTTTTATTCGTAGAATAAATTAAAAACCAATAATTTTATAGGAACGAAAACGCGAGTTTTAACTCAATTGTATTTGCAAAATATGTCTGATATGAAAAAAAAAACAGGCTTAGAAAAAAGTATTTTTGGTAATGAAATTTATGATGAATGTGAGGTGAGAGAAAAATAAAGTTTTAGATACATTAATATATACATTTTACTACAAACTTATTTATTAATTAATTAATAAATTATTTAATATATTTTTAATACTTAATCTAGTCAGAATTAGAAACTCAAATCAATGTACCGAGTTGTCCAATTTGTACAGAAAATGGAGAACCTGTTCTTATTTTAATTGAATTTGAATTATATCGACCCTTTTTTCCTGCGCGAATATTAGAAGATTTTATCTCGGCGTTTGTATATTTATTATAATATCATGAAAATTGAATAAAATAAAGAAATTTCATTTTTATAAAATTTATTTTTATAATAAAATAAATAAAACATAATATTACAGAACTGAACTTTTAAAAAATAAACCAAAACCAAAAGAACCATTGTATTCGTGGACACCTGATTTCGCTTACGATCAGTATATGAGTTGCATCAATCAATTAATTTATGTTATTGAAGAATCCTATCGAGTACGTTTGCCATATTTTAATATCCTGCACTTGTACAAATTAAATAATTATATTTTTTTTAATAATAAATTTTAATAATGAAGTATTTGAAATTTTGAAATAAATATGATTATGTGAAAAATATTTAAATTATATAAAACATAATTGAAGATTTCTGTGAATTTGAATTTTTTTATAATTTTGTATAAAAACGTCAAATTGTTAATGACATAAAATTACTTAAAATATAACTCTTATTAGAATAAATAATTAATCAATAAACTGTTAAATATTGAGTATATTAAAGAAAATTGAATATTTCGCGATAGAGGTTTCAATTAGTCATCATTTTGATTGAATTTAAATAAACTTTTATTTCAATTCTTTACCTTACAATATTACAATAATTTAAAAATTACAATAACTTATACAATTTTAATATATTGAAAAAAAAAGTATTAAAAATTATGCGGAATATTATTAACCAAATTTAGGCATAAATAATAAATTATTTTTTGTGAATTTTGCTCTAAATAATAAAAAGGATATCAACTTATTCTTATGATAATCAAAAATTGAATTTTTATTAATTATATATATTTATATTTATATTGTATATTATATTAGAGTTATAAAATATATACAAAAGTTTTTCCTACGTTTTATATTTATTTATTTTTTATAATAATACATTCTTATATATTATATTAGGATTTTGTAGAACGTTGTGATTGTGATAGTAACACAAAGATAAATGATAATTCATCTTCCAAGAATCCTAAGTCAAAATGTCCTGATAGTTTAAAAAATTTATGTAAAGAGTCAAATTCAAGTTCAGTCAAGAGTAAACCTACCTCATGCCCTTATTCTTATCTTCCAGTTAGTTAAAAATATTTTCTAAATATTTTTAATTTATGATACAGACTTTAAATTTTGTTTTCTATTTTTAGGATGAATTTAGTCGTTTTATGCAATTTCTTCATGAAACTGGAAAATATGTATCTATACGCACTACGTTAAAGAATAGTATTATTAATTTATTAGATCAAAAATTCGCTTTGAATTCCGATGACTGGTTTTCAACAGAAAATCAGGTTTACTATAAAGTTGTACTACAAATAATATTTAAAATCTTTTAATAGTTGGTTATTAAATATTGTATGCATTATTTTAAAAAAAATTTTTATCATATTTACAATTAAAAATTCTAATCGAACCTATATTAAATAGATCTAGCAGTTACTTTTCATTAATCTTTTTTTTTTATAGCTGCAAAATTTTTATTAATTTTAAAATTTATTAAATTAATTAACATATTAAATGACAAAGTCAAACACACATATAGGTATATATTATTCTACATTGGCTAAAATTATAAATTTATAACCATGAATAATAGGTAAAGGTCATTCAAATTTTTCTTATATGTTTTTATTTAATTATATTTGAACACAATACAATTTAATTAAATATTCATTTAAGGATGAATCGTGAATGATATTTGTAATTGATATTTTATTTCCTTACAATAATATAATAATAAAATTCTTAACTAAAGCATTCTTAAATAATATAATAAACTTCGAAAAATATAAGAATTCATAAGAAATACTCGTAATATTGAATTATTTATTGTAATCTATTAAAGTTAACCTAATACATAATGATTTTATGTTGTATAAAGGATTTCATCGCTTCATGCTACACATATTTAGTGGAGCACATGCACATTGCATTAAACACGAAAATTGATGATCGTTTGAATGACGAAATTTCTGAATTTGAAAACGCAGAAGAGCTCTGGTTTCGTGCTGAAGAAGCTTATGAATTTAAAAACTTTGAAAAAGCTAAGAAACTTCTCACAAAGGTTCTAAAATTATTATAATTATATTATATGCTTCTGATTAATGAATAATTTTTTTATTATATTAACATTCTAGCTTGTTGCTAATGACCGAAATAATCCAGACTCATGGGTAAAATATGCAATTTATTTTTTAAAAAAATCAGAAATTGATGAGGCAATCGAAAGCGTTAGACAAGCTATTCGATTATGCAGTCGACACAAAATTGCGTAAAATCTTTATATATCTACATATTTTTATATCAAAAATGACATTTTTACAAATTATTTGCACATATATATTTATTTTGTTATGCCTGGGATTATTATTCATTTTTTTTTTTAAATAAAATATTATTAATTTTTTTAATTTAAATTAACATTTATTTAGTTCACTAGGTTGATACAATTTTTATTCAAAAAAATATATAATATAAAAAGAAGAGGTTTAGTAAGAATAAGCTTTAAAATTATATTATAACAAAATTCGGACACCGCGTGTATTAAAGAAAAGGTTATCGCTCGGTTAACGTATAACGTAACTTGTTTTGGGATGTGGATTTCGTTCGGTTGTTTAAATGTCCTTGAGAGTAGTGTGGATAGTCCGAAAGGCCGTTGTGGGTGTTGTATTTCTTCTTGCGCAGCTTGCCGTCACCACTCCGTTGTTGTTGTGGGTTCAGAGTTCCCAATTATGATAAAGAGTTTAGATTCTTGAATGTCAAGTACAAAGTTCACGAATTTAAATTTTAATTACTATAGAATTAATGACTGTCGAATTGACAAAAACTGTAGTTTCTTCTTAGATATGGCTTTTATAGCCTTTTAAATCTTTCCCCGCCATGATACCTTTAGAGATGAGTTTTGAAAAAGGGGTAATCTTCTTCGAATTGATAATTTTAAAATAACCTGTCCAGAAATTATTAATTTATCAGTAGCAGACAGACACAATGAATTCAACCTCTGCCATTTCCAATTTAATTTCCAGTAAATCTGGTTTCGGTTATATTTAATTTTCATGATAAAGATTCATTTGTAAATGAATCTTTATTTACAATCGATACTTTAAGAAAGATTTTATTTTTATTATTTTTATTTTTTTTTTTTTTTTTTTTTATATAACAATTGATTTATTTATTTATAGTTAACTATTCTTAATCGAAAAAGTCAAATTTTTAAATTAACAGTAGTTCTATAATATACACAGTTTTTTTTTATAAATGAATTCTTAATATAAAAATTAATTACTTTTTTTTATACTATTTAAAAAAAATATGCAGATTTTATATAAATATTATTTTGAAAATTGATTGTTACAAAATTTTTTAAATAATTATATGAATAATAGATAATAAATGTATTCATTCTTTTTGTCATATGATTTATTTTTCTAATTCAAAATACTTTCAATGTAAATGTGTAAAAATACTAAAATTAACTGTACGTACGTGTAACTTTTTAGTTTAATTATGTATGGTGTAATTCTTGCGATGAAGAATGAATATTCAGAGGCAGAAATTTTTCTCAAAGCTGTCACACATTTATTTCCGAGATTTGCTGAAGGTTGGGCAATTTTGCACTTGTTATATATAAAAATGCATTATCATCCAGGTATATATAATCATAATTAATAGTACATATAGCTATGATTAGAATAAATTTTCGTTTAATTATTAATATATGTTTTTGCAACAAAAAAAAACAACAACAATAATGATGATGATGATGATGATGATAATTCAGGTATTACTGTCACTCTTGAAATGGCCGAAAAGTGCTTAAAAGATAAAATTCCTGATACAGAAACTTTGGATGTTTTTAGTAAAGAACCTATTGCATGGTCAACAATTCTTTGCAAAAAAAATCGAATTTTCCTGATGACAGCAGTATTACTGTTAAAATTAAATCTCTATAATGTAATTCTTTATTATTCTTTGTAGTAAGATATTGAGTAATCATAATTTCTTTTTTAATTTTAATTAAAATATGTATATATAATTATTTTTTATAAAATGTTTTAAACATACTAAGAAAATTTTTTTTAAATATTTTATATTTTATACATTAAAATTTTTTTTAACGGCCTCTAATTTAGTTTTAAAAAGAAATTTTTTTTTCTTTGTTAATTACTTCCTAAACAATTATTTTAATATTGTTAAAATTAGTGGAATGCCAATTTTTTTTTATTACTTGATAAGAATAATTTTACTATATATTTCTTAGGTTTTTCTGCACTATACATTACCATTGAATTAGTTAAACTACAATTTAAATATTTTATTTTTTGAAGAATCTATTTATTATATTATATTGAATCTATTTATTATGTACATGTATAGTTATAATGGTTTTACCTTTTTTCAAATATATTTTTATAAAATTTGACTAATGTCATGTATTTAAATTATTTAAAAATGTTTTGACAATTTTATTATTTATTGAATACTTATTATTACAGTTTGCTGGTTTGGCTTTGACTCAAGAGTTATGCCATAGTGAGCAAACAGTTGAATTTTTATATTATTACAGCGTTAATGCATATCTATATAAAAATTATGAAATTGCACTAGATTACTTAAATCAAGCTGAAATTATTATCGGATTAGTAAGTAATTTTTAGTATAATATGCATTTATGTTAATATTATTTTAATAGATCTTATAAACTAAATATGTTAATTTATCTATAAAAATATGTTAAATTATTAATAATTAACAGAAAATATTTCAATTATCATGAATTTTATTATCGAACCATAAAAATATATTTAATTAAAATTTTCTTGACATATAATTTATTATTTCAATTCATACTACTTATAAATTAGGACTACAGTATAGCTTCTTTAATGGGACACTTGTTTTATAAATTTGGAAATATAATTCAAGCAATAAAATATTACGAATGTGTTGATATGTTATATGAAAGACCAGAAAATATTCACTTAGTACACTTAAGATTGGGTTTTCATTTCATCGATATTGAGGAATATAAGCGTGCAAACAATATTTTTTCACGCGCATGTAAATATTCACCAACTAGTAAAACCTGGTTTGGATTTGGTGTTGCAGCTTATCATGTAAGGATTCAAATTAACATATAATGTGTATATCCTTTTAACTAATAATATTGCAATTGTTTCATAATCAAAGATTAATGATCAATGAAAAAAATTAAAAATAATAGTATGGTAATGAATAAAATTGGCTCTCACATCATAAAATTTAAACTCAAAATTTTAAATAATTAGTTCAATTTATTTAACAATCGTTAATTATAATTAATAATTAAAGTAAAATGTGTTTTATTGAAACAGTATGAAAGTATATCTTTAATATAGTCATCTAATTTACATAGTGTTTAATTATAACTATCAATGAATATTTTTCTTAAATTAAAATAAATCGCAATTTAAGAAAAGTTTCATTGCTAAAATAACCAATATTTAAAATAAAAGAAAAACAATGTATTAAAAATATCATATTGAAAAGATAGAAATAATTAATGTACGCTTTATTTAGCTCGGAAATTTTGACGAATGCGAAGCTGCTTTAATGGAGGCCAACAGAATAGACGATGAAGATCCTGAGATTTGGGCGTACTTATGCTTAGTCAGTATGTCATTGCACAGATACGAGGAATTTACGCAATGCTACAGGCTAATGGTTAAGGTAAATAAAGAGACAATAAATTCATAGCCAATACAGTTTTATTAACAATTTCTTTTTCCGTTTTATATTTTCTTATTAGAACAATCTTAAAAATGACAAACTTTGGCGGCTTATAACGCACTTAATGGACGAATTGGGCTATTCGTCACCAATTGTCTTTTTTGACAAATCAAGTAATAAATGTACTTGTGAAACACCATCGTGAAGTCAACACAATTAAATGAAAGAAAAATAAATATTTTTTAATAAATAAACTCAATTAAACAATTTACTTGTCATGGTTACTAATAAATAATTAAGTTATTATAAATATGTAATTTATCATTTATAATAATTCATTTATTATCGACTGGTTAATAAGCAACAAAAGAACAATTCATATTATTATTTAGAATTACAGTTTTCAATTGATAAACTTTTCATCAGAGTTTTTCAGATATGGAAATGATTAGTTAAAGGAATGTTTAAATCAATTCGACCATGCGATTAATTATACAAACTTAAAAAAAACTTTAGACATAACAAAATATATTTTTTATTAAATAATTTAAATTTCATAGTAAATCACTTAATTATACAGGATTAATAAATTTTTAGCTTGTGTAAATAATAATTTTTTTTTTGTTTTTTGTTTTTAATTAAAATTACAAATAATATAATAAATTTATTGTAATTATATATTATTACAAAATTTTTAACATATTTGGTCTATTGATTAATATTTTGAATATATTTTTGAGAGTTGCTAAATAAAAAAATTAATTTATTGAAAAATGAATTTTAAAATGCAGAATCATTGTTACACAATCCTGCAAAAAATTGAACATATGAAAATACGTATAATTAGAAAAAGAAAGAAAACTTAATAATCTAATAATAAACTTTTATCGTTAATTTGAAGAAAAAATATATCCTCAAAAAGGATTTAAACGAATAAATTGCTTATGCAAAAAGAAATAATATATAAGAATATAATTAAGATGAAGGTAAACAATAGACTATAAAATACATGCCTTAACTGAATAAAAAAAAAAAAATTAACGATATTGTAAACAAAATATGAATTACAATTTTAAGAATATATTCGAATTTTCTAGATAATTAAGTTATACAGAAACAAGAAATAGTAATATTCAATTATTTTAAGTTACGAATGGAAAATAGAAAATTAATATTGTGTAACTATCTGTTCGATTAAACCAGTATAATTAGTAAACATTTCATGTTCTAAGAAATTCTGTTTCCTGATTTGTAATTATTTTTTTATCACTTTAATTTTATATGCATTAATTTCGAATGCATATTATGTTCAAAATATAAAAATATTATTCTGAAGTCAATTAATATTGTGTTTTAAATAAATAAAAGTAATATTAAAAATAAATTACAAAATTATGACTATAGTATATATTCTGACTGCTCAATTGAACTTTATCAATATACACTTTTTGTATAGAAAAAAGTTATTATTTTCTATTCTAAAAAACTATTTTTTATTAATTTTTTTCAAGAATAAGTCTTTACAAATTGCAAATTTTTCTTGAAAAAAAAAAAAAAAAACAAGTAAAAATAAATGATGGTCTTTCATTATATATGAACGAACATGTTTATAAATAAAATAATTTATTACTTTTTCATTAATAAAAAGAATAATTATTTCATCACTTTTATTAAATAGAAATTTTTTTTTCTCATTTGTATAGTTTATGTAATATATATGTTCAATGCATAGAATTAATTTTATAGTGTATAACAATTCTTTCAAAATTTATTAATTCATTTTCCATTCATTTCATTTTCTTTTTTTAAGTAGATAATTAATTGCTTGAATTAGAAAATATTATTTAAATAATTACTAAAATAAAGATTATACAACTGCTTCCATTAAAGTACTCTTTATATACTTAATAAAAAAATTAAAAAGCTTATAGTAAATAAGTAGATTATAAATTTTTATTTGATTTTATGTAAATCAGAAAATTTTTTCGTATATTTAATTAATTTTAATTTTTGATACTGAATTAAATGAATCTATTTCTTTTATATATTAAAAATTTATATTAATAAGTATTTTTAAATGATAATAAATATTAATTTTAAAAGTTTGAATTATTAAACTTAAATAAGCAAATTGTGGAAAAAAATAAAAAACTTACATTTTTAAATAAATTATATAACATGCTTAAAACTTTCAATTTCTTCAAACATATTTTGTAAATAATAATTTTTTTTATTTATGGATTAATATTTTTATTTAAATTATTAAATAACTTAGATATTAAAACGATAATATCATTTCATTTATAAAATAAAATTGAAAATTTTTTTTCTTTCACTAAGCATAAATTTTTCCAGTCGAAAAATTTAATAAAATCAACAAAAATAAATAAGAAAATATGAACAATTAATATTATTTATAATACCTATCAATATTCTAATATCGATACAAAAATGTCTGATGCAGATTAAATCTTAACTTATTAAAAAAATAGAGTTATGGCTGATCTACACCAAACATTGATAAACCAGCCTTATTCAATTATTCTTTAAATAAGATAAGCATTCTTAATTTATTCCGTTGTATTCGTCTTTATGATTTATTTTTAATTGCAATATTAATTAATTTTTATCTTTATCACAATCTTGTCTGGCTAGATTATCACTGTTTAGCGAATACTTAATATTAATAGTATGTATGTAATCGATTAATTTTGCGTCGATTTCCATAAAAACATAACTTTGAACACTACAAAGCATTCATGCTTAAGAATTTGAAAATATTAACGAATCTTCAAACTCTTAGGCGTATTATAAATATTATGTGTAATAATAAATAATTAGTGTATCTTTACAAATTACATTCTTTTAGAATTAAAATGTTATTCAATTCTTATTATATATTTAAGAAAAATCTATTTTTTATTTTCTTATTATTAAATTATTATAAATACACGTTTGAAAATATAGCTTTTTAAAATTATAATTTACTATTTTTTTTTAAATAATTGTATAAATTAAACAAATTTAGTTTTTAATATCTTACCAGCACTTTTAATAATAAAAATAGATTTTTCATATATTGAAACTAGAGTTAATATATTTAATTTTAAATTCAAGTCTTTTAAAATATAATATCATAAAGCATTTTGCTTTTGAATCTATGCTTTTGAAGCAATTAAAATATAACTAGCCCTCTTTCAATTCATCAAAAACATCTTCTATTGATTTATCAGAAACAACTTGAACTAACTTATTAGAATTAGGTTCTATTGATTCAACAGAATTATCTTGTATTCTTTCTTCAGAGTTAATTTTTTTAAATTTATCAAAATTAACTTGCATGAGTTCATTCGAATCAACTTCTGTTAATTCATCAGAAGCAGTGATCACAGTTGCTTCAACAGTAACATTTGTTGATTGTTCTTTTACAGAAAATTCGTGTTTCATTTCATTTTGTTTAATTTCCTGTTCTTCAATGTTCTTCAATGATTCTAAGCTATTATTTATATTTTGAACCAAATGAACTTCGTTATCTTTGGTATGGTTTTCTAGTACATTATTTATTTCCTCATTATTAATCCTGGTATTAATTGATTCTGGATAACATTCAATTACTTTAGGAGTTTCATCAAATGCAGCACTATGAATATCACAGATTTCAATATTTTTCTCACATAGTTTAGTTAATTCTATTGAATTAGATGTTACTGGAATTTGTAAATTTTTTTCAATATTATTTTCATCATTTGACTCAATAATAGAAGTATTAAAAGTATTTTGGAGTTTATCAAAATCATCTATAAAACCACTATCATTAGCAGGTTTCTTTTCCAAATCAATTAATTCTACAGCTTCACTTTCACGAAGAATAATTAATTCATTTGAAGTATTATTATCTTCTAATAAATTACTATTATCTATAGACTCTTTTTGAGAAATATTCAATTGAATTAAATTTTGTTCTTGTAATGCATTAATTTTATTTTTATTATTATCAATTGATTCGTTAACCAGTGCAAAGTCAGTGTAAAAATTTTGAATGTGTTCAAATTCATGATTTATAATTTTTGTCTCATCTGCATTTTGTTCCAATTCGTTAGTTTTTCCCTCAGTATTTTCACAATTTCTTATTGATCCAATTTCTTTTACTATTTCAGAAGGTGACAATTCAATAGTGTCATTTTTAATATCACATAAATTATGATTTTGCTCTACCCCTTCATTATTGAAATTTGGTAAAGATATTTCATTTTTTTTTTCTACCATATTTTGTATAATATTATTAAAATTCTCTACATTAGTTATATTTTTATCAATATTTTCATATGATTTTTCAATATTATCATCTTCATCTTTTTCAATGCAATTAATTTTTTTTAAACATTCAATATTTTTAGCCATTTCTTGTTCAAAATTTTTATCATTACCTACATTAGTTTCAAAGCTTTTAATACTCTCATAAATTTCAATATGTTTATTTATATTATTTACTTCACTTTGTATCTTATCACTATTTAAATAAACAGTATTTTCGATGCTATTAAAATATTCGTTTTGATCAGTAGACTTATCATTTATTATAAAATCATTAATATTTTTTGATTCATCTGAAAAATTATCACTAATATTATCAGTTTCATTAAAGGCTTTTTCAAAATTGTCATTTTCAATAACAACTTCTTTTTTGAACCCATCATGATTATTAAATGATTTATCAGGATTATATTCAGATGGTATTGCTTCGTCAGAAATAGAAAAACTTTCATTTTTATTTATTAAAAATTTTTGACTTCGTTTTTGAGCACGTACTTTGGAGGTATAATTACTGAATTGTTTTTGATCTCTAGTTTCATTTTTTTGAAAAGATGAAGTTTTTATTGCATTTTTAGTAAAAGTACTGTACTCATCATTTTTAAATTCCTTTCTCTGTGTAAAAGGAGATTTAATATTACTTTCTTTCTTTCTTTGTGAAAATGAATTTTTTGATGTTAACTTTTGTCCACTATTGAAGGAGCTTCCAATGGTTTTTTCATCAAAGGACTTCTGCCTTGAAAAATTACTTGATTCATGAATCATTGGATCGGCATCTAATTGACTGCTATAAGTGACTCGACTCTTTTGTCTAGGGCCAACTCTTCCTGTACCAGCAATACTTGGTGAGTTTACTAAAATATTATTGATAATTATTAAATCAAAACTTATTATAAAATTATTATTAAATAGAATATAATATAAAAATGAAAAGAATTCAATAATTATTTCGTTAATAATTAGTAAACATTATTTTATAAAATTATTTATCTCATTCTATTTAATAACATAAAATTTTAAAAATAACACAGTATAATTTTGATTTTAATTCATGGTAAATTAAATTGCTTGTTATAATTACTACAAATTGATAATAAGATAATTTATTTTAAGAATTTATTTTATTTTTTTAAATTAATTTATTTAATTTTTTTTATTATTTTAATTATTTGTTCATTGTATATAAAAATTAATATTACATAAACTGCATATTAAATTAAATATAATTTTATCTACATTAATTACATTAAATATATCTATGTAAAGAGTTAAAATTTAAATACTACATAAAAAATTATTAAAATATATGTTTTTAAAAATGCTAAGAGATTAAATTTATAATTTTGAATCATTTTAAAATTATTTTTAAAATAGGAATGCATAAAATATTTTATTATTTGTATATATTCTTTAAATTTTAATATATAATAGAATGTAACATTTTAATAATAAAAAGTAAAACCTTTTACGCTCATCACTGGTGCTTTGGATTGTATTCCATGATTCAATGTTACTTTAATACTTTTATCGGTAACAGTAACTGTTCTTTCATCCGTAGGAGATAAGGCTGGTTTACTATCTAATTGTTTTTTATATTCATGAGCTTGTTCATAATGTGAACGACGGTAATCCTGATTATTATGATTTTTCTGTGCTCCATGATATGTTCTAATTGCACCATGACCACGACTTGTATAATCACCTTTTTTATAAAAAATAAATACGAATTTATAAAACAATTTTATTTATTTTAAAATACGTTATAATTTCTGTACATTAATATAAAATTAAATAAATTGATAGCACAATTTTTTAATGAAAATCTATGTGATAAATTTATTATAAATATTATGTGTGAAATTAAAAAATGAATGAGTTTCTTAAAGTTACTAAATTATAAATTTAAATAAACTATCATTTGTTAAAATTAAAATTATATTTATCAGAAATAAAATTTTATGATTTATAAAAATACCATTTTAATAGGATTAATTAAAATGATAATTATTAATGTTGAATGATAGTAAATATGTCAATAACCTTATAAATAATTAAAAATTCAAATTAAAAAAATTTACCATTATAATGATTATTATTTCTTCTTTCATAATTATTTGAATCTTTTCTATTCATGTCCCCTTTTCTTAAAGACTCTTTTTCAACATTTGTCTGCAAATATTGTTAAAGAATATTATTTTTGATAAATAATTAAATTTATAAAGTATATATTCTTAATTATACTTTGTTACTATCCCATTCTCTTCTCCAATTACCCTCAGCTGTTTTTTGGCGATTGATTCGAGCTTCATCAATTTTATTTCGTTCAGCTCTCCAAGCTTCATATTCTGGTAAAGCATCATCTTTACTGTAAAATGCATGTGGACCTCGATTATCCTATTAAAAAAATTAAAAAATTCAGAAGCACAAAATAAATAAATATCTCTGATTACAATTATTAAATATCTTACTTTAAAATAAGCTTCTTTAGATCCTCCTCCATTATCTTTTTTTTTGGAAGCTCCTCGTAAAGCCTTATTTCGAGGTCTGTTTTTACCTTCATCTATTCTACCATTATCTGTAATACGTATTTCTCTTTCAGAATCTGCTAAAAAATTATATTTTGGGTCAGGTGGAGGCCCATCTCCCTATTTATAAAAAGTTTTTTTTATTTATTTGTACATAATTATTGTAATTTGTAATATAATTGTAAATCAAATTTATACCTGAGCAAATTTATGATCTTTTTTTCCTGATCTGTCTTGAATTCCTGAATAATGTTGTGGTATTCTATCATTATGTTCTTTATTTAAAGTTTTTTGCTTTTGTACAATTTTTACTGGAGCTGAAAACTCTGGTGGTTCTTTTCTTTCTGGCCAATTATCTGATGGTACCATTTTTACTAAAGCATTTAATTTTGCTGCATTTTTCTTATCTGCTTCAACTTCCTACAGAAATATAAAATATATGTTTGTATATTATTATATATTAAAAGTGAATTCAAATTTACCTCATATCTTCGTCTAATTTCCTCATTTTGTAATTTAATTTTATTAATTTTTTCTTCAAGTGCATTGGAAGCCATCTAAAAATAATTGGAAATTTAATTTAAAGAAAAAAAAAATTATACAAAACTTTTGCATGTCTATTATTATTCATTATGTAATAGCTTCATTTTGACACATTTTTTATAATAGTTTTGTACTTTTTATGTTTTAATTTGAAAAAAAGAATATTATTATTATAAGATTAATTTTTATGAATAGTTTAATTTTTAAATGTATTTAAATTAATAATAATTAAAAAAATTAAAATTAATTTAATTAATTATTTTGTTATGATACACACTCACACACACACGCGCATATATATCTATATATATATATTATGATATATATATATATATATATATACTATTATAAATTATTTAAAAAAAAAAAATGTTTTAATGAATACATTTGAAGAACTTAGAAATAAATAATAATATTAATTTTTCCATTAGATTATGTGTAAAAAAATAATCAGCACGTGATACTTAATAATATTAATAAATATATCAATGTTTTGAATCTAAATAATAATATTTCGAGAAAAAAAATATAAATACTTAAAACTATAAATTTATTTATATTTAAAAAAAAGAGTTTAAAATTGTAATTATTAACTATCAATGCTATAGGTT